>JARJEI010000072.1:0-491380 GCA_029955415.1 Lottia scabra
GCCTGTAACTATGGAACTGCATAAGATAGAACCTTCTGGTTTGTGTTGAAAATTGCAGAAAGACGTGCTTTATCTACCTGCAAAAGCACAACCTTCTCCTCTGAATGGTTCGCCGGCAATCGGCGTTTGAAAAAGTGGTACAAATCGAAAAACTTAGTCAAAATCGGCTAAATTTTTATCGTTTTGGTCAGAAAATTTCAAAATCGGAAAAAATCGACTTTTTCAAATAAAAATTTTTGATTTGGATTTTTTGGACATGATTGAAGTTTTTGGGTTTCAGGGATGCCAGAAATTCGATTAAAACTTGTTTTGTGAATTTTGGGGCAAAACTAGAGGCAAAAAAACTCGGCAAATTTGGGTCATTTTCCCGAAAAAACCCAAACTTCTAGCGCCTGTAACTATGGAACTGCATAAGATAGAACCTTCTGGTTTGTGTTGAAAATTGCAGAAAGACGTGCTTTATCTACCTGCAAAAGCACAACCTTCTCCTCTGAATGGTTCGCCGGCAATCGGCGTTTGAAAAAGTGGTACAAATCGAAAAACTTAGTCAAAATCGGCTAAATTTTTATCGTTTTGGTCAGAAAATTTCAAAATCGGAAAAAATCGACTTTTTCAAATAAAATTTTTGATTTGGATTTTTTGGACATGATTGAAGTTTTTGGGTTTCAGGGATGCCAGAAATTCGATTAAAACTTGTTTTGTGAATTTTGGGGCAAAACTAGAGGCAAAAAAACTCGGCAAATTTGGGTCATTTTCCCGAAAAAACCCAAACTTCTAGCGCCTGTAACTATGGAACTGCATAAGATAGAACCTTCTGGTTTGTGTTGAAAATTGCAGAAAGACGTGCTTTATCTACCTGCAAAAGCACAACCTTCTCCTCTGAATGGTTCGCCGGCAATCGGCGTTTGAAAAAGTGGTACAAATCGAAAAACTTAGTCAAAATCGGCTAAATTTTTATCGTTTTGGTCAGAAAATTTCAAAATCGGAAAAAATCGACTTTTTCAAATAAAAATTTTTGATTTGGATTTTTTGGACATGATTGAAGTTTTTGGGTTTCAGGGATGCCAGAAATTCGATTAAAACTTGTTTTGTGAATTTTGGGGCAAAACTAGAGGCAAAAAAACTCGGCAAATTTGGGTCATTTTCCCGAAAAAACCCAAACTTCTAGCGCCTGTAACTATGGAACTGCATAAGATAGAACCTTCTGGTTTGTGTTGAAAATTGCAGAAAGACGTGCTTTATCTACCTGCAAAAGCACAACCTTCTCCTCTGAATGGTTCGCCGGCAATCGGCGTTTGAAAAAGTGGTACAAATCGAAAAAACTTAGTCAAAATCGGCTAAATTTTTATCGTTTTGGTCAGAAAATTTCAAAATCGGAAAAAATCGACTTTTTTCAAATAAAAATTTTTGATTTGGATTTTTTGGACATGATTGAAGTTTTTGGGTTTCAGGGATGCCAGAAATTCGATTAAAACTTGTTTTGTGAATTTTGGGGCAAAACTAGAGGCAAAAAAACTCGGCAAATTTGGGTCATTTTCCCGAAAAAACCCAAACTTCTAGCGCCTGTAACTATGGAACTGCATAAGATAGAACCTTCTGGTTTGTGTTGAAAATTGCAGAAAGACGTGCTTTATCTACCTGCAAAAGCACAACCTTCTCCTCTGAATGGTTCGCCGGCAATCGGCGTTTGAAAAAGTGGTACAAATCGAAAAACTTAGTCAAAATCGGCTAAATTTTTATCGTTTTGGTCAGAAAATTTCAAAATCGGAAAAAATCGACTTTTTCAAATAAAAATTTTTGATTTGGATTTTTTGGACATGATTGAAGTTTTTGGGTTTCAGGGATGCCAGAAATTCGATTAAAACTTGTTTTGTGAATTTTGGGGCAAAACTAGAGGCAAAAAAACTCGGCAAATTTGGGTCATTTTCCCGAAAAAACCCAAACTTCTAGCGCCTGTAACTATGGAACTGCATAAGATAGAACCTTCTGGTTTGTGTTGAAAATTGCAGAAAGACGTGCTTTATCTACCTGCAAAAGCACAACCTTCTCCTCTGAATGGTTCGCCGGCAATCGGCGTTTGAAAAAGTGGTACAAATCGAAAAACTTAGTCAAAATCGGCTAAATTTTTATCGTTTTGGTCAGAAAATTTCAAAATCGGAAAAAATCGACTTTTTCAAATAAAAATTTTTGATTTGGATTTTTTGGACATGATTGAAGTTTTTGGGTTTCAGGGATGCCAGAAATTCGATTAAAACTTGTTTTGTGAATTTTGGGGCAAAACTAGAGGCAAAAAAACTCGGCAAATTTGGGTCATTTTCCCGAAAAAACCCAAACTTCTAGCGCCTGTAACTATGGAACTGCATAAGATAGAACCTTCTGGTTTGTGTTGAAAATTGCAGAAAGACGTGCTTTATCTACCTGCAAAAGCACAACCTTCTCCTCTGAATGGTTCGCCGGCAATCGGCGTTTGAAAAAGTGGTACAAATCGAAAAACTTAGTCAAAATCGGCTAAATTTTTATCGTTTTTGGTCAGAAAATTTCAAAATCGGAAAAAATCGACTTTTTCAAATAAAAATTTTTGATTTGGATTTTTTGGACATGATTGAAGTTTTTGGGTTTCAGGGATGCCAGAAATTCGATTAAAACTTGTTTTGTGAATTTTGGGGCAAAACTAGAGGCAAAAAAACTCGGCAAATTTGGGTCATTTTCCCGAAAAAACCCAAACTTCTAGCGCCTGTAACTATGGAACTGCATAAGATAGAACCTTCTGGTTTGTGTTGAAAATTGCAGAAAGACGTGCTTTATCTACCTGCAAAAGCACAACCTTCTCCTCTGAATGGTTCGCCGGCAATCGGCGTTTGAAAAAGTGGTACAAATCGAAAAACTTAGTCAAAATCGGCTAAATTTTTATCGTTTTGGTCAGAAAATTTCAAAATCGGAAAAAATCGACTTTTTCAAATAAAAATTTTTGATTTGGATTTTTTGGACATGATTGAAGTTTTTGGGTTTCAGGGATGCCAGAAATTCGATTAAAACTTGTTTTGTGAATTTTGGGGCAAAACTAGAGGCAAAAAAACTCGGCAAATTTGGGTCATTTTCCCGAAAAAACCCAAACTTCTAGCGCCTGTAACTATGGAACTGCATAAGATAGAACCTTCTGGTTTGTGTTGAAAATTGCAGAAAGACGTGCTTTATCTACCTGCAAAAGCACAACCTTCTCCTCTGAATGGTTCGCCGGCAATCGGCGTTTGAAAAAGTGGTACAAATCGAAAAACTTAGTCAAAATCGGCTAAATTTTTATCGTTTTGGTCAGAAAATTTCAAAATCGGAAAAAATCGACTTTTTCAAATAAAAATTTTTGATTTGGATTTTTTGGACATGATTGAAGTTTTTGGGTTTCAGGGGATGCCAGAAATTCGATTAAAACTTGTTTTGTGAATTTTGGGGCAAAACTAGAGGCAAAAAAACTCGGCAAATTTGGGTCATTTTCCCGAAAAAACCCAAACTTCTAGCGCCTGTAACTATGGAACTGCATAAGATAGAACCTTCTGGTTTGTGTTGAAAATTGCAGAAAGACGTGCTTTATCTACCTGCAAAAGCACAACCTTCTCCTCTGAATGGTTCGCCGGCAATCGGCGTTTGAAAAAGTGGTACAAATCGAAAAACTTAGTCAAAATCGGCTAAATTTTTATCGTTTTGGTCAGAAAATTTCAAAATCGGAAAAAATCGACTTTTTCAAATAAAAATTTTTGATTTGGATTTTTTGGACATGATTGAAGTTTTTGGGTTTCAGGGATGCCAGAAATTCGATTAAAACTTGTTTTGTGAATTTTGGGGCAAAACTAGAGGCAAAAAAACTCGGCAAATTTGGGTCATTTTCCCGAAAAAACCCAAACTTCTAGCGCCTGTAACTATGGAACTGCATAAGATAGAACCTTCTGGTTTGTGTTGAAAATTGCAGAAAGACGTGCTTTATCTACCTGCAAAAGCACAACCTTCTCCTCTGAATGGTTCGCCGGCAATCGGCGTTTGAAAAAGTGGTACAAATCGAAAAACTTAGTCAAAATCGGCTAAATTTTTATCGTTTTGGTCAGAAAATTTCAAAATCGGAAAAAATCGACTTTTTCAAATAAAAATTTTTGATTTGGATTTTTTGGACATGATTGAAGTTTTTGGGTTTCAGGGATGCCAGAAATTCGATTAAAACTTGTTTTGTGAATTTTGGGGCAAAACTAGAGGCAAAAAAACTCGGCAAATTTGGGTCATTTTCCCGAAAAAACCCAAACTTCTAGCGCCTGTAACTATGGAACTGCATAAGATAGAACCTTCTGGTTTGTGTTGAAAATTGCAGAAAGACGTGCTTTATCTACCTGCAAAAGCACAACCTTCTCCTCTGAATGGTTCGCCGGCAATCGGCGTTTGAAAAAGTGGTACAAATCGAAAAACTTAGTCAAAATCGGCTAAATTTTTATCGTTTTTGGTCAGAAAATTTCAAAATCGGAAAAAATCGACTTTTTCAAATAAAAATTTTTGATTTGGATTTTTTGGACATGATTGAAGTTTTTGGGTTTCAGGGATGCCAGAAATTCGATTAAAACTTGTTTTGTGAATTTTGGGGCAAAACTAGAGGCAAAAAAACTCGGCAAATTTGGGTCATTTTCCCGAAAAAACCCAAACTTCTAGCGCCTGTAACTATGGAACTGCATAAGATAGAACCTTCTGGTTTGTGTTGAAAATTGCAGAAAGACGTGCTTTATCTACCTGCAAAAGCACAACCTTCTCCTCTGAATGGTTCGCCGGCAATCGGCGTTTGAAAAAGTGGTACAAATCGAAAAACTTAGTCAAAATCGGCTAAATTTTTATCGTTTTGGTCAGAAAATTTCAAAATCGGAAAAAATCGACTTTTTCAAATAAAAATTTTTGATTTGGATTTTTTGGACATGATTGAAGTTTTTGGGTTTCAGGGATGCCAGAAATTCGATTAAAACTTGTTTTGTGAATTTTGGGGCAAAACTAGAGGCAAAAAAACTCGGCAAATTTGGGTCATTTTCCCGAAAAAACCCAAACTTCTAGCGCCTGTAACTATGGAACTGCATAAGATAGAACCTTCTGGTTTGTGTTGAAAAATTGCAGAAAGACGTGCTTTATCTACCTGCAAAAGCACAACCTTCTCCTCTGAATGGTTCGCCGGCAATCGGCGTTTGAAAAAGTGGTACAAATCGAAAAACTTAGTCAAAATCGGCTAAATTTTTATCGTTTTTGGTCAGAAAATTTCAAATCGGAAAAAATCGACTTTTTCAAATAAAAATTTTTGATTTGGATTTTTTGGACATGATTGAAGTTTTTGGGTTTCAGGGATGCCAGAAATTCGATTAAAACTTGTTTTGTGAATTTTGGGGCAAAACTAGAGGCAAAAAAACTCGGCAAATTTGGGTCATTTTCCCGAAAAAACCCAAACTTCTAGCGCCTGTAACTATGGAACTGCATAAGATAGAACCTTCTGGTTTGTGTTGAAAATTGCAGAAAGGACGTGCTTTATCTACCTGCAAAAGCACAACCTTCTCCTCTGAATGGTTCGCCGGCAATCGGCGTTTGAAAAAGTGGTACAAATCGAAAAACTTAGTCAAAATCGGCTAAATTTTTATCGTTTTTGGTCAGAAAATTTCAAAATCGGAAAAAATCGACTTTTTCAAATAAAAATTTTTGATTTGGATTTTTTGGACATGATTGAAGTTTTTGGGTTTCAGGGATGCCAGAAATTCGATTAAAACTTGTTTTGTGAATTTTGGGGCAAAACTAGAGGCAAAAAAACTCGGCAAATTTGGGTCATTTTCCCGAAAAAACCCAAACTTCTAGCGCCTGTAACTATGGAACTGCATAAGATAGAACCTTCTGGTTTGTGTTGAAAATTGCAGAAAGACGTGCTTTATCTACCTGCAAAAGCACAACCTTCTCCTCTGAATGGTTCGCCGGCAATCGGCGTTTGAAAAAGTGGTACAAATCGAAAAACTTAGTCAAAATCGGCTAAATTTTTATCGTTTTGGTCAGAAAATTTCAAAATCGGAAAAAATCGACTTTTTCAAATAAAAATTTTTGATTTGGATTTTTTGGACATGATTGAAGTTTTTGGGTTTCAGGGATGCCAGAAATTCGATTAAAACTTGTTTTGTGAATTTTGGGGCAAAACTAGAGGCAAAAAAACTCGGCAAATTTGGGTCATTTTCCCGAAAAAACCCAAACTTCTAGCGCCTGTAACTATGGAACTGCATAAGATAGAACCTTCTGGTTTGTGTTGAAAATTGCAGAAAGACGTGCTTTATCTACCTGCAAAAGCACAACCTTCTCCTCTGAATGGTTCGCCGGCAATCGGCGTTTGAAAAAGTGGTACAAATCGAAAAACTTAGTCAAAATCGGCTAAATTTTTATCGTTTTGGTCAGAAAATTTCAAAATCGGAAAAAATCGACTTTTTCAAATAAAAATTTTTGATTTGGATTTTTTGGACATGATTGAAGTTTTTGGGTTTCAGGGATGCCAGAAATTCGATTAAAACTTGTTTTGTGAATTTTGGGGCAAAACTAGAGGCAAAAAAACTCGGCAAATTTGGGTCATTTTCCCGAAAAAACCCAAACTTCTAGCGCCTGTAACTATGGAACTGCATAAGATAGAACCTTCTGGTTTGTGTTGAAAATTGCAGAAAGACGTGCTTTATCTACCTGCAAAAGCACAACCTTCTCCTCTGAATGGTTCGCCGGCAATCGGCGTTTGAAAAAGTGGTACAAATCGAAAAACTTAGTCAAAATCGGCTAAATTTTTATCGTTTTGGTCAGAAAATTTCAAAATCGGAAAAAATCGACTTTTTCAAATAAAAATTTTTGATTTGGATTTTTTGGACATGATTGAAGTTTTTGGGTTTCAGGGATGCCAGAAATTCGATTAAAACTTGTTTTGTGAATTTTGGGGCAAAACTAGAGGCAAAAAAACTCGGCAAATTTGGGTCATTTTCCCGAAAAAACCCAAACTTCTAGCGCCTGTAACTATGGAACTGCATAAGATAGAACCTTCTGGTTTGTGTTGAAAATTGCAGAAAGACGTGCTTTATCTACCTGCAAAAGCACAACCTTCTCCTCTGAATGGTTCGCCGGCAATCGGCGTTTGAAAAAGTGGTACAAATCGAAAAACTTAGTCAAAATCGGCTAAATTTTTATCGTTTTGGTCAGAAAATTTCAAAATCGGAAAAAATCGACTTTTTCAAATAAAAATTTTTGATTTGGATTTTTTGGACATGATTGAAGTTTTTGGGTTTCAGGGATGCCAGAAATTCGATTAAAACTTGTTTTGTGAATTTTGGGGCAAAACTAGAGGCAAAAAAACTCGGCAAATTTGGGTCATTTTCCCGAAAAAACCCAAACTTCTAGCGCCTGTAACTATGGAACTGCATAAGATAGAACCTTCTGGTTTGTGTTGAAAATTGCAGAAAGACGTGCTTTATCTACCTGCAAAAGCACAACCTTCTCCTCTGAATGGTTCGCCGGCAATCGGCGTTTGAAAAAGTGGTACAAATCGAAAAACTTAGTCAAAATCGGCTAAATTTTTATCGTTTTTGGTCAGAAAATTTCAAAATCGGAAAAAATCGACTTTTTCAAATAAAAATTTTTGATTTGGATTTTTTGGACATGATTGAAGTTTTTGGGTTTCAGGGATGCCAGAAATTCGATTAAAACTTGTTTTGTGAATTTTGGGGCAAAACTAGAGGCAAAAAAACTCGGCAAATTTGGGTCATTTTCCCGAAAAAACCCAAACTTCTAGCGCCTGTAACTATGGAACTGCATAAGATAGAACCTTCTGGTTTGTGTTGAAAATTGCAGAAAGACGTGCTTTATCTACCTGCAAAAGCACAACCTTCTCCTCTGAATGGTTCGCCGGCAATCGGCGTTTGAAAAAGTGGTACAAATCGAAAAACTTAGTCAAAATCGGCTAAATTTTTATCGTTTTGGTCAGAAAATTTCAAAATCGGAAAAAATCGACTTTTTCAAATAAAAATTTTTGATTTGGATTTTTTGGACATGATTGAAGTTTTTGGGTTTCAGGGATGCCAGAAATTCGATTAAAACTTGTTTTGTGAATTTTGGGGCAAAACTAGAGGCAAAAAAACTCGGCAAATTTGGGTCATTTTCCCGAAAAAACCCAAACTTCTAGCGCCTGTAACTATGGAACTGCATAAGATAGAACCTTCTGGTTTGTGTTGAAAATTGCAGAAAGACGTGCTTTATCTACCTGCAAAAGCACAACCTTCTCCTCTGAATGGTTCGCCGGCAATCGGCGTTTGAAAAAGTGGTACAAATCGAAAAACTTAGTCAAAATCGGCTAAATTTTTATCGTTTTTGGTCAGAAAATTTCAAAATCGGAAAAAATCGACTTTTTCAAATAAAAATTTTTGATTTGGATTTTTTGGACATGATTGAAGTTTTTGGGTTTCAGGGATGCCAGAAATTCGATTAAAACTTGTTTTGTGAATTTTGGGGCAAAACTAGAGGCAAAAAAACTCGGCAAATTTGGGTCATTTTCCCGAAAAAACCCAAACTTCTAGCGCCTGTAACTATGGAACTGCATAAGATAGAACCTTCTGGTTTGTGTTGAAAATTGCAGAAAGACGTGCTTTATCTACCTGCAAAAGCACAACCTTCTCCTCTGAATGGTTCGCCGGCAATCGGCGTTTGAAAAAGTGGTACAAATCGAAAAACTTAGTCAAAATCGGCTAAATTTTTATCGTTTTTGGTCAGAAAATTTCAAAATCGGAAAAAATCGACTTTTTCAAATAAAAATTTTTGATTTGGATTTTTTTGGACATGATTGAAGTTTTTGGGTTTCAGGGATGCCAGAAATTCGATTAAAACTTGTTTTGTGAATTTTGGGGCAAAACTAGAGGCAAAAAAACTCGGCAAATTTGGGTCATTTTCCCGAAAAAACCCAAACTTCTAGCGCCTGTAACTATGGAACTGCATAAGATAGAACCTTCTGGTTTGTGTTGAAAATTGCAGAAAGACGTGCTTTATCTACCTGCAAAAGCACAACCTTCTCCTCTGAATGGTTCGCCGGCAATCGGCGTTTGAAAAAGTGGTACAAATCGAAAAACTTAGTCAAAATCGGCTAAATTTTTATCGTTTTGGTCAGAAAATTTCAAAATCGGAAAAAATCGACTTTTTCAAATAAAAATTTTTGATTTGGATTTTTTGGACATGATTGAAGTTTTTGGGTTTCAGGGATGCCAGAAATTCGATTAAAACTTGTTTTGTGAATTTTGGGGCAAAACTAGAGGCAAAAAAACTCGGCAAATTTGGGTCATTTTCCCGAAAAAACCCAAACTTCTAGCGCCTGTAACTATGGAACTGCATAAGATAGAACCTTCTGGTTTGTGTTGAAAATTGCAGAAAGACGTGCTTTATCTACCTGCAAAAGCACAACCTTCTCCTCTGAATGGTTCGCCGGCAATCGGCGTTTGAAAAAGTGGTACAAATCGAAAAACTTAGTCAAAATCGGCTAAATTTTTATCGTTTTGGTCAGAAAATTTCAAAATCGGAAAAAATCGACTTTTTCAAATAAAAATTTTTGATTTGGATTTTTTGGACATGATTGAAGTTTTTGGGTTTCAGGGATGCCAGAAATTCGATTAAAACTTGTTTTGTGAATTTTGGGGCAAAACTAGAGGCAAAAAAACTCGGCAAATTTGGGTCATTTTCCCGAAAAAACCCAAACTTCTAGCGCCTGTAACTATGGAACTGCATAAGATAGAACCTTCTGGTTTGTGTTGAAAATTGCAGAAAGACGTGCTTTATCTACCTGCAAAAGCACAACCTTCTCCTCTGAATGGTTCGCCGGCAATCGGCGTTTGAAAAAGTGGTACAAATCGAAAAACTTAGTCAAAATCGGCTAAATTTTTATCGTTTTGGTCAGAAAATTTCAAAATCGGAAAAAATCGACTTTTTCAAATAAAAATTTTTGATTTGGATTTTTTGGACATGATTGAAGTTTTTGGGTTTCAGGGATGCCAGAAATTCGATTAAAACTTGTTTTGTGAATTTTGGGGCAAAACTAGAGGCAAAAAAACTCGGCAAATTTGGGTCATTTTCCCGAAAAAACCCAAACTTCTAGCGCCTGTAACTATGGAACTGCATAAGATAGAACCTTCTGGTTTGTGTTGAAAATTGCAGAAAGACGTGCTTTATCTACCTGCAAAAGCACAACCTTCTCCTCTGAATGGTTCGCCGGCAATCGGCGTTTGAAAAAGTGGTACAAATCGAAAAACTTAGTCAAAATCGGCTAAATTTTTATCGTTTTGGTCAGAAAATTTCAAAATCGGAAAAAATCGACTTTTTCAAATAAAAATTTTTGATTTGGATTTTTTGGACATGATTGAAGTTTTTGGGTTTCAGGGATGCCAGAAATTCGATTAAAACTTGTTTTGTGAATTTTGGGGCAAAACTAGAGGCAAAAAAACTCGGCAAATTTGGGTCATTTTCCCGAAAAAACCCAAACTTCTAGCGCCTGTAACTATGGAACTGCATAAGATAGAACCTTCTGGTTTGTGTTGAAAATTGCAGAAAGACGTGCTTTATCTACCTGCAAAAGCACAACCTTCTCCTCTGAATGGTTCGCCGGCAATCGGCGTTTGAAAAAGTGGTACAAATCGAAAAACTTAGTCAAAATCGGCTAAATTTTTATCGTTTTTGGTCAGAAAATTTCAAAATCGGAAAAAATCGACTTTTTCAAATAAAAATTTTTGATTTGGATTTTTTGGACATGATTGAAGTTTTTGGGTTTCAGGGATGCCAGAAATTCGATTAAAACTTGTTTTGTGAATTTTGGGGCAAAACTAGAGGCAAAAAAACTCGGCAAATTTGGGTCATTTTCCCGAAAAAACCCAAACTTCTAGCGCCTGTAACTATGGAACTGCATAAGATAGAACCTTCTGGTTTGTGTTGAAAATTGCAGAAAGACGTGCTTTATCTACCTGCAAAAGCACAACCTTCTCCTCTGAATGGTTCGCCGGCAATCGGCGTTTGAAAAAGTGGTACAAATCGAAAAACTTAATCAAAATCGGCTAAATTTTTATCGTTTTGGTCAGAAAATTTCAAAATCGGAAAAAATCGACTTTTTCAAATAAAAATTTTTGATTTGGATTTTTTGGACATGATTGAAGTTTTTGGGTTTCAGGGATGCCAGAAATTCGATTAAAACTTGTTTTGTGAATTTTGGGGCAAAACTAGAGGCAAAAAAACTCGGCAAATTTGGGTCATTTTCCCGAAAAAACCCAAACTTCTAGCGCCTGTAACTATGGAACTGCATAAGATAGAACCTTCTGGTTTGTGTTGAAAATTGCAGAAAGACGTGCTTTATCTACCTGCAAAAGCACAACCTTCTCCTCTGAATGGTTCGCCGGCAATCGGCGTTTGAAAAAGTGGTACAAATCGAAAAACTTAGTCAAAATCGGCTAAATTTTTATCGTTTTTGGTCAGAAAATTTCAAAATCGGAAAAAATCGACTTTTTCAAATAAAAATTTTTGATTTGGATTTTTTGGACATGATTGAAGTTTTTGGGTTTCAGGGATGCCAGAAATTCGATTAAAACTTGTTTTGTGAATTTTGGGGCAAAACTAGAGGCAAAAAAACTCGGCAAATTTGGGTCATTTTCCCGAAAAAACCCAAACTTCTAGCGCCTGTAACTATGGAACTGCATAAGATAGAACCTTCTGGTTTGTGTTGAAAATTGCAGAAAGACGTGCTTTATCTACCTGCAAAAGCACAACCTTCTCCTCTGAATGGTTCGCCGGCAATCGGCGTTTGAAAAAGTGGTACAAATCGAAAAACTTAGTCAAAATCGGCTAAATTTTTATCGTTTTGGTCAGAAAATTTCAAAATCGGAAAAAATCGACTTTTTCAAATAAAAATTTTTGATTTGGATTTTTTGGACATGATTGAAGTTTTTGGGTTTCAGGGATGCCAGAAATTCGATTAAAACTTGTTTTGTGAATTTTGGGGCAAAACTAGAGGCAAAAAAACTCGGCAAATTTGGGTCATTTTCCCGAAAAAACCCAAACTTCTAGCGCCTGTAACTATGGAACTGCATAAGATAGAACCTTCTGGTTTGTGTTGAAAATTGCAGAAAGACGTGCTTTATCTACCTGCAAAAGCACAACCTTCTCCTCTGAATGGTTCGCCGGCAATCGGCGTTTGAAAAAGTGGTACAAATCGAAAAACTTAGTCAAAATCGGCTAAATTTTTATCGTTTTGGTCAGAAAATTTCAAAATCGGAAAAAATCGACTTTTTCAAATAAAAATTTTTGATTTGGATTTTTTGGACATGATTGAAGTTTTTGGGTTTCAGGGATGCCAGAAATTCGATTAAAACTTGTTTTGTGAATTTTGGGGCAAAACTAGAGGCAAAAAAACTCGGCAAATTTGGGTCATTTTCCCGAAAAAACCCAAACTTCTAGCGCCTGTAACTATGGAACTGCATAAGATAGAACCTTCTGGTTTGTGTTGAAAATTGCAGAAAGACGTGCTTTATCTACCTGCAAAAGCACAACCTTCTCCTCTGAATGGTTCGCCGGCAATCGGCGTTTGAAAAAGTGGTTACAAATCGAAAAACTTAGTCAAAATCGGCTAAATTTTTATCGTTTTGGTCAGAAAATTTCAAAATCGGAAAAAATCGACTTTTTCAAATAAAAATTTTTGATTTGGATTTTTTGGACATGATTGAAGTTTTTTGGGTTTCAGGGATGCCAGAAATTCGATTAAAACTTGTTTTGTGAATTTTGGGGGCAAAACTAGAGGCAAAAAAACTCGGCAAATTTGGGTCATTTTCCCGAAAAAACCCAAACTTCTAGCGCCTGTAACTATGGAACTGCATAAGATAGAACCTTCTGGTTTGTGTTGAAAATTGCAGAAAGACGTGCTTTATCTACCTGCAAAAGCACAACCTTCTCCTCTGAATGGTTCGCCGGCAATCGGCGTTTGAAAAAGTGGTACAAATCGAAAAACTTAGTCAAAATCGGCTAAATTTTTATCGTTTTGGTCAGAAAATTTCAAAATCGGAAAAAATCGACTTTTTCAAATAAAAATTTTTGATTTGGATTTTTTGGACATGATTGAAGTTTTTGGGTTTCAGGGATGCCAGAAATTCGATTAAAACTTGTTTTGTGAATTTTGGGGCAAAACTAGAGGCAAAAAAAACTCGGCAAATTTGGGTCATTTTCCCGAAAAAACCCAAACTTCTAGCGCCTGTAACTATGGAACTGCATAAGATAGAACCTTCTGGTTTGTGTTGAAAATTGCAGAAAGACGTGCTTTATCTACCTGCAAAAGCACAACCTTCTCCTCTGAATGGTTCGCCGGCAATCGGCGTTTGAAAAAGTGGTACAAATCGAAAAACTTAGTCAAAATCGGCTAAATTTTTATCGTTTTGGTCAGAAAATTTCAAAATCGGAAAAAATCGACTTTTTCAAATAAAAATTTTTGATTTGGATTTTTTGGACATGATTGAAGTTTTTGGGTTTCAGGGATGCCAGAAATTCGATTAAAACTTGTTTTGTGAATTTTGGGGCAAAACTAGAGGCAAAAAAAACTCGGCAAATTTGGGTCATTTTCCCGAAAAAACCCAAACTTCTAGCGCCTGTAACTATGGAACTGCATAAGATAGAACCTTCTGGTTTGTGTTGAAAATTGCAGAAAGACGTGCTTTATCTACCTGCAAAAGCACAACCTTCTCCTCTGAATGGTTCGCCGGCAATCGGCGTTTGAAAAAGTGGTACAAATCGAAAAACTTAGTCAAAATCGGCTAAATTTTTATCGTTTTGGTCAGAAAATTTCAAAATCGGAAAAAATCGACTTTTTCAAATAAAAATTTTTGATTTGGATTTTTTGGACATGATTGAAGTTTTTGGGTTTCAGGGATGCCAGAAATTCGATTAAAACTTGTTTTGTGAATTTTGGGGCAAAACTAGAGGCAAAAAAACTCGGCAAATTTGGGTCATTTTCCCGAAAAAACCCAAACTTCTAGCGCCTGTAACTATGGAACTGCATAAGATAGAACCTTCTGGTTTGTGTTGAAAATTGCAGAAAGACGTGCTTTATCTACCTGCAAAAGCACAACCTTCTCCTCTGAATGGTTCGCCGGCAATCGGCGTTTGAAAAAGTGGTACAAATCGAAAAACTTAGTCAAAATCGGCTAAATTTTTATCGTTTTGGTCAGAAAATTTCAAAATCGGAAAAAATCGACTTTTTCAAATAAAAATTTTTGATTTGGATTTTTTGGACATGATTGAAGTTTTTGGGTTTCAGGGATGCCAGAAATTCGATTAAAACTTGTTTTGTGAATTTTGGGGCAAAACTAGAGGCAAAAAAACTCGGCAAATTTGGGTCATTTTCCCGAAAAAACCCAAACTTCTAGCGCCTGTAACTATGGAACTGCATAAGATAGAACCTTCTGGTTTGTGTTGAAAATTGCAGAAAGACGTGCTTTATCTACCTGCAAAAGCACAACCTTCTCCTCTGAATGGTTCGCCGGCAATCGGCGTTTGAAAAAGTGGTACAAATCGAAAAACTTAGTCAAAATCGGCTAAATTTTTATCGTTTTGGTCAGAAAAATTTCAAAATCGGAAAAAATCGACTTTTTCAAATAAAAATTTTTGATTTGGATTTTTTGGACATGATTGAAGTTTTTGGGTTTCAGGGATGCCAGAAATTCGATTAAAACTTGTTTTGTGAATTTTGGGGCAAAACTAGAGGCAAAAAAACTCGGCAAATTTGGGTCATTTTCCCGAAAAAACCCAAACTTCTAGCGCCTGTAACTATGGAACTGCATAAGATAGAACCTTCTGGTTTGTGTTGAAAATTGCAGAAAGACGTGCTTTATCTACCTGCAAAAGCACAACCTTCTCCTCTGAATGGTTCGCCGGCAATCGGCGTTTGAAAAAGTGGTACAAATCGAAAAACTTAATCAAAATCGGCTAAATTTTTATCGTTTTGGTCAGAAAATTTCAAAATCGGAAAAAATCGACTTTTTCAAATAAAAATTTTTGATTTGGATTTTTTGGACATGATTGAAGTTTTTGGGTTTCAGGGGATGCCAGAAATTCGATTAAAACTTGTTTTGTGAATTTTGGGGCAAAACTAGAGGCAAAAAAACTCGGCAAATTTGGGTCATTTTCCCGAAAAAACCCAAACTTCTAGCGCCTGTAACTATGGAACTGCATAAGATAGAACCTTCTGGTTTGTGTTGAAAATTGCAGAAAGACGTGCTTTATCTACCTGCAAAAGCACAACCTTCTCCTCTGAATGGTTCGCCGGCAATCGGCGTTTGAAAAAGTGGTACAAATCGAAAAACTTAGTCAAAATCGGCTAAATTTTTATCGTTTTGGTCAGAAAATTTCAAAATCGGAAAAAATCGACTTTTTCAAATAAAAATTTTTGATTTGGATTTTTTGGACATGATTGAAGTTTTTGGGTTTCAGGGATGCCAGAAATTCGATTAAAACTTGTTTTGTGAATTTTGGGGCAAAACTAGAGGCAAAAAAACTCGGCAAATTTGGGTCATTTTCCCGAAAAAACCCAAACTTCTAGCGCCTGTAACTATGGAACTGCATAAGATAGAACCTTCTGGTTTGTGTTGAAAATTGCAGAAAGACGTGCTTTATCTACCTGCAAAAGCACAACCTTCTCCTCTGAATGGTTCGCCGGCAATCGGCGTTTGAAAAAGTGGTACAAATCGAAAAACTTAGTCAAAATCGGCTAAATTTTTATCGTTTTGGTCAGAAAATTTCAAAATCGGAAAAAATCGACTTTTTCAAATAAAAATTTTTGATTTGGATTTTTTGGACATGATTGAAGTTTTTGGGTTTCAGGGATGCCAGAAATTCGATTAAAACTTGTTTTGTGAATTTTGGGGCAAAACTAGAGGCAAAAAAACTCGGCAAATTTGGGTCATTTTCCCGAAAAAACCCAAACTTCTAGCGCCTGTAACTATGGAACTGCATAAGATAGAACCTTCTGGTTTGTGTTGAAAATTGCAGAAAGACGTGCTTTATCTACCTGCAAAAGCACAACCTTCTCCTCTGAATGGTTCGCCGGCAATCGGCGTTTGAAAAAGTGGTACAAATCGAAAAACTTAGTCAAAATCGGCTAAATTTTTATCGTTTTGGTCAGAAAATTTCAAAATCGGAAAAAATCGACTTTTTCAAATAAAAATTTTTGATTTGGATTTTTTGGACATGATTGAAGTTTTTGGGTTTCAGGGATGCCAGAAATTCGATTAAAACTTGTTTTGTGAATTTTGGGGCAAAACTAGAGGCAAAAAAACTCGGCAAATTTGGGTCATTTTCCCGAAAAAACCCAAACTTCTAGCGCCTGTAACTATGGAACTGCATAAGATAGAACCTTCTGGTTTGTGTTGAAAATTGCAGAAAGACGTGCTTTATCTACCTGCAAAAGCACAACCTTCTCCTCTGAATGGTTCGCCGGCAATCGGCGTTTGAAAAAGTGGTACAAATCGAAAAACTTAGTCAAAATCGGCTAAATTTTTATCGTTTTGGTCAGAAAATTTCAAAATCGGAAAAAATCGACTTTTTCAAATAAAAATTTTTGATTTGGATTTTTTGGACATGATTGAAGTTTTTGGGTTTCAGGGATGCCAGAAATTCGATTAAAACTTGTTTTGTGAATTTTGGGGCAAAACTAGAGGCAAAAAAACTCGGCAAATTTGGGTCATTTTCCCGAAAAAACCCAAACTTCTAGCGCCTGTAACTATGGAACTGCATAAGATAGAACCTTCTGGTTTGTGTTGAAAATTGCAGAAAGACGTGCTTTATCTACCTGCAAAAGCACAACCTTCTCCTCTGAATGGTTCGCCGGCAATCGGCGTTTGAAAAAGTGGTACAAATCGAAAAACTTAGTCAAAATCGGCTAAATTTTTATCGTTTTGGTCAGAAAATTTCAAAATCGGAAAAAATCGACTTTTTCAAATAAAAATTTTTGATTTGGATTTTTTGGACATGATTGAAGTTTTTGGGTTTCAGGGATGCCAGAAATTCGATTAAAACTTGTTTTGTGAATTTTGGGGCAAAACTAGAGGCAAAAAAACTCGGCAAATTTGGGTCATTTTCCCGAAAAAACCCAAACTTCTAGCGCCTGTAACTATGGAACTGCATAAGATAGAACCTTCTGGTTTGTGTTGAAAATTGCAGAAAGACGTGCTTTATCTACCTGCAAAAGCACAACCTTCTCCTCTGAATGGTTCGCCGGCAATCGGCGTTTGAAAAAGTGGTACAAATCGAAAAACTTAGTCAAAATCGGCTAAATTTTTATCGTTTTGGTCAGAAAATTTCAAAATCGGAAAAAATCGACTTTTTCAAATAAAAATTTTTGATTTGGATTTTTTGGACATGATTGAAGTTTTTGGGTTTCAGGGATGCCAGAAATTCGATTAAAACTTGTTTTGTGAATTTTGGGGCAAAACTAGAGGCAAAAAAACTCGGCAAATTTGGGTCATTTTCCCGAAAAAACCCAAACTTCTAGCGCCTGTAACTATGGAACTGCATAAGATAGAACCTTCTGGTTTGTGTTGAAAATTGCAGAAAGACGTGCTTTATCTACCTGCAAAAGCACAACCTTCTCCTCTGAATGGTTCGCCGGCAATCGGCGTTTGAAAAAGTGGTACAAATCGAAAAACTTAGTCAAAATCGGCTAAATTTTTATCGTTTTGGTCAGAAAATTTCAAAATCGGAAAAAATCGACTTTTTCAAATAAAAATTTTTGATTTGGATTTTTTGGACATGATTGAAGTTTTTGGGTTTCAGGGATGCCAGAAATTCGATTAAAACTTGTTTTGTGAATTTTGGGGCAAAACTAGAGGCAAAAAAACTCGGCAAATTTGGGTCATTTTCCCGAAAAAACCCAAACTTCTAGCGCCTGTAACTATGGAACTGCATAAGATAGAACCTTCTGGTTTGTGTTGAAAATTGCAGAAAGACGTGCTTTATCTACCTGCAAAAGCACAACCTTCTCCTCTGAATGGTTCGCCGGCAATCGGCGTTTGAAAAAGTGGTACAAATCGAAAAACTTAGTCAAAATCGGCTAAATTTTTATCGTTTTGGTCAGAAAATTTCAAAATCGGAAAAAATCGACTTTTTCAAATAAAAATTTTTGATTTGGATTTTTTGGACATGATTGAAGTTTTTGGGTTTCAGGGATGCCAGAAATTCGATTAAAACTTGTTTTGTGAATTTTGGGGCAAAACTAGAGGCAAAAAAACTCGGCAAATTTGGGTCATTTTCCCGAAAAAACCCAAACTTCTAGCGCCTGTAACTATGGAACTGCATAAGATAGAACCTTCTGGTTTGTGTTGAAAATTGCAGAAAGACGTGCTTTATCTACCTGCAAAAGCACAACCTTCTCCTCTGAATGGTTCGCCGGCAATCGGCGTTTGAAAAAGTGGTACAAATCGAAAAACTTAATCAAAATCGGCTAAATTTTTATCGTTTTGGTCAGAAAATTTCAAAATCGGAAAAAATCGACTTTTTCAAATAAAAATTTTTGATTTGGATTTTTTGGACATGATTGAAGTTTTTGGGTTTCAGGGATGCCAGAAATTCGATTAAAACTTGTTTTGTGAATTTTGGGGCAAAACTAGAGGCAAAAAAACTCGGCAAATTTGGGTCATTTTCCCGAAAAAACCCAAACTTCTAGCGCCTGTAACTATGGAACTGCATAAGATAGAACCTTCTGGTTTGTGTTGAAAATTGCAGAAAGACGTGCTTTATCTACCTGCAAAAGCACAACCTTCTCCTCTGAATGGTTCGCCGGCAATCGGCGTTTGAAAAAGTGGTACAAATCGAAAAACTTAGTCAAAAATCGCTAAATTTTTATCGTTTTTGGTCAGAAAATTTCAAAATCGGAAAAAATCGACTTTTTCAAATAAAAATTTTTGATTTGGATTTTTTGGACATGATTGAAGTTTTTGGGTTTCAGGGATGCCAGAAATTCGATTAAAACTTGTTTTGTGAATTTTGGGGCAAAACTAGAGGCAAAAAAACTCGGCAAATTTGGGTCATTTTCCCGAAAAAACCCAAACTTCTAGCGCCTGTAACTATGGAACTGCATAAGATAGAACCTTCTGGTTTGTGTTGAAAATTGCAGAAAGACGTGCTTTATCTACCTGCAAAAGCACAACCTTCTCCTCTGAATGGTTCGCCGGCAATCGGCGTTTGAAAAAGTGGTACAAATCGAAAAACTTAATCAAAATCGGCTAAATTTTTATCGTTTTGGTCAGAAAATTTCAAAATCGGAAAAAATCGACTTTTTCAAATAAAAATTTTTGATTTGGATTTTTTGGACATGATTGAAGTTTTTGGGTTTCAGGGATGCCAGAAATTCGATTAAAACTTGTTTTGTGAATTTTGGGGCAAAACTAGAGGCAAAAAAACTCGGCAAATTTGGGTCATTTTCCCGAAAAAACCCAAACTTCTAGCGCCTGTAACTATGGAACTGCATAAGATAGAACCTTCTGGTTTGTGTTGAAAATTGCAGAAAGACGTGCTTTATCTACCTGCAAAAGCACAACCTTCTCCTCTGAATGGTTCGCCGGCAATCGGCGTTTGAAAAAGTGGTACAAATCGAAAAACTTAGTCAAAATCGGCTAAATTTTTATCGTTTTTGGTCAGAAAATTTCAAAATCGGAAAAAATCGACTTTTTCAAATAAAAATTTTTGATTTGGATTTTTTGGACATGATTGAAGTTTTTGGGTTTCAGGGATGCCAGAAATTCGATTAAAACTTGTTTTGTGAATTTTGGGGCAAAACTAGAGGCAAAAAAACTCGGCAAATTTGGGTCATTTTCCCGAAAAAACCCAAACTTCTAGCGCCTGTAACTATGGAACTGCATAAGATAGAACCTTCTGGTTTGTGTTGAAAATTGCAGAAAGACGTGCTTTATCTACCTGCAAAAGCACAACCTTCTCCTCTGAATGGTTCGCCGGCAATCGGCGTTTGAAAAAGTGGTACAAATCGAAAAACTTAGTCAAAATCGGCTAAATTTTTATCGTTTTTGGTCAGAAAATTTCAAAATCGGAAAAAATCGACTTTTTCAAATAAAAATTTTTGATTTGGATTTTTTGGACATGATTGAAGTTTTTGGGTTTCAGGGATGCCAGAAATTCGATTAAAACTTGTTTTGTGAATTTTGGGGCAAAACTAGAGGCAAAAAAACTCGGCAAATTTGGGTCATTTTCCCGAAAAAACCCAAACTTCTAGCGCCTGTAACTATGGAACTGCATAAGATAGAACCTTCTGGTTTGTGTTGAAAATTGCAGAAAGACGTGCTTTATCTACCTGCAAAAGCACAACCTTCTCCTCTGAATGGTTCGCCGGCAATCGGCGTTTGAAAAAGTGGTACAAATCGAAAAACTTAGTCAAAATCGGCTAAATTTTTATCGTTTTGGTCAGAAAATTTCAAAATCGGAAAAAATCGACTTTTTCAAATAAAAATTTTTGATTTGGATTTTTTGGACATGATTGAAGTTTTTGGGTTTCAGGGATGCCAGAAATTCGATTAAAACTTGTTTTGTGAATTTTGGGGCAAAACTAGAGGCAAAAAAACTCGGCAAATTTGGGTCATTTTCCCGAAAAAACCCAAACTTCTAGCGCCTGTAACTATGGAACTGCATAAGATAGAACCTTCTGGTTTGTGTTGAAAATTGCAGAAAGACGTGCTTTATCTACCTGCAAAAGCACAACCTTCTCCTCTGAATGGTTCGCCGGCAATCGGCGTTTGAAAAAGTGGTACAAATCGAAAAACTTAGTCAAAATCGGCTAAATTTTTATCGTTTTGGTCAGAAAATTTCAAAATCGGAAAAAATCGACTTTTTCAAATAAAAATTTTTGATTTGGATTTTTTGGACATGATTGAAGTTTTTGGGTTTCAGGGATGCCAGAAATTCGATTAAAACTTGTTTTGTGAATTTTGGGGCAAAACTAGAGGCAAAAAAACTCGGCAAATTTGGGTCATTTTCCCGAAAAAACCCAAACTTCTAGCGCCTGTAACTATGGAACTGCATAAGATAGAACCTTCTGGTTTGTGTTGAAAATTGCAGAAAGACGTGCTTTATCTACCTGCAAAAGCACAACCTTCTCCTCTGAATGGTTCGCCGGCAATCGGCGTTTGAAAAAGTGGTACAAATCGAAAAACTTAGTCAAAATCGGCTAAATTTTTATCGTTTTGGTCAGAAAATTTCAAAATCGGAAAAAATCGACTTTTTCAAATAAAAATTTTTGATTTGGATTTTTTGGACATGATTGAAGTTTTTGGGTTTCAGGGATGCCAGAAATTCGATTAAAACTTGTTTTGTGAATTTTGGGGCAAAACTAGAGGCAAAAAAACTCGGCAAATTTGGGTCATTTTCCCGAAAAAACCCAAACTTCTAGCGCCTGTAACTATGGAACTGCATAAGATAGAACCTTCTGGTTTGTGTTGAAAATTGCAGAAAGACGTGCTTTATCTACCTGCAAAAGCACAACCTTCTCCTCTGAATGGTTCGCCGGCAATCGGCGTTTGAAAAAGTGGTACAAATCGAAAAACTTAGTCAAAATCGGCTAAATTTTTATCGTTTTGGTCAGAAAATTTCAAAATCGGAAAAAATCGACTTTTTCAAATAAAAATTTTTGATTTGGATTTTTTGGACATGATTGAAGTTTTTGGGTTTCAGGGATGCCAGAAATTCGATTAAAACTTGTTTTGTGAATTTTGGGGCAAAACTAGAGGCAAAAAAACTCGGCAAATTTGGGTCATTTTCCCGAAAAAACCCAAACTTCTAGCGCCTGTAACTATGGAACTGCATAAGATAGAACCTTCTGGTTTGTGTTGAAAATTGCAGAAAGACGTGCTTTATCTACCTGCAAAAGCACAACCTTCTCCTCTGAATGGTTCGCCGGCAATCGGCGTTTGAAAAAGTGGTACAAATCGAAAAACTTAGTCAAAATCGGCTAAATTTTTATCGTTTTGGTCAGAAAATTTCAAAATCGGAAAAAATCGACTTTTTCAAATAAAAATTTTTGATTTGGATTTTTTGGACATGATTGAAGTTTTTGGGTTTCAGGGATGCCAGAAATTCGATTAAAACTTGTTTTGTGAATTTTGGGGCAAAACTAGAGGCAAAAAAACTCGGCAAATTTGGGTCATTTTCCCGAAAAAACCCAAACTTCTAGCGCCTGTAACTATGGAACTGCATAAGATAGAACCTTCTGGTTTGTGTTGAAAATTGCAGAAAGACGTGCTTTATCTACCTGCAAAAGCACAACCTTCTCCTCTGAATGGTTCGCCGGCAATCGGCGTTTGAAAAAGTGGTACAAATCGAAAAACTTAGTCAAAATCGGCTAAATTTTTATCGTTTTGGTCAGAAAATTTCAAAATCGGAAAAAATCGACTTTTTCAAATAAAAATTTTTGATTTGGATTTTTTGGACATGATTGAAGTTTTTGGGTTTCAGGGATGCCAGAAATTCGATTAAAACTTGTTTTGTGAATTTTGGGGCAAAACTAGAGGCAAAAAAACTCGGCAAATTTGGGTCATTTTCCCGAAAAAACCCAAACTTCTAGCGCCTGTAACTATGGAACTGCATAAGATAGAACCTTCTGGTTTGTGTTGAAAATTGCAGAAAGACGTGCTTTATCTACCTGCAAAAGCACAACCTTCTCCTCTGAATGGTTCGCCGGCAATCGGCGTTTGAAAAAGTGGTACAAATCGAAAAACTTAGTCAAAATCGGCTAAATTTTTATCGTTTTGGTCAGAAAATTTCAAAATCGGAAAAAATCGACTTTTTCAAATAAAAATTTTTGATTTGGATTTTTTGGACATGATTGAAGTTTTTGGGTTTCAGGGATGCCAGAAATTCGATTAAAACTTGTTTTGTGAATTTTGGGGCAAAACTAGAGGCAAAAAAACTCGGCAAATTTGGGTCATTTTCCCGAAAAAACCCAAACTTCTAGCGCCTGTAACTATGGAACTGCATAAGATAGAACCTTCTGGTTTGTGTTGAAAATTGCAGAAAGACGTGCTTTATCTACCTGCAAAAGCACAACCTTCTCCTCTGAATGGTTCGCCGGCAATCGGCGTTTGAAAAAGTGGTACAAATCGAAAAACTTAGTCAAAATCGGCTAAATTTTTATCGTTTTGGTCAGAAAATTTCAAAATCGGAAAAAATCGACTTTTTCAAATAAAAATTTTTGATTTGGATTTTTTGGACATGATTGAAGTTTTTGGGTTTCAGGGATGCCAGAAATTCGATTAAAACTTGTTTTGTGAATTTTGGGGCAAAACTAGAGGCAAAAAAACTCGGCAAATTTGGGTCATTTTCCCGAAAAAACCCAAACTTCTAGCGCCTGTAACTATGGAACTGCATAAGATAGAACCTTCTGGTTTGTGTTGAAAATTGCAGAAAGACGTGCTTTATCTACCTGCAAAAGCACAACCTTCTCCTCTGAATGGTTCGCCGGCAATCGGCGTTTGAAAAAGTGGTACAAATCGAAAAACTTAGTCAAAATCGGCTAAATTTTTATCGTTTTGGTCAGAAAATTTCAAAATCGGAAAAAATCGACTTTTTCAAATAAAAATTTTTGATTTGGATTTTTTGGACATGATTGAAGTTTTTGGGTTTCAGGGATGCCAGAAATTCGATTAAAACTTGTTTTGTGAATTTTGGGGCAAAACTAGAGGCAAAAAAACTCGGCAAATTTGGGTCATTTTCCCGAAAAAACCCAAACTTCTAGCGCCTGTAACTATGGAACTGCATAAGATAGAACCTTCTGGTTTGTGTTGAAAATTGCAGAAAGACGTGCTTTATCTACCTGCAAAAGCACAACCTTCTCATAATTTTTTTTTTTTTTTTTTTTTTTTTTTTAAGTCCAAACTGGGTCGGAACATGGATAATTTTTCATTGACTTTACATTGCAATACGTCATGCGGCCCCAACAGCTGATCAAATTTTACATTGGTTTCTTAAGGGCCCTGCGGAATGGATAACTAATGATTGTTCTTTTAAGTTCACTGACCAAGAAAACTAGGTCATATTTGACACCACTGATTGGTGTGTTATGTTCAAGATATGGTAAACGTAATATTTAGAGGGGAAAGGTCGGAATTTCCAGGGTCGATTAACTGCATAAATATACCAAACATTTCATCTAAATTTATGTTTAGGCGTTTTACCGATTGCAGAAATAGGTCTCATCAGAGTGATTTTAGTAACTAGAATAAACAGTTCTTTGGTTCTTTAGAGAAAGAATGTTTCCAGGATTGTGAATAAACCTGACACCGAAAAAAATGAATTAATGATTTTAAGTCTCAAATAGCGGCTTGATTCAAGTTAATGTTTCTTTAAACTTCAGTACGCTCCTGAAGTTCAAAGTCTTTACAGTTTATCACACTGTATAACATCGAGACTCTAATTATTTACGTGACATTAGGATTGGGTTAAATATGGTCAAACATTCTGTACATTAGATTAGAATTGTATTTATTGCCTCAGATCATGAAATGAAATAGCAATGAAATGAAATGAAAGTGTTTTGCGTCCCACCTTTCTGCACCAATGGGCTTATGACAACCGGCAAATGCCACACAGTGAGCAATGTGATAAAATTTTACGAGGACGACAGTAGAGGGATATTTAACATGCTGCAACACTAATAGATCACTAGAGATATCGTGTGGTCAAGGTAAATACTTTTTATTTCTATTAATATTACTACTATACAAAAACTTAGTTTGCTAAAAGTTTACCGATCATTTTTATATGAATTTGTATATCAACTCCATTAGCACTAAATTATTAAATATTGTTTATGTCGCTGAAAATGTCATCTTCTAGTGAAATCATGTTGATTTTTTGAAAAAAGGATATTGTTCAGTCCCAATAGTTTTAACTCGAGGGAGGGGGCAGAGTGTTTATTTTAAGTACATGTATAGTCAAATACGTAGGCGGTAGTCCAGTGTTTTAAAGCGATGCAACCTCCTAAAATGAACAAAAAAATAAGTTCTCAAACTGGGTCCATCAGAGTACATTTATCAACGATGTCCAAAGTATACAAACAGAATGCAAAAAAAAAACATGAAACTATGTAAAGTTCCATATAATAACAGGTTATAATTGATAAACGCCTTACATTTGATTAAGGGTTTTTCAATTATCGTATATAAACATTGTTTTCTGGATTTATCAGATTATTTAGGTAATCTGTTGTATAGTTATGCAACCAGTCAAGTCCCTTGATGAATATAAACTCCTATTGACCAAATTTGAACATTTCGATTTGTTGTATTCCTTTAAGGTAAAAATAGTTAATATTAAAGAAGTAGTAAAAATAGTAATAGATTTTACGACTATACACTTTAATGTTTAATACTATATAATTTCAATTACAATTCATTCACCCTCAAAACAAAATAGACCAATTCCGTTTTATACTCCCTAATATTAATGAATAAACTCTGTTGCAAATTACAACAATCTAAACAAAATTTGAAAACGCGTTCAATGTTTACCCTGTAAAAAACTTTGAAGGCAAAATTTGTTACGGATTGATTTTAACAAAGCTTGCTCTAATTGTTTTTATTTCCCAATAATGGACCCTATTGAAAGTCTTCAAAAGACATTCAAATCATATTGTTTCAAAACTAATTACTTAATTGTCCTAATTAGCCTGAATAGAATTAAGCTAAAAAAATGTCGATGACGTTTCATGGTACATGTATTTTTTCTGCTTGGCTCCTGGTCGTTTAAAGGGGAGTGTTCAGCATTTTCGATATATGTAAATAGCCTCCAGAAGTACTAGAACTGCACAAATCGCATAATTCCTTCAATTATATCCCTACCTAAACATTTATCTTTCATTTTCTGTATTTGTCTTTTCTATGGCGTAGTCTTACTAACGACGAGTCGTATTTTTGACTTTCAAATGCTCATTATAATGGCTACACGGGGATTTGAAGACTTATATTTCCAAGGAGAGTTGTGAACATTATTATGGATTAGAATAGCAAAAACATTACAATATGTTCTGAGACAAAAATTGTATTGATCGAAAAGTTAGTGAACATATCCATCCCTTTAACATTTTATTTTGTTGTTTCTGGTATGTTTATGTTTTAGTAAGTTCGGCTGTATTGTCTTTTTAAATTAAGAAATTACTTGACAGCGAGGGTTATCACTATGTATAACATTGTTCGTTGTAACTTGAACTATTTATATAAGGTCAATTTAAATACATTATCAAGACAATAATATATAGGTCACCAGAAAACTTTGAAGTACACTGGCCCCAACAAATATCTTGTAGAAGCACTAATTTCTCGGATATACTTAGGAATGCCTACATAATTCAGAAAGACTGGAGACCAAAAACCACCTTAACACTTTTCAGATGTTTTTTTGAAACAGCTCAGTCAGTCGGTAGCTAAATGGAATGTATGTCATGTCTTCAAATCGTCCACAGGGTAAGAAACATTATAACCATATTCTTTAGATGTTATTTTCCGTCTTTTATAGGTTTGCAGCACTTTTTGGTTGTTACATTAAAACGCGTCTAGACTCGACAGTGTCTATTTGCCACTGCGTAGTTTTATGTAAAGATCAATACTTGTCTGCAATTTTTTAAAGAAAATATCACGCTTTTAATACGAAAAAATAAGCTAAATTCCAAACGAATGTAAAATTATGCCAGATTTTAAGGGCAATTCCGCTTTTTTGAAAAAGTGTTCATTAACAGAAACGTCGCAAATGTTACCTATAAATATTTCTAAAGTAGGTCCTATGCTTTAGTATCTCTGTTCAGGGGCGCCGCAAGGAAATGTTAGCGGCAGGGACGAAGCTGTGATATTATGGGCACTATGTGACCGAGCGATGACCGAGCGAAGCGAGGGAACCTTCCGGTCTGGGGGTTCGAGAAAATTCCAGGTATACCAGAACGTACGTCATGCCTATATTTTGGGGCATAGGGACACAACAAATTTTGCTGGAACAAATTGTCCGTGTCTCCGTGACAAAAAGGGCACATGTTCGCCCCCCCCCCTCGCCATCTCAGGTGAGGGGCAGGGGGGCAGTCGCCCCTGCCCCCGTGGTTCCGGCGCCCCTGTCTGAATTTTTTTTAAAGTTCAATTAAAAACAGGGAGAAACTGTTTCATGTCCACGAAGTCACCGCTTGGGTCATAATTCGCTAGGTTCGTTTTGCCGCATTGCCCAACTTGCCGCATTTTGCCTAACTGCACAAAAATGATTTGTAAAACGAAACTAAAGGTTTCTGAAGTCTTGAAACTACTTTCTGGGAAACCGCCATGTAAGTTTATGTGTTTTGTATTATGGTGCTGATCGTATAAACTTGGTTATTTACTTTATTCCAGATTTTACCATAAAACTATATAGTTTTTGTTTCCCAAACAGGTTCAAATTATAAATAAAAAGAAAATTGATTCGGAACAACAGATTAAAATATTTTAGGGCCATTCCAGATTTTATCAGAAATCTTTTGTTACTTTTTACCAGTAGTTTTTGGGCAGTTGGGCACGATGCGGCGAGTTGAACAATGCGGCAAAACGAACTCACCCGTCACTATTAACCTTGCAGAAATGAAAAACGGTGACTTACCGGGAATTTTGTTAAAAGTTTGATTTTGAAAACAATAGGATTATTTTATTTTATCTTAACAGACTAAGGCCTACTTAATCGGGTCATAGTCAATTACACAACATTTCTTCGAATAATTATTTCACATTTAAATAACATTTAACAAACTACTTTAATTTTAACAAATACTAAGCGGAATCAGGAAATTCAAACACATTTACATCATTATTAGTGAATTGTTCTCTATTCTGAAGCAGACGAACTTCGAGGGTCTCGTACTTTTGTGTTGACAACGATAATACTGAACCATTCTTATTTCTGTTAGATTATGTTCTTCGTTCGAAAAATTAATAATATCAAATATATTGAGATGCAATATCCCAAACAAGCCATAAACTCCCTCCAATCTGGGGTCGTTTCGCATTCCATCCATGGCATTGACGAAAACGTTCTCTTCTAATTTCTTGGTACCATTGCAACACATAATATCTTCGTATAAAACGGGTAACTTCTGCATTATCACCAACAGTGAGTTACACCATTAAATAGTAATTAATGTAAGTGAACTATTTTCATGAATTACTCTCAATGTTAATGAGTTGGTGGCATTTACCCCAAACCATCAAAGGAAACAAAACGGTGACTTCATGGGAATTTGGAAATTTCGTTTGGTGACTTCCCTAGCAGATCTAATTAAGCCGATTAACATAGTTTTGGTGTTTGGCTTAATAATGGCTCAATGTTTCTAGCTGAAACCAACAGGACAGACATTTATTTGCAATTAGGCGTTTATTTTTCTCAAATCCGTTTAGTAGTTTTCTAATTTCTATTAAATCTAAATTGAAAGGCCTTTGACATCAAGGCAATCATCACATGAAAAAAAAAATTTAATGAAATATTATGAGTTTTACCTCTTTTTGTCTGATTAGAACAATAAAGAAGGGTTCCGTGCAAATGGAGCATTTTGTCAAGACAGCGACATTACTCACCTCTTGTGTAACCCTGAAGAAGTTGATAATGATATAGATTAAATAGAATAAAAAAAAGACTTTGAAATCAAAATTTGTTGAGATATGTTTAATTCTCTTAACTTTCGTAAATAAAAGTGTTTGATAACATTCAGTACACAAGATATATTCAAAACTCAGGCTTATACTCATAGACACTAATGGTACGGGTATTATTTTACTGTTACAATTTAATTGGCTTACCTTAAATTAGTAAAATAGTTTTTCATAAATAACTATCATAACGAAATTCTAGCAAAAAAAATGTTTCCTTTTCTATTAAATTCTTTTTTATTTGGCCTTTGACATCCTTGTTACCATCACATGAAAGAAGTGAAATTTAATGAAAACAAGTTTTTGCCAAGACCACACAGCGACATAAACCAAATCTTATGTTAACCTAAATAAATTGATCATGATATTGAATCATATAGAATAGAAAATGCTTATACTCATATGAACTAATGGTACGGGTATTTTCTACCGTTATAATTTAATTGGCTTACCTTAAATTTATAAAAAAAAAACTATCAAAAATAGACTTCTATCAAAAGATTTGGAACTCATCAAAAGTAAATTTTTATCAAAACTGTATTTACCGTACTTGGCCATTGACATCCATGTTACCATCACATGAAAAGAAATGAAAATTAATGAAAAAAGTTTTACTCCTATTTATAATAGAATTATGAAAAGGGGTCCATGCAAAGGCAGATTTTTCCAAGGCTAGACAGCGACATAAAACAACTTTTTTGTTAACCTCAAGAAATTTATCATGATATTGAATTATATAGAAAAAAGGCTCTGGAATGGAAATTTTGGTTCAGATATGTTTTAATGAACTGAAGTTTAACAATTTAATATTATGGTACTGATTAATATGTGGGCTCCAAACCCATACAATAAACATGCATGCGACATAAGCCTGTTATCGATTAACACCTGTAAGCATAGTGTATTAAAATCACTAGACTAAATTAAATATAATGCCACTGATGTTTATTTCAAGCATGAGATACTCATCGGGGAATAAATACCCAATATGACATGAACGGAATTAAGTGGCTAACCCTTTGCAATTTAAAAAAAAACAATGTTCTTTATTCATACCGCTATGAAAATGATTTTGTCATGCAATAGACAAGATTTTTGATAAACAGAATAAGATATTTACTTCAAATGTCTTGCAATAATGTGCAAGTTAATTGGAGTTTACTCGTGGTCAAAGGGAGATAATTTGAATTTAGTGCGGTCTGTAGTAAACCTATAAAATCGAGAAAAAGATGTTAAAATTTCTGATATTTAAGATACAAGATTCAAAGGGTTCTTGTCTAAAAAAAAATGAAATTTAGACGCGAATTCCAGATATTTTTAAGTGAATTTAGGGTTTAAGGTTATTTGAATAGGGTCTGAGGTATGTCACTAAGAAAATTTTGAGAATTACACATCCGTTTTTGCTGCCGAGAACGCAATTGGAAGCCTGGAAGTCTGGGGATCTCTTTTAAATTTTCTTTTAGATAATTGGACTCCCGGAAATGCGATTTTCTGATGAATTTAAGGGTCGATCACTGGAAAATTTTGAGAATAAGATACCAGAGAACACAAATTCTTAACATTTCCTGCTATAAAGACACCCATTGACTTAAAATGAATTAATGTATCTTTTTAAAAATAACACTTGAGATTGGGGGGCAAGATTTTAATTAGGGGGGGCAAAGCCCCCCCAAGCCCCCCCCCCCCCCTTGGCTACGGGCCTGGCCAAAAGGTTTGGCCAAGGACCATCTGGGATAAAGAATCTTCACGGAGCCTAAGTTGTTATACTTGTAAATTAAAGATGTTTCTTTCTTTCTAGACTAGAAATAGTAAAATACCACAGAAGCTTGTTTCAGGTATAACAACTTCATCAGGACTTCGAACATGAACACAGGGTAAATATCCAATTACATGAATGACTTGAATACAGTGGCTTACCCTTAGCAAAATGACGTTCAATACACAAAATTTCTTTCAAATAAAAATCCGTACCGTTCAAGCAAAACAATTCCGTTAATCAAAATCGCGCCCAAAAACATGGCAAAATAGAGAACAATAGTTGTATAGTAATGCAAAACTAAATTTCAATTTCCCTGGTATTTCACGATTGTTCCTCCAAATACGTCAATAAACATAGTATCATCTTACTTTTTGAGTTATGTAAATTTTCTCTGGAAAACAGCAAACATTTCGAAATTAGCATGAAATCGAATGTAGTAAATCCAAAAATTAACCCATATACAATATGACGTGGATATCGAAATAACACCTAGATTCAAAAATCGAATATATAAATATGAAAAATTTAACTTATTTGAGTTTTGGGGTCTTAAGGCTTTAACTGCCAACCCTAACCGTGTGTATGAGGGCCTGTACAAATTTCAGAATCTTATATTCCTTGACAAATGTTATTTTTTGACGTCAGAGAAAAATACAATGTGGCCACAGAGAGTTAGCTAGGACTTATGTAATGTCACATATGGTTGTTTCAGATTTAATATCCCTATCAGGAATTTCAACTTGATAATTGAAATTAAATAGCTTACCCTTTGCAAAACTATGAATATGACGTTCACACCTTATCTCTTTCAAAACTAAACTTAACTGGGTTTCAACAGACATGCCACCATGAAAAGAAAAGAAGTGGAATTAAATCAAATGATATTTAAATGACAAACTAATTTTCAATAGAAATCATTTCAAAACTAAAATTAACATATCTTGCAACAATCAAGTGTAGTGTTGTTAAATAGAGTTGGCTCGTGGTCAAAGGGGGATAATTTCAATTTAGAGTGGTTTGTAGTAAACATTTCTGCGCCATGCATTTGTCTTGAATAAATTAAAGGTTATGGAATCCAACAATTTTACCATTTCCATTACATAAGATGCATCAGACATCGAAAAACCTAGAATTAAAAACCAACATGAACATAATATTTTAAAGAAGGTTGAGTAAAGGGGATTCAAGACAAATTCCACCCCATACGAATGGTTCTTTCACATTAAGATAGTGTATGAATGTATATTATTCTACCTCTCCCTTTATTTTGTATGCCCATTTTTTATCACTTTTTGAGATTATAATGTGTGCAAATTTATTGCCTTTTAGGTTTTGTCGAATGATTAAAAATTCGCAGATGAAAGAATAATACTGCCAATTGAATTGAACAAACTCGTACAATGTCAAAGATGCGAGTTTCAGGAATAACATTTTAATCGTGAAATCTGGCTTAAAATTGGGTTCAATATTCAATATGAAATAAATGAAATATAGTCGCCCGAACTATGTTGGAGCGATCCTTGAACGATAGGGAGAAGGGCTGAATTTCGGCAACGCTCGTCACCGCTCACAAAATTGGAAAAAAAATCGAAAACACGGGCGTTGCCTTAGCGCTGCACCACTGAAGCCGGCGTTGCTTCAGCGTTGGTTTAACGGTAGCGAGCGGTAACGAGCGTTGGTTTAGCGGCGTCCCGCTCCGACACCGACACCTCCATATCAACGCCAAACCAAAGTTCATCCCCGCAATGGATCGCTACTTCGACGCCCGGGATCGTTGCAGCAATCCCATGTCCGCTCTTAAAACGATTACAACCGCTCCACCAAAGTTTGTGCAACGTTTAATCACCAACGGGGCAAAGCTGGAGAAAAATCGGTGATTCAGCGCTCAAGATTTCTGCGTTGGCCTAGCGGACCCAAGCGTCCACGAACTTGCGTCTAGCGGTGCCAAACTTTCACTGGGCGTTGTTGGAGCAATGGTGAACTCACCGCTCCTCACCACTCGCAATATTTTGTGCAGTTCAAAAGTTTCGGAGCGGTAGGAGGGACTATCAGCGCTGGCCGAGCGTATACGGCGTTGCCTTAACGGAGGCTAACTTCTGTTAAACGGTGGTGAACTGTAGCGAGACGTGATGAATATTTGTCACCGCTCCAGGAACGCTCCAACAAAGTTCGGGCGGTGTGACTGGGCCTTAACTCTTTTCAACACTGTCGAAAAACAACTAAACTTCACTAGGCGTTTGACATCCGTACCTGACAAGTACAAAATGGAATAAAATGAAATAACATGAAATAGTGTTTTTCGTCATGATTGTAATTGGCGAATTAATTTATGACTTTCAATACACAAGATTCTTTTCAAAACTAAAATGTACATGCCTAATTAAAATTATCAAAAGCCAGTGGAGTGTTTAAATATAAGATTTGTGTCGTGGTCAAAGTGGGATAATTTCATTTTAGTTGTCTGTAGTAAATATAATATATGCAAATTGTCTCAAATAAATTCAAAAAGATGTTTTCTAGTCTTTGTTATAGTATCAGAGGATATTATATGCACCATTTCGTTGTCGAAAAAGACAAGAGCCCATCCCTTGCTTCTGAGACGGTTTTCGGATATAAACCCTCACGCCATATTGTCGAATATTTAGCCAAAGATAATTTGAGTATATTACTTTCAGGTCCTATCTATAACTTCCAAACTATCTAAGCAAACGATATGAGTATTCTTAGAGTGTTCCTTTACACAGACAGTTAACAAAATTGCAACGTACTTTTCGTGGTATGTAACTTTCTTTAGAAAAAACAGCCACTATAATAATATCTTAGGTACAGGGGACATCGAAAACAACATAAGAACAACATAATGAAGAAGGTGGAGCTTAAAAGATATTAAATGCGACCAAATTGATGCCCATCGCTCCGACATGACATGATTCAATTGCCAACTACATGTATATGTAGAATATTAATTGTGCCATGGGAGTAAACTGGAATTTGGTATAGTGCCAGATATGCTTCCAGAGACGCTTGTTTCAAATATAAAATTCGCCAATATGGCATAAATAAAATTAAATGATTTACTATATTGAAAGCTGTTAAAATCTGACGTTCAATGCACTAAATTTCGTCCAAAACTTCACCACCATGAAAAGAAGAAAATTTGAAATAAAATAGTTGTTTTGTCATGATATTTAATTCGAACGTTCAAAACACACGATACGATAAGTAAGTGTGTAGTTCGTAAAACAGAGAGAGACTCGTGGTCAAAGGGGGATAATTTTAATTCAGCGTGGTCTGTCCTTGTCTGAGTCAATAGTTATTTCTTTCAAAATAGTATGATTGTAAATACTGTTACATTTTGATCAGTTAAAAAAATTGAGATTTAATTACGTTTCTTATTCTGCATATGATGGGGCTTATTAGGACAAGGGCCATATAGTGTGCAATAAGAGAAATTTCGTCGGGACAAGAACATTAGCCTGTAAGTTAGCCCAGTTTTAAAACCAGCTTGTACCCCCATTTTTTTCAAAATATTTGTCCGAAAAGTACCAAATCAATTTATTTTTGAAAATTTTCCCGGCAGTTGTTCAACCAGTGTCTCAGTCTAAATTGTCTCATTACAGCGGTCGGACAGTAGACAACTTAATCTCTTCCAATTGACTCATGAATTATTATTTAGAAGATTTAAAGGTATTTCTTGGATTGATTTGGGGGCTTGAATTTATGCAAATAGTCTTCAGAAGTACCGTACTAGAATTGCACGTAAATTGTACAACCCCTTAAAATGAACCTCTAACATGATATTTGTCTTTCTTTTTCATGTTTCTTTATAATGAGCAGTCATATTTTTGACATTCCAAACTGATAATTATGAATTTACAATGCTTTGAAGGCTAAAATATCAGTAGTATACTATAGGATTAGCTTACTTAAAATTAAAAAAGTTTTTATGAATAAGTTATGATTGGTCAATCGAATAGTGAACGTGTCCTTTTAATAAAATTTATCTTTGAAATGTACGCTGTATTTGTTACAGAAGTGTAATCTTTGGCCTTGGAGCCCGACTGAGGGAGGAAGCCTGTTGAATCAACAAAATAAATCACCTTTACCTGAATTTTACTGGTTTTATGTCTTCAAATTTTTATAGGGTCAAAACAGCAGACATTTTTATCAATAACACAATAAAGCACGTGCATGCATTCACGTTCATGGCGAATAAAATGAGTTAGTCCGAACCCACTGATTTTGAAATTCCTGTGAGTGAAAAATTTACTGACATTAACCCCACTACACTCTTACATATTCATGTATTTAGAAAGGGAACATTTGGAATTTTCGATGATCAACTTAAAGAGGCACAGGCTTCATTTTCGTGGGTCGATTTTTCCAAGTCTCAGAAACGGGGACTTTTTTAGCTCAGCAATTTAGTACTGGTTATCACAACTCACCATTGAAATTTGAGTATTCAAATCCATGTGCATTCATAATTATTAGCATTTGAAAGTTATAATGCCCTACTACACATTAGTGATACTATGCAATATATAGAAAAGTCATATATAGAAATAGAAGGAGAAATGACTAATGTACAGGGGCGGACTGGGCCGCATGGCTACATGGCTAAAGCCATGCGGGCCGGTGTGCACGGGGCCGGTTTGTGAAAAATGACCAAAAAAAATATTTATATTTTGAAGAAAAAAAAATTGGACTTATAGGTCTACTCAAAATTTCAAAAGAAAGTGGCCGAAATCCGCTGGAGGCGCTCGGAAATCACCTTTATGGTAGTCGTTTTTCCAAAATATTTTGGGGAGGACCCCTTAAGCAGTGGCGGAACCAGGGGGGGCGTAGAGGGCGTACGCCCCCCTTTACTTTGTCCTTTACTTTTTTTTAAAGAATGGGGAGAATACGAAATCAAAAATGTCTAACCCACGTCAAAACCGTTAAATTAATACAATTTATACTTATTCTATGTTTTTAAGCCAAAAAAAAGGTCAAAAAAATTTTCACCTCGCTTCGCTCGGCCAAAATATGGATCTACGCGCCCCCTCCCTTTGCAAAAACCTGCATCTGTCCTGTTAAGACCCCTATGCTCGGCACACTTAAGTGGGCCGGTCAATGGAAAAAAACCATGGCCGCGTCACGGCCCCAGTCCGCCCCTGCTAATGTAAGATATATTTGAAGGAAATACGCAATTTTCGTACATTTCTAGTGCTTCTGAAGGATACTTAAGTATATTCAAGACCCAAATCAACCAAAAAAAATGAAGACTGGTCCCCTTTAAGTCTTGAATAAGACAGTGTAAATAACCAGTACTACAACTGTACGAAAATCGTATAAGTATAAGTAAAACACACTCGATCACTTGACAAACTCGGACCAAGTTTTAACTTGAGTTGAATTTATTATGGAAAGTAGACCGAGATTTTAGAAAATGTTGTGAAATAAATGTTGCTGGTGAACATATCATAGGGGGTGGGGGTATACAATCGCTCCTTAGAAGGCAAACATTGTCAAGGAAAATGCTGCACAAAATGGCCTAAAATACAAGGTAATTTATCTATTAATTTTCAAATTTAATTGATCAAAGATTAACAGGAGTCATAGTTACATGTATATATGAAATGATGAGGAATAAAGTGAAGAAGGTGGTCTACCTTCATGATTTATACAATTATTGGTAAATGTTTGAGAGGTGATGACCAATGGGCATATTTGCCTGAATCCCACATGCTGAACATTTTTAACTTTTTCTCCGATTTGAGTTTGAGATGGGGTTTTTTTCTGAAAAATTTCTGCTTGTTTGTTGTTTTTCATAATAAATGACATAGTACAATGTAAGTGAGATTTATTTTCAAGCTTTGTTTTAATCTATTATGTTGGGATATTTGATATTCTCCTCTAATTTATATCAATACCAAAAAGTAGTTTAAATCTTATGTGACTATTGGAAATGTCAGAAGAAATTCGCCTTTGGCTAATTAGCTGTTTTACATAAAAACCCTATGTACATGTATATCCGAAATACTTATAGGCAGCAAAAGACGAGCCCTAAATTTCGCAAACATCAGAATGTTCCAATCATAAACTAGAAAATATCCTTTTGTCTCCTTTGTAATACACTGATAATATGGTGACTACAGACCACAATGTATTAAAATTATCCCCCTTTGACCACGAGTCTTCTTAGAACAGCAGACTTGTTTGTTTAGAGGCGCGTGAATTTTAGTTTTGAAAAGAAATATTCACTATTTATGGAATTGCAAAGAGGTTTTGTTATTTTGTATGTGTATTGGGGGCATTGATAGCATCAGTTCATTTATTTTATGACATTCCAGCTATTCTACCTACAAATACCAAGTTTGATGCCGTCACATCAGCGAAAAATATTTGTATAACAGAAGGCCGTCGTGACGTCATCAGACACATCAGTTTAAGTGGAATTGCTGCAAGCACAAACATCTGATTGAAAATTGAAATGGACGAAATAATTATTGATGCTGAGACTATGATTCAGCAAAAAAATCTTTTTTCGGTTCGTTGAAACGTCATCATAAATAGTTTAATTAATGGTAGGCCATTTGACAAATTTCATTCCTTCATGCAAATTTTATTTCAAGGAACTTTGTGTGTATAATCTTTATTTGATCTTTAACTTTTATTTTTGTATTGGTTAAAGGGGAACATTCTGCATTTCGAGGACATTGAATGAATAAAAATAGCCTTCAGAAGTACTAAAACTGCTTAAGAATTTGCTTCGAGTCGAATTACTAGGTGAGTTTTCATTTGTCCAAATTTGGGTTATTTATAGACGTCATTGTATGCCGCCCAGAAAAATAAATTTCTATTTTTCATTTGGACCAATGAAAACTCACCTAGTAATTCGTCTCGAAGCAAGCGGAAAATGGCCTACAAAGACGTTGTCCGAACCATGTTCGCTCGGCTTGGAACACAAAAACGGTGATTACTCCGTCGTAAACCAGTCTATCATTCAAAATCTGCTTCATTTACCTAAATATATCGGTTAGACCAAAGAATTTGCCGTTTTCGAGGTGAAGAAAGGTGCCGAATTTCTATTTTAATTTTGACCCCAATAATAGTGTCCTCCCTTCTCATTTCTCTTGTTACCGTATAACCTGGGTTTTCAACTTGGGGGACATGTCCCGAACAGGGGACATTTTGACATTTTCCTGGGGACACAAACTGAGCTATAGGTCTGAAAAAATTAATATATTGTATTTTCTGAGTAAGTGCTTATCCAGTGTCCATTGAGCCGTAAAGACTCTTTATATCTGGGCCACAATTTTCATGCACACAGGACAGGTAATTGTCAAGAAGAGGAAGGGGGTGTGTCAACGAAAGTGCCAGAAATTCGAACAATTTCTGTTCAGGGGACATGGTAATTTCCTCATGCGTATTCGGGGACACTTGAGGAAACCAGTTGAAAACCCAGGCCGTATAACAATATTTAAAAAAAAATATAACTACGAGCCCCTGTGGTTTAAGTGCACAGAATCATTCTTGTTTTGATAGATCAAGGACAAAAAGTTCCTATTAATTTGTTTTATTAAGCTATTGGTATGATTAACATTTCAAATTGTTAACGAAAATAAAGTTTGGTCAGCCATTGTTCATACCATACCAACAGACAATTGATCTCATTTACTCTTTAGGTAATGGTGGAAAACTAATGAGCTTGGTGCAAAAGCATGGTCCAGTACGCACAGCTATGTAAACGATTTTGCAAATTTGGGCATCATGGCAGCATACATACAGCTTTACAATTTTCCTTTTAGCGTCACATCCGTACCAAGGGTTGTTGTTGCAGTGTTTTGCACATTTATCACACCTAAAACAGAAAATAGCTAATTTAAAACAAAACAAAACAAACTTTGAAGTGGGTGACTCCACATCACATTACTTTGATTTTTAGTTTGATTTTTAAAATCATACTTCTGTGTTAAGGCATATATTTTTAGGTGCAAAAATAATTTTAAAAAAAATACTCAAAATGAAAGCAATCACCGTCTGTATCGATGGTTTTTAACCTTTTTAAGCATTCGGACACTGTAGAGAACACTTGAAAAAACAGAACACAAAAATAGCTATACTTACAGGCATGTTGTCTCGTAAGCATTCTGACTTATAGGGAAAATGACGTGGCAAATACCCTCCTTCTGCTTAATATTGGTAATCAGGTCTATTCTATATGGACAGCAGGGATGCCTAGTGAAATATAATATAAATTGAAGATATGATCATGCCTTTTTTCGATTTCTAGCATTTGATCGTATTCCAAACGTTCGCCGTGGTAGCTATGCTATGGCTCTGCAACATACCATTGTATTGATAGCTCAAGATCAACACGATTTCAGATGATCGGGATGATTCAATCATCGGAAACTTGTCAGTTTAAGACGATAAGTCAACATAAAATACATTATTATATTCGAACATGGAACTTGGTCACTGTATTTTTATAGTCATCAGTTAGTAATCAATGACAAGAATATCGTGGGACGAACCTTTAGATGTGATTAATGTCGTATAACCAATTGTTATGGGAACTTGTCCACGCAACACAAGTAGTGATGTTAAATATGTAACCAACAGATAACTTACTTTTGGACATCTTGAATAATGTCTCCTTCAAATTTAATAGCGTCTCTGATATCTGATCTGAAATTGTTAAATGGAAATGTTCACCACCCGTTCGACCAATAATAGTTTAGTCCCAGGACAAACCAGAATATTCAAATCTCCGAGCAACCAAAATTATCAGCGTTTGGTTTGAGTCAAAAATACGAAAATATTTCATTAATACTATGGCTTACACAAAAAAATATATATAGAAATAAAAGATAAATGTTTAGAGGATTGTGCGATTGTTGGATGACAAAAGAATTGTATTTCTTCGTATTTTTCTGTGCTATCAGAATTCTTTGAAAGAAAAACAAGTGAGAAATACACATTCCTCGGACGAGGCCATATTGATTTTTTTAGTCAATGTTTGCACATGAATTTTTCTGGTTGTTTAAAGATACCTTCTACCTTCCTACAACCTACTCACGCAAAAATATAGATTAACTTACCGTTCATAAAGGGCAAGAATTTGCTTTCCATCTACTTCTTGTCCGAGAACATTTGTTTCTACCTCCTCGCCTTCTTGTGCTTTCACAGTGAGAAAGACACACACAGCCAATAACTGTAAAATATAGAGGGCAAGGGTGTTTTTAAATACATGTGTGGAACAACAAATAATAGTAGTAATAATAATGCTAATAAACTCTTTATTTCACATGGTTCAGAATTTTGTACATAACACCAAAGTGACATGGTCCTGTTTAGCATTCGGCTCACAGTGTAACATAGATATACAATGAACAATATTAAGACAAGCATTTAAGACAATGTATGTGAGATGGACAGAATACAATTATATGATCAAGAACACGACCCCAAATTTTACAGATTTGCAGACACCAGAATCGTGTTACAGAGGCATGTGTATCCATAATTATCCGTGCTTGTCAGTTAAAATTACGACTCGCATTTTAATGAAACTACAAGATTACATATGGAAAAAAAATAATAAAAAAAATAAAACTCAAAGGACCTTTCCACGAATTGCAAGAGATTTTGGAAGACTGTGCTCCAATCGCACAATAAAATAATTCTGGCTTTCGAAATTGACAAAAAAAAAAAACAACTCAAAAGATGAGATTAAAAAAAAGAAAAATTCAATAAAATTGTATCAAAGTTTTACTTACGTAAACTGCCTTGAACATCTTGATTAGTATAGCAAATCAAACTAGATCAATTTGAATTTGAATCAAACCTATCTGAATTCCAATTTTTATACAGTCAAATTGACCTAATGCCCCAAGAAAATCTGATTATTTGACAAAATTCAAATGAGTTGATTTGCATAAAGATGAATGCTCTTTTTGGCAAAAACTGATTTCATTTTTGAAAATAAAAAAAAATGTTCACATCTTTGATGGCTTCAGAAAAACAACTAAAGTCATGTATTCATTTCATTTGACATCAAAATCATTGAAAACAACAAGATGGCAGACAGATTATCACTTACTGTCTTAATTTCTCCTTTTAATCGACTCGGAAATAACGATAGCTAATGATCAGCATAAATTCCGTTGCAGATATATCAATTACATCGGTCAGACTAATGGTCAAATTTTGTTGAAATTTGTGATCATTTTGTGATCATTCTCTGTCCATGCACATAAAACAAAAAGCTCTACCAACAAGTTTCTGCAGCTGTAAAAGTGATCGGAAACTGTTTCTTAACATGCTTTTAAAATTAACCGATGCAAAGCAATGGTTGTCTTCATCGCCCAAGGGCCACCTTGTCTCTGGAGCTCTCTGGATCTAAACTCAGGCATTTTCGAGCGACAGTATGTTGGTGGAGTACAACCCATCACCTCAATCTGACTCAATATAACTCAGCCTTCCGATCGCTCAAAGTATAGGGAACTAACGGGGCTAAAAGGATCCTAGGTGAACTAAAAGTAAGTAAAGATGCAGACTACAATGTGCAACACGACAATATAATAGCATGGTATGCCACAGTGGTGCCTAAAAATTCAACTGGCGACCATACAATAGCTCAAAATGCCTGATTATGAGAGCAGACATCGGAAATATCAGTTCCAACGTACGAATCGTAACGGATATGCTACGATCAAAACTCAATAATGGACTATATCGAAACGATCATATCAGCTCAGTTCAAAGTTCCAATGACAAGTCATGATCAAATTGTATCTCACCCTAAATAAAACCTGATATTTTAGAGAAGTATCCATGACTTCAGAGTTTGAAAAATTATTACGGATTAGATTAGTTAAAATAGTTCTGAGATTAAAAGTTTTTTTGTCGAACGGTTAGTGAAAAAAAAGAAATCACAACAATGGGAACCTATAGCATTAAAAAAAGTTGCAGCTTTGAATAGTTTTAGACCACCCAAGGCAAATTTTCAGGTTTTTATTGGACAAATATGAATCAGATAAAAATATTAATAAATATAGAACACTAGGTTGTTGCCTTGAGCTTTTCTGTACATCCGGTTCTCAGGCTTTATACTGAATTTTTAAAATGCGAAGATGTGACATACTGTATATTTACTAAAATAGTTATAAGATTTGAACGACATATAGAAGCGAGGAGCACATATAACAAAACACAAGACAATATTATGGAATATAACACACTTCTTTAATACAGTTAGGTACATAACGTTTCAACACAATCATTACATCTGATGACGACACGTTTATATTGTGTTGAAACGTTATGTGCTTAACTGTATGAAAGAAGTGTGTTATATTCCATAACACTGTCTTGTGTTTTGTTATACTAAAATAGTTGGTTCATTTAACCCTAAAAATATATTGCTAGACTTAAATTGGAATGTTCTACCGAAATAAAATATGGGCAAATACATGATTGCATGGGCATGATTATATTCAAATCTTGTGAAAAAAGGGCAAAAATATTGGCATCACAAATAGACTAAGATTATTGTAGAAGTAAATTATAAGCGACGTTTTCCTAATTTGTTAATACAATAATTTGATTATCTACTGCGAAGTTGTTATTAGACCGGAACGTCCAGTCTCTCTGTCACATTATTATTTACACTCGGCTAGATAATCTCGTATACAATAAGGTGATTGCCATATTGAATAAATTATAGTTCAGCCTATGCCAATGCCCCCCACCCTCCCCCCCCCCCCCCCCATTATTGATATCTGTCGCGGACCTGTAAGATAGTGGTATGGCATACAGTTGCAAAGTTCCATAAAGAGTGCTAGTCATAATATAGCGTACACTCTGCTATAATTAATCGACGCATACCTATAAATACAAATATTAACATATTTTTTGGTCGCAGGCATAATCATAGAAAAGATCTAGCTTTAATTTAGCCTTCTTGCAGTGTGTCAAACACCTAAAACCCCACAGCTTAATCGAATGATTGGCAACATCAAAACTTTTAAACTCTTTGTACCCATATTTTCTCCTGGTACCCCTTCAACCTTCCTTAGTAACTTTAAGAGCCAATTTGAAAGTATAAAGATATTAATTTGTCGGTTGATGAAGTTTGATATTTTTTCAGGTCTGTAGATGATTGCCGATATATTTATTTATAAATATTGTATGTCAGTTATTATGTAAATTATAAGGTAGATTGATTAATAATACATTTACACTACTTGTTTAAATTGTCTAATAGGCTTCTCAGGTACCCATTGTGGTGTTCGCTGGTACCCCCTGTTAGCAACCCGAGGGCTTATATTCTTGCTATGTGTCTGATTCATCTCTCAAAATTAACAATGGTTGCGGAATAAAAATCAACAGCCATATTATAACAGTCTAGTTTTGACCTTCAAAAATAGTCCCGCTTCGATAGACAACAACTTACTAGTATACAGATAAGTGGGTCATTTTATGTTTACCTATACTGAAATGTGACTTCGCCACACTGCAAATAAAGTGAAATTGAATGGATTTATTGTCAAATATCTTATATACATTTTTATTGATTAAAAACCTCATTGAACGAATCGACTAAATAGACAAAGGCCTACGTTATATAGCGAACTTGAGAAGATTGCGATATACATTGACCTACATTTTAAACCCTATAGACCACATGACCGTGTTATGTACTGTGTTTATGTCAATTTTAAAACAGGAGGTTAAGTAGCTGACACGACTTCTATTAGCGACATGTCGCATGTAAGTTTATGTATACGTTTTATTTTATTTTCATGTGTTGCAATTGACCCCCTAGTAAAAAAAAAGTTTGTACCCCCATATGTGCACACCACCTAATTTCGAAATAGGGGCTCAGTTTCCTATCATAAATCTAAGCCGTGACATTTTCATCCCTATTAATTAATTTGCCCCAAAGGGAGCTAGGTTTGCGCAGCCACTGCTTTAAATGAAAACAATCCACATTTTGTTGACTGTTCTGTACATTAACTGTTATACACCTGCCTGCATCTGCTGGTTTAGCTGGTTAATGAATAAGCCAAATTTCTCAAATATCTACATGTAATTAAATTTTCTTATCTATGTAGGCCTAGTGCATGAGTGAAACGAATGTACCATTTATGATGATTCTTACAATTTCATGACTTAAATTGCGATAGTAATGTCGTTAACATGACATGGAATTGTATGACTTGTCCCCAATAGACATACAAATGTTTACAAAACCTCGAATTAAATTGTATTTTTTCAGTGGTCCTTAACTATGTAGCTAAAAGAATACATATGCTACTTCTATCATAATAAATGGTGTACATATTACAATATAAATAGACGAAATATCCCGTTTGTTATTGTAGCAATCCGAACATACAGAAGAAGCAAGACCGTACAAAGTTCAAGATGCTGGTGGAAAAACGTTAAATTTAATGAAAATTCGTGACCGGGTATTAGTTAATTCAGTGACTAGAGAAAAATGGGATGGTATGAAATTAGTAGAAGGAAGACAAGATGACGTCCTTATCACCAGCTTCTCGAAGTCCGGTAAAACATGTTATTATTTTATACAACCTACATCAGTTTTTACACCCTTGGTTTTCAACTTGGTGGACATGTCCAGAACAGCTGGGGACATTTGGACATTTTTCCCGGGGACACATACTGAGCAATAGGTCTGAAAATATATTGTATTTTCTGGGTAAATGTTTATCCAGTGTCCACTGACCACAAAGACTGTATATCTGGGACACAATTTTCATGCACACAGGTAATTGTCAAGAAGAGGAAGGGGGTGTGTATCAACCAAGGTGTCAGAAATTCAAACAATGTCTGTTCAGGGGACATGGTTATTTCCTCATGCGTATTTGGGGACACTTCAGGAAACCAGATGTATAATAATTATTACCATTATTTGTGCCTTGTGCCACTCGCTTGGTTAATTTGTTTATTTATATTTACAGGCAATCACTATGTATATGAAATTGTTAGTATGCTACAGAGAGGAAGTAGTGAACCCATTCCAAACGTAATGGAACTTAATCACATGGACTTTCTTTCCCGTGAGCAAGTTACTGAAATACGATCTCCACGGACACTGTGTACCCATAGGTATTCTGATGAGCTACCAATAGATATGTTATCTAAAAAATGTAAATTTGTACAAGTAGTGCGTAATCCGAAAGATGCCTGTGTTTCTTTTTTTCATCACTTATCAAAATCGAAGTCCGTTGACTACGATGGAACATTCACTAATTTTATTCCCTTATATTTGAAAGGCGAAGGTAAGTTTGTATACATTATACCGTACTTCCTTTTAGCATGAACATACAAATTCTGACCTATGCAATATCAGTAGTAGTTGCCAAACGTTAATAGTTTGATTTCTTACATGCTCTAATTACACACTACATCACGTTTATCGTTTGGCGGTAGTTGTAACTATAGTTTTGGAATGGTTAAATCCTGCAATTGCGTCAACCTGAGTTCAGTCGGATTGTTTTCTTTGTAAAGTGTGGAATAATGTTTTTAGAAGTGGACCTTAAAATAAACAAAACCCCATTGCATCTCAGCGATTTCTATTTCAATTTTTTCCAGTGCCATTTGGTGGATGGGATGAATATTTACTCAAGTGGAAAGAATTTAAACTTTCTAATCCTGATTATCCAATATTAACTTTACGTTATGAAGATTTATTGGCAGTAAGTACAATGTTTACTGTCTTATTTAAATATCTAACTATGGTGGCTGAAAGTGGCCTCGTGAAATTTCCATGAGCAACAGAATAATTTGCTTTTTCATCATATCATATCATATAACTTATTTAATTGACTAAATGACGGTGATCAACAACAATACTATGTCGTTTGTCTTTTTTTGCTAAATTTGTAAATTATAAGTTTTAATATGTTTTAGAATCCAGTAAAGGGGATTAAGAAAATAGCCAAGTTTCTAGAAAAAGAATATTCAGATAAACTATATGAAGAAATAGCTGTTAAAACTCAGTTTGATCAGATGAAGTCATACAAAGAAAGTTTACACAACCCTTTATTGCAACATTTTAAAGGTGAAAAAGATATCATGTATCGTAAAGGTATAATTTTCCACAATCTTTCTTATCTTTATTGAAAGAGTTTCATGTCCAACCTTTTTTGCTCTGTTTTTTAAACCCCGGTTTGTTCGTGCCACTAGAGTAGAGTCTAACAATGGTCTTCTTCGCTTTCCGTCAAGTTAATTTTTGCCTTAATCTTAATTTTCAGTTTCAATAGATTTTCTAAGAATAAAAATCCGTACAAGCAAAACAAATCCGTTAATCAAAATCGCATCCAAAATCGTGGTCCGCTTCGCGCGCGACACACGCCACTACCATTCGGCAATCCTCGGCTGATTCCGGTACCCTACGTCAAACCTCGGCTGTATGACGATTGTTGATGTGCGCCTACGCCAGTACATTGTGATGCGACGACCAATTTTCGACAGTAGGAAACCCTTCCGCTTCAACAATTAGTTCTCAAAATGGCATCCTTCGAGGAATGTGTTTCGTTTTCCTTGCAAAATTGCCCATTGTTTCACCAAGACTTTCATCTAAAAGAAAAGCAGCTTCAAACATTGCAAGCCCTGCATGTTGAATGCAGTAATCGCACCTCCAATCTTAAAGAGCCCCGAAAGTAGTCCCGATGGACGCAACGAATATACAGACGAGGCTAGATGAGGTACGAATCGGCCGATGTTAAGACGAGTGACGCCACTACTATATTGGTCAACATTATGGGATACAATCAGATCAATTCATGCCTGACTAAACAAATCAGTCAAGATGCAAGAGACAGATTTGTTATTTTTGTCTACAAGTTCGTTATAACGACCATACAATTTCCTAAAAGTCGTATGTGTTAAATTACCCTGCTTAGGCAATTTCAAAATCAAAACTCTACCTCTAGTCAGAAAGTCTTCATAAATTGAACAAGCCCTGGCATAGAAGATGAGCTGTGAAACATACGACATACACGCCATAAGCTGCTGATTGAGGTATGTTACTGCTCATGAATATTTACAATAGGAAAATCAAAATCGTCACGTTTGTCATAAAGTCGAACACAAAGATAGTGACTGTTGACAATTTCGAGTAGCAAGTCAAAGTAGGACGCTTTAGTCTTAGAATCGGTAGTGTCTTTAATCTTCAACTCTCCTGGGTAGATTATATCAACAAAGTCTCCAATAGAAACTTGGGAATGCACCTTGGAGAAGGCAAAGATTTTGTTAATGTAGAGGTAATTAAGGTTAGGGCAAAGTTCAACTCGACGGACAGCGAATATGGTCATTGTTAGATTCTACGGTAGTGGCACCTACACTTTAATCAGCCGAAGTAGCCAAAAGCAAATTTGGATCTAACTTAGTTCAGACTGATTTACCTCCGTTTTATGGATTTAATGTCATACGGTTACAATCAATTAAGTCTTTATGGTTGACGATAGACAATTTGCTAAAAGGTCTTTGTGGTATGATTTCAGGAAAAACTGGTGATTGGAAGAATTATTTCTCACCATCAGAAGCAGAAGAATTTGATAAATATTATTATGATAAATTAGAAGAAGAAGATTATATTTATTTAAATGACAGTTAGAGACTATACTGGTCATATTTCAGTGACGTAATGTCCGTATAATTGATTGTAATGACTATAATTTAGTTACGTACCAGTACAATTGGATGTAATGATCATATTTCAGTGACGTACCAGTATAATTGGTTGTAATGATCATATTTCAGTGACGTACCAGTATAATTGGATGTAATGATCATATTTCAGTGACGTACCAGTATAATTGGTTGTAATGACTATATTTCAGTGACGTACCAGTATAATTGGATGTAATGATCATAGTTAAGTGACGTACCAGTATAATTGGTTGTAATGACTATATTTCACTGACGTACCAGTATAATTGGTTGTAATGACTATATTTCAGTGACGTACCAGTATAATTGGATGTAATGACTATATTTCAGTGACGTACCAGTATAATTGGATGTAATGACTATATTTCAGTGACGTACCAGTATAATTGGTTGTAATGATCATATTTCAGTGACGTACCAGTATAATTGGATGTAATGACTATATTTCACTGACGTACCAGTATAATTGGATGTAATGACTATATTTCAGTGACGTACCAGTATAATTGGTTGTAATGATCATATTTCAGTGACGTACCAGTATAATTGGATGTAATGACTATATTTCAGTGACGTACCAGTATAATTGGTTGTAATGATCATATTTTAGTGACGTACCAGAATAATTGGATGTAATGATCATATTTCAGTGACGTACCAGTATAATTGGTTGTAATGACCATATTTGACGAACTAGTATAATTTGTCGTAATGACTATATTTAAGTGACGTACTGTTATGAATGTAATGACCACATTTCACTGCGTACCAGTTTAATTGCCAATCGTATATACTGTGGCCACTGTCTAACAATAACCTAGTGTGCAGATAGAAGAAAACCTTTCAAGATTATTTGACCGCAGTAGAATACGGACTCACTCCACTAATTCATTTGCCATCCGCTTCAATGTTAAATCCCCAAATTCAATCTTTTGTAACTTTTTCCAGAAATCTCGTTGAAAACTTTCCAATATGTCCAATGAAAGCCTGACTTATACTTATTGTCTCCTCAAAAATTCAATATATCATGACCTATATATCTCACACTTTCTCACAAAACCTGAAAAAAATGCAATTTCAGACATCAAATTCCAAATCTAGACCAGAGTTTTATCAAAAATCAACATGCAAAAACCCAAAAAGGAAGAGAAAAAGAGGATTTCTAAAAATAGCACAGACTATATTCGTATACAATAGCTCATGCTAGTTACCTCCCTTGTACATTATCTTTCGTAGACAGAAGATGTCTGGTTGTCAGAGACTAGTCAGAAGTCAACTTGAAAGTAGTGTGTAGCGAGAATGGCCAACATATTTACGATTGTATAATTGCTTGTTATGGCCATTATATCTGTGACGTACCAGTACAGTTTAGTTTTAAATGACCAGATACACTTTTTGCTTTGAAAATAACAATTGATAATATGTAAAATAAAGAGTTTGTTGATATTAATAGCTTCAAATCTTGAAAGGAAATCCTTCATTTATGAGTGTATATAAATATCATCAAATGGTTTCCTAAATGAAAAGGAATGTTATTTATTGTTTTAAATCTAATCTAATCTCTTAATTATTGCCTCTTTGAAAAGAAAGTATTATATCTAGTCCAGTCAATCTTCCTTTAGCAATGACATGCGATCTTAATGATCTAATCGATGCTTGCATGACACAATATCCCCGTCTTAATGGCTAGTAAACCGTTCGCGTTTGGCTAAGGATTTGAAACTTGACAGAAATATACTGATACATGTATGTATCCTAGATATCAACTTCAAATTTCACTAATTCCAACGTTCTCTTTTTCCCTATAAAATCAAGTTTCAAAATAGTTTCAAATAGCGAAATGTTTCGACCCTCGGTATAACAATATATTCTGAACTCGCAACCGTCTGCAGTTTACGTGAATTTGATTGATTTTCTTGCCATAAATTCACTTTGACATATTATACAGTGGAAAATTTATTAAATTATTTAATTAAATTCTCTTCTTGCAGTTATCTGAAAACGAATCAACCATACCAATCAATTCGTTTAGCAAGGTAGAGAGAAGAATGCGATAAACATAGGCCTATATTTAAAACCTTTAGACTTCTTAGCAGTCAGACAATTCTGTTTTGTATTGTGTAGTGCCAAGTGTTTGTATCAATTTCGAAACGGAGGTTAAGCAGTTAATACGACTTCTATTAGCGACATGTCGCATGTAAGTTTATGTGTCCATATTTTTTTGTTTATTGCAAGTCGAAATATTGGAATTGACCCACAGAAAATATAGCTTGTATCTCAATTTGTCAACACTTTTTTCTAAGAAAGGGGATCAGTTGCCTCTTGAAAATTCCAACCCTGGCAGTTGTATTCTTATTCATCAAATGTCACATGGAATGCGCATTTTTATACGCCCACATGAAATGTGCAGCGTATATTGCCGTCACCCATGTCCGTCGGTCCGTCCACAATTGCTCGTTAACACTCTACAAGTCACAATTCTTTACGGATTTTGACGAAACTTACTGAAATTGTTTATTATCACCCAAGGATGAACCCTATTGAAAATCAAAAGAATCTAAATATATTTAATATGAATTATTGCCCTTGTTCTTTAAAACACGTTCAATTTTTAACTCTACAAGTCACAATTCTTTACGGATTTTGACGAAACTTACTGAATTAGTTTATTATCACATGATTAACCCTATGACTTATTGCCTTTCAGTTTCTTCTTTGAAAAACGTTTTAGTTTTTAGCTCATAAACATTCTACAAGGCAGAAGGATTTTGACTTAACTTGATGAATGCTGAGCCCTTGATGAAATCGAGAAAAAAAATATATTTGGACAACACAATTTAAGTTCTGAACAAAATGTAGGCCTATGACTACAGGTTGAATATTTAATGGTTACTGTTTTCTGCCAAATGTTTTTTTTTTCAAACAAAGCTGCCAGCGGGCGTATATTACCTTGCCTGGCAAGCTATCTAAATGTATCTGCAGAAATCATTTCTTCTCCTCTAACGTATATCATAAATCTTTGTATATCTAAAAATGTTTTCCCCCAAAAACTTAAAGTGGCTAAGATATTGCCCATACACAAAAAAGATTCTAAGAAAGTTCCATCTAACTATAGACCAATTTCAATTCTTCCAACTATATCTAAAATCTTTGAAAGACATATTGCCAATAATATTAAAGATTTTTTCTCTAGACATAAACTCTTCTACAAATTTCAATCAGGCTTTCGCCAAAATCATTCTTGCTGTACGGCCTTGATAAGAATAACAGACTCTTGGCTCGAAGCATTAGATACAGGTAACATGACAGGTGTAGTTTACCTTGATTTCAGCAAAGCCTTTGATCTAATTGACCATAACCTAATACTTGAAAAATTAACCCTTTATAAATTCCATCCAAATTTTATTGATTTAATGCAAAATTATTTATTTGATAGAAAACAGCAAGTTTGTTTCGGCAATATTTACTCACAAAAAACAACAGTCAAGTGCGGAGTTCCTCAAGGTTCGATATTAGGTCCAATTTTATTCCTTATTTTTATAAATGACCTACCCTTATATGTAAATCATTCAACCACGGAAATATTTGCTGATGATACAACCATTCATTATTCTCACAAAGATATTAATATTATAGAACAATTGTTACAAGCAGACTTAAATAATATATTTGACTGGTGTCAGAATAATGGCATGGTTTTAAATTCCAATAAAACCAAATCTATGTTATTAAGGAATCGCACTGTTAATAATAGCTTATCATTATCATTAAATTCACAAACTATTGAAAATGTCTCTAAAACATTACTTCTTGGAGTAACGGTCGATGATCACTCAGACTGGGAACAACACCTTAAAAAATTACATGAAAATTTGGCTTCAAAAATTTACCTCCTTAATAGAATTAAAAAAACATTTACCACTTGATACCCGCATTTTATTTTAGAACAGCTACATTCTATCTGTAATGGATTATTGTAACGTTGTGTGGGGAAATGCGTTCCCCAGTAAACTTGACGGCATTCTAAAACTTCAGAAACGTGCGGCAAGAAGTATCCTAGACGCGAACTATGATGCAAGATCGGCAGACTTGTTTAAAACTCTAAATTGGCTTACTATTTATCAACGAATTAAATACAACACTGGGATACTGACATACAAAATTATGGAAGACATTTGTCCTGATTATTTTAAAAATGTCTTTATTCTAAAATCCCATATTTCAACAACTAATCTCTGTCTTCGTTCGGAATCAGATCAAAAACTATATTTACCTAAATGCGAACTTCGAGCTATGACCAGGACTTTTAAATATACAGCAAGTTTACTGTGGAACTCATTATCTGCCACTTCAAGGTCATCTCCATCACTTCATATGTTTAGAAATAGGCTAAAGACAGAATTAAAGCAAGGCCCAACCTGATGTTTTGATATATTTTTGTTTGTTTGATTTTCTGTTTTTGAATATGTTGACACTATTATCTTTTCATAAATGTATATATGTTTTATTACAGATACCTATTTTTTCTGATATATAATTTTTTTTGTATTTTGCCCAGTTTTTGCTGTTACTCTGTAAATAATGTATTATAATGTATATATGTTCCATTGACTCCAAGGAAGTTTTAGTTAACAAATTGGTGATCAATAAAGTTATTATTATTCTTATTATCTTTTTGGATTGTTATGCACATTAGCCGTTACACACCTGACTGCATATTTAATGTGACAGCTGGTTTATGAATAAGGCACATTTCTCAAATATTTGAATTTTGTAATAAATGTATGTATGAGTGTAGACCGGACCATCTTGTCCCTCAATTAGTGAATTTGAGGAACAGGAAACCAACAATGGTTATAAGTTTAAATTGTGCAGCTAAATTGGTTGCGTTGAAATATATATTCTTCTTCCTTGAGGTTTTTCGAGTCAAACGCGTTTTCAAGAACAAGAACAATGATTCATATCAAATAGTTTTTGATTTTGCTGACTTTCAATAGTACGGAGCCCCTTACACGCACTGTAAATTTTTTTTTTTATCATTTCGTTTAATTGAAATAATTAATTCGTTTAAACGAAATAATTATTTCGATTAAATTTATTCGATTTCGAATTATTATAATAATTTAAATCGTTTAAACGAAATAGTCAAATTAATTCGTTTAAACGAAATGATTAATTCGTTTAAACGAAATAACTTTTTAAAAAAATATTTCCACTGCGTGCAAGGGGCTCCGTACAATAGGGTTCATTTGGGTGATAATAAACATTACCAGTAAGTTTCGTCCATATCCATCAAGAATTGTGCCTTGTAGTGTGTTTACGAGCAATTGTGGACGGACCGACGGACGGACATGGGTGAAGACAATATACGCCTTCTCCCCCCTCCCCCCCATTTCATGTTGGCGTATAAAAACCACATTTATTGTAGCAATCGGAAAATACAGAAGAGGTAAGACCGTACATTGTTCAAGATGCTGGAGGAGAAACGTTAAATTTTAAGAAAATTGGTGACCGTATATTTATTTTAATGACTAAAGAAAAATGGGATGGTATGAAATTAGTAGAAGGAAGACAAGATGATGTCATAGTTACTAGCTATCCGAAGTCAGGTATATGATAGTCATTTTTACACGCTAAGGGCTTACGTATCATATTAAAAGTGAATGTTCAGCATTTTCAAGGATTAATTTGGGCCTTGAATATATGTAGTTGTAACATAAATGATGTTTTTTCCTTTGATGTTTTTGAGAAATAATTTGCTTAAAATGTGTGTTTGAGGAAAACTGTGGTGTATAAACAGCAAATTTGTGTTATTGCATTCTTGGGTAATTTGACATGAAAGCCATATAGAATCTAATAGGAAAAAATGAGTGAAATAACCAACTAAGTTATTGCACTCGCAGTAGCTCCGCCCCTTTTTGGAAAGACATCCCCTTTGCAGACGAAAATGAAACGTGCACGAGCTTCAATTTCATTGGATTAAAGAGTAACGTGATCGATGCTGTCATAACTTTTAAGCTGTCAATCATATTTATGTTACAAGTAATATATACCACGTGACTTACTCATTAACATATTTAAACAAACTCATCCTAACGGATTCGTTTGTTTAAATATGTTAACTCGTAAGCACCGTGGTATATATAGTACATAGCCTTCAGATTAACTGGGACTACCCAAAAATCGCACAATCCCTTCTATTATACCCGTACCTTAACAATTATCTTTCTTTTTCTGTATAATATACGTTTTCTATATAAGTCATAGTCTTACTAAACGACGAGTCGTAATTTTGACTTGCGTTCGAAGTCAGACAATGCATTCATAAGCATACAATTAAAGGGATATTATGTTCACATTTGTTCGACCAATCAAGTCTCAGAACCTGGAATCTTTTTAGCTGAGCTAATCAGTAAAATTGTGCACAGATCTCCCTCGAAATTTAAGCCTTAATAATAATAAACTCTTTATTTTACATGGGTCAGAATTAGGCCCAATACCACGAGTGATAACGGTCCTGTCTCACACCCAGCCCATGGGGACAAACATAGATACAATATACAACATATAGACACCCAAAAAAAAAAAAAAAAAAAAAATCAATGTACAGAGTTTGATGATTTAGAAATAGCAATCTATGTGAATCCATGTGAACCCATATGAGGCGTTTGCAGGTCAAAAATACGACTAGTATTATAGTGAAACTATGTTTTATATAGAAAGCACCTATATGGAAATCGAAAGACAATCGACTCTCGAAATCAGAAAATCTTAAAAAGGTGCATAAAGCGAAGGGAAAGAGGAATGCTTATACGATGACCCTAAAATATATAAAGTTCGATCTCGTAATTTCAGACCAGACAGTTTATTATGACATTTTATCAAAAATCTTTATATCATTATTTGTGCCACTATCTTCGTTTATTTATTTCTTTTTACAGGCAACCACTATGTATATGAAATTGTTAGTATGCTACAGAGAGGAAGTAGTGAGCCCATTCCAAATATTATGGTACTTAATCACATGGAATTTCTTTTTCGTGAGCAAGTAACGCAAATCCCATCTCCACGGACAATGTGTACCCATAGGTATTCTGATGAGCTACCAATAGATATGATGTCTAAAAAATGTAAATTCGTACAAGTAGTGCGTAATCCGAAAGATGTCTGTGTTTCTTTTTTTCATCACTTATCAAAAATAAAGCCCGTTAACTACGATGGCAAATTCACTAATTTTATTCCCTTATATTTGAAAGGCCAAGGTAAGTTTATAATATACATTATTTAATTTAATACCGTACTTCCTCTTAGCATAAAAATATAAATTCTGACCTGTGCAATATCACTTTATTTTACATCATTATTTTGTTTTACCGCATATAATTTATCAAAATCAAGTAATGGAACTAGTAGTTTGCCAAACGTTAATAGTTTGATTTCTTACTCGCTCAAATTACACACTACACGACGTTTATCTTTGCAACACTCGTTTCGCTCACTCGTGTTAGAAAATGATTGTGGGTTCTTATTCTGCATACCTGAAGACACTGAATATGGACTATAGAAAAGAGACCATTCCAAGACCATATTTGGACACAAACGGAGTTCAGTCGTATTGTTTTCTTTGTAAAGTGTGGAAACTTATCATAGTTGTGATGCTGATAATGTTTTTAGAAGTGGACCTTAAAATAAACAAAACCCCATTGCATCTCAGCGATTTCTGTTTTAATTTTTTTCCAGTGTCATTTTGTGGATGGGATGAACATTTCCTCAAGTGGAAAGAATTTAAACTTTCTAATCCTGATTATCCAATATTAACTTTACGTTATGAAGATTTATTGACAGTAAGTACAACTTTTTCTCTCTTCATTTAAATATCTAACTATGGTGGCTGAAAGTGGCCTCGTGGAATTTCCATGAGCAACAGAATATGCTTTTTTATCATATTATATAACTTATTTAATTGACTAAATGACGGTAATCAGCAACCATACTATGTCGTTTGTCTTTTTTTGCTTTTGTCTTTTCAATATCAAATCCTTTTAATAAGAAGAATATTCATGTTTAGTGTTTTAAAGATTGTTCTTATTACCGATGGTCGATTTAGGACTTGAATAGCCTCCAGAAGTACTAGAAATGAACGAAAATCATATAATCCCATCATATTTATCCCTACCTTAACATTTATCCTTCATTTTCTGTATTATGTGTTTGTATATAACCATAGTCTTACTAAACGACGAGTCGTACTTTTGACTTTTAAACGGTGAAAATTATGGGTACACGTGTGTGAAGGCTTAAATTTCATAGGAAAGTTTTAAACAATATGACAGATTAGATTAGCTAAAAAATTGTTTTCGTCGACAGTTAGTGAACCTTTAACTAGATCATCAAACATGAAAAACAGCACTGCAGATTTTTTATTTATTTTAAGACAATAAAGTATTATATATGTTTTAGAATCCAGTAAAGGGGATTAAGAAAATAGCCAAGTTTCTAGATAAAGAATATTCAGATAAACTATATGAAGAAATAGCTGTTAAAACTCAGTTTGATCAGATGAAGTCATACAAAGAAAGTTTACACAACCCTTTTTTGCAATATTTTAAAGGTGAAAAAGATGTATCGTAAAGGTATAATTTCCCAAACTTTTCTTACTTATATTGAAAAAGTTTCATGTCCAACCTATTTGACCTCCCAGTCTAATTTAAATGAGACTAAACTTTCGTTTCGTTCTGTTGGTTCGTTATGGCCACTACGGTAGGGTTTAACATTGGCCTTATTCGCTTTCCGTCAAGTTGACTTTTGCCGTAATCTTAATTTTCAGTTTCAATGGACTTTCTAAGGAACTTGGGAATGCACCTTTCCGTCACATTATCCCAGCACTGGAGTAGGCAAATATTTGGTTAATGCAGAGGTCATTAAGGTTAGGGCAAAGTTCAACTCGACGGAAAGCAAAGAGAGTCGTTGTTAGACCCTACGGTAGTGGCACCTACATTTTGATTAGGAGGACAAAAGCAAATTTGAGTCAGTTTAGTTCAAACTGATTGGCCTCTGTGTTATTGATCAGTTGCCATAAGGTTACATCAAAGTATTTATAGTTGACGTTAGACAATGTGCTTAAAGGTCTTTGTGGTCTGATTTCAGGAAAAACTGGTGATTGGAAGAATTATTTCTCACCATCAGAAGCAGAAGAATTTGATAAATATTATTATGATAAATTAGAAGAAGAAGATTATATTTATTTAAATGACAGTTAGAGACTATACTGGTCATATTTCAGTGACGTACCAGTATAATTGCTTGTAATGACTATATTATGTCTGTGACGTACTGTCCGCATAATTGGATGTAATTACCATATTTCACTGTTATGACCATTATGTCTGTGACGTACCAGTACAATTTAGTTTTAAATGACCAGATACCCCTTTTCCTTTGAAAATAAATATTGATATGTAAAATAAAGAGTTTATTAATATTGATAGCTGCAAATCTTGAAAGGAAATACTTCATTTATAAGTGTACCTAATTGTCTGCATCAAATGGTTTCCTAGATGGAAGGTTTTTAAATCTACCTCTCAATTATTGCCTCTTTGAAAAGAAAGTATTATATCTAGTCCAGTCAATCTTTCTTTAGCATCTTAGATCTTAATGATCTAATCGTTGCTTGCATGACACAATATCCCCGTCTTAATTGCTAGTAAACCGTTCGCGTTTAGCTAAGGATTTGAAACTTGACAGAAATATACTTATACATGTATGTATCTTAGATATCAACTTCAAATTTCACTAATTCCAACGTTCTCTTTTTCCCTATAAAATCAAGTTTCAAAAATTGTTTCAAATAGCGAAATGTCTCGACCTTCGGTATAAAAATATATTCTGAACTCGCAATCGTCTGCAGTTTACGTGAATTTGATTGGTTTCCTTGACAAAAGTTCACTTTGACATAATATACAGTGGAAAATGTATTAATTAAATTCTCCTCTTGTAGTTATCTTAAAACGAATCGACCATACCAATCATGGCTTTAGCCATGTGGCCATGCGGCCCAGTCCGCCCCTGCTCTTTAAAGGAGAAGGTTCAGCATTTTCAAGAGTAGATTTGGGCCTCAGCCTGGGATATGTTAATAGCCTCCATAACTAACAGATCAGCACGAAAATCACTTCAATTATATCCGTTCCTAAACATTTATATTTCATTTTCTGAATAATTATGTATTTTCGACAGTCTTGTATATATTACGAGCTATGTTTCAAACGCGGGTAATAGCAGGCCCGTAGGAACAGGAGGTGCAGGGGGGCAATATTTTAATTACATAAAAATGAAAAGGGTATGGAAACCAACTTTCGCTGTACTGAAGCAAGGGACACAACTTGCGTTAAATATTGCGTATTTTCCCCGTTTTGTTACTTATTCTGCACCTGTCCGATATATTGATCAGATATTGCCAGCTGATGTTTTCTGTTAGCCTTCATCACTGACAGGGAACTGAATTTTCAAGATGTCATGCTAAATTTGTTGTTTACTTCCTCAAACCCACAATATGTTTTACATATTTGGTAGACTAGAATTTGGAGAGACCCAAGATGAACAATTGTTGTAACCATTGGACTTATTTTTCTACTTCAGCAGGGTAAAGTTAAAACAGAATAATATGTCATGCAGCAATGTCAAGTAAGAAATAAGGGTCTTTAACATATATATAATATAGGTTATGGCGGACAGATATTTAATCCCGGATATGCAAGTTAGTGCAGTCACGTTTGACCCACTGAGGGATTTTTTTTAAAATATGGGCTATGAATGCTGGGCACTCAAGGCACCACCGTTACTCACATACCTTTTATTACAAAACCCAAAGACAAGTTTTAAATTTAAGACTGTTTATTTATTTTTCCAAAAAGTACAAAGTAATCATAATAATTTGCGAATTGATTTCCAGTTCATTTACATAAAAAGCGATAATATAATTTCTAATACATAAAGACAATTTTCTTAAAAGTTTTTTGAATCTTTATGGATAATACAATTTTTACAGTTTTACTTTAAAAACAGGTTCTGTAGGCGCGGCATTCGCAGCCACCATAATTCTCTGTTATTTGTTCCTGAACGAAACGGATGGTTTTACCTATACACACTGACCAAACGTATCGTCTTCTTTGGTATTTTGGTTTACAGTAATTTCTGTATCTGACAGAAATAGGCTTGGGGAATAGATACCAAGGGCAACTGTTTCTGCATTCACGGCATCTAAAAACAAAATGGAATCCAGTTGATTATTATTATTTATGTATCTTAATCGTAAAAGTAAATTAAAAAAGTGAGATATTTATGAAACTTGATAATTTGTGTCATTATCCGAATATCAATGAAGATAGAAACGAGAGTCAATTTAGTATGTGCTCGATTTTAACTCCCCCGCCCCCCATCAGACTCATGTTACTTGTCTATTTTCTGAATACTGTGTTATTAAGGGGGGAATGTTCGTCATTTTTGAGAGTCGATTTAGGCCTTGGATATATATAAATAGCCTCTAGAAGTACCAGAACTGCACAAAAAATCACAGTCCCTTCAATTATACCAGTACCTGAACATTTATCTTTCATTTTCTGTATATGTGTTTTCTATATAATGCATAGTCTTACTAAACGGCGAGTCGTAATTTTGACTTTCAAAGGCTAATATTTATTGCTATACGGGGATTTGAAGGCTTTTATTTCGTGGGAGAGAGTAAATATAATTATGGATAAGAACAGCTAAAACATTCTAGGTTCTGAGAGTAAAATTTAATTTGTCGAACAGTTAGTAAACATATCCCTTTAATCTTAAAAGCTACTTACTTGCATCTGGTTTGATAAATACGTTGCCACTTGGGGAAAAGAACAAAACAAAAACCATTTCCGTTTGTACTGTAAAAACTTATTAAGAGTTGTTGATAAGAAGGACATAATTCTTGACCACCTTTTGTAGTTGACAGCAATTCTGGACATAGGCTATTAAAAAAATCAACAAATTAACTAGACATAATTCAGTAAAGTAATTTTCGGTGTCTTAAAACAATAGCCAACAATTTTTCATACAGCCATTTTCCACTCACAGGTTACTATACAAGAGTTCTGATTCAAAACATCAAACATCAGCTGTACGTGTAACATTTCATAAGTTACAATGATTAAAAAAAATTGATCGAATATATTGCCTTGTTAAATGTACTTAGAACTTACTAAAATGATCCTGAAAAGTTTAAGATCAGATTTCCGGATGCTTTAACCAGAGCACGTCTTGCTTCGACAGCTCCATAGCCATCTTTATCCTCAGAAACAGCTCTTTTTCTGTAAAATAACTTAATATTTAATTAATCCTGCACAATATATTATGTAATCTCTACTAAACTACCCGTTAGAACTGAATTGCAGCTTATGGATATACAGTTAGTTTTTTGTATTTACTAACAAACAAACGTATCCATAGTGTATTAATCATCAAAATGCCTTTATTTAGATTCCATTTTGATTTGATAGGAACCCGGAAACATAACAGCAATACTACTTTAAACACACAAAACAAACTTGGTCATTAAGAGTGTATAATTATTAGTAAACCACCTAGTGTTATACCCATACAGCACATCACCTGTATAATCTTATAATTCCAGAAAACTACGTTATGTATGAGTTTGAAAAAATCTGACACAATTTCTTTAAGAATTTGTCAATAATAACTTTCAATTACTAACGATTTATTGGATTTTGTTTGCATAATTATACCATTGATAAATAAAATACTCTAATTGGCTAAGTTTCAGAATTTAAAGTTTATGCTCATTCCAAAAGGTATACCTCTCACTAATCTGAAGGTCCAGTGTTCAATCCCGACATGGGTCGAGATACATGTACCTTCAGTTTTTTCAACTCAGTTTCCCTCTGGCAGGTCGAGGGCATAGAAAAAGCATCTAGTCGTTCGAGCCAGTGCTACAGGCTGGCTGTGCCAATCAAAGATCTATCAAAGTTGGAATTCGAAAATAAGAGTAGACTAATGCCACTGTCCCGGTAAAATTTCCCTCCTTGCGACTGCATGGCGTGTGTCCGTCCTCATTAGCCCATAGAGGTGCAGGCAAGCAAGACCTTAAAGGGACAGTCTGAATTTGTTTTAGGTCAAAACTCTTTTTTGCTCAAATTTGTAAAAACTTTACACCAAAATCTGTAACTATGTGCCCTTGTATCTGAACGTTTTAACTAAACAAATCCAGCCGCTAATTTCTAAACGCTAAAAACATGCTAATTTTTTTAAAAACGTTACGTAAGGTTTTTAAGTGTGTTATGTTTATTGGACGCTGATAGGAAACTACTGAACGGATTTGAGTAAATTAAACGCCTAATTGTAGAGAAATGCCCCTCCTTTGTATTCCAAAGGTTTCAGCTAGAAATATTGAGTCATTTAAAGGGCAAACCCAAAAACTAGGTCAAATTGCTTAATTAACAATAAGTACTCCAAATTCCAAATTCAGTTTGATCAAGAAGATATAGAGATACAATAAGCATACTTTAAAAATACTCTCAGGTAGCGTTTGCGATTGTTTTTTTGATAATGGAAACTTTTTTCAAAAAAACAGGATGGCCCTTTAAACTCCATTTCATTTCATTTATTTTATTTTATGGATAATGCAGCAACTAACTTACATTCTAGACTCTGCAACGTTTCCATCTGTGGATGCTACTTTCATACCCAAAAGGTCGGCAACCTTTTCCTCCGTTAACTCCGTATCTGATGATTGTTTCATTTCTTGTTCAACAAAATCAGTTGGTGCCTTGGACAAACAGGTGGCATCTTCATCTTGGGCATTACAAGCCACGACAAAAACGGCAATCTACAAAATGACAAAAAAGATAGGCCTATATAATGGAATTTTAAATTATATGTTACTAATTGTTAATCCACGAATCTTTAAGTAAAAGTCAACAATCTGTTTTGTCCAAGTAGAAATAAATGTAATTGCTAAATGTAAATGGTACCAAGGTATGAAACATTTTTTGACTTATGAGTAAGAAATTTTTAACTGAAAAGTTTTAACTCAATGATTAATGCTGGACGTTGTATAATGTCGTCAATAATAAATAAAATATATTTAGTCACGATTCCTATAGATTGCAGACAAATTATTTCAGAAAGCCTGACCGAATCTATTTCAGAATTCAGAAAACAGCAGATGCAAATGTTAAAATAATTTTAACTTACCAATACTATCTTAATCATCTTGATTATCAGGTGATTTGATATTGGAATAACATTTCGGTTGGTTGGTAGATGACAAGTTAACGTTCGCTTCCAGCTTAAGCTGATATCGCAAACTAGGTAGTTGTTGGTAGTGGTGGTAGTTGGTAGTTGATTGGTTCAATAGGATGGTACTGTGCTGTTGGTTTGGTAATTGGAGAATTCGTAAGATCTGGTCGGGTCGAATGACATGGCAGTGAAACTCGGCCCTGGGTGATGTGGCGTGAGTTACTCGATCTTCTTCATTCTTCCAAACTCGTTGTGATCGTGGTTATTCTTCTTGATGCTGGTAGTTGAATGGATAACATTTCAGATAATACCTGTATTTATACCTAAAACGGTATCACCTCGTAACCAATCAGAAACGAGAGAAATCGCTCTTGACCTTATTTCTCATCCGGGTCTTTAGAAAGTGCAGAAAATGTCGATCGACAGTATTCATATTTGTGCATAATGATGACTAACAAGAGGCCATCAAAATAATATTTTCTTTGTAAAGACTTTGATTTTAAAACACCACATGATGTAAAGGCAATTTAAGAACAGAACATTTTTTAATAAGAAGGAAACAAACTGAGATCCAGTTGATTAGTCAAATGGTTTCTTTGTTAAAGGAGATCCGGATTCTGAAGTTATGCTTTTGTCCTGCATTTCCATGTCCATGACCTAGTAACTGATACACTGATGAGGGTAAAATACATGTACATGATAAACGGGTGTACAAAACTTGTTCGTATAATTATAAACGTATCAAATAATATTCTTTTGTTAACAAATAAACTAATAGTCATGACCAATAGAATCTGAACTCACTTGACTAATCACAACCGAACGTTCACTGGTTATTCAACTCAAATGCACATAAATAAGTTATAAGTCAGTTTAAATCAATTATAAAACTCTCACTATAAAAAATGCAACCTTTTATCCATGTGTCAAGTAGGATCCGCACTGCATCGGTACCGTCGTCACGGTTCTAGTTTTTTAGTTGCAGTTCTGTTTTGTTTTCATAATTAAAAATAAAAGAATTTTGTACCGAGTACTCTGAAGAAACTGTGAAATTTACAGCAATATTTGCAATCCATTTCATCACTGTATATGGTCTATTACTGGATGAATGTAAATTGGAACATTTTTGTACAAACGGAAGTGCAATATTGAAAACTGTGCAAAAAGTAGTTTATTGGCCTTGAAAAGCGAGTTTTGAACCGATTTTTCTCTGAGTTTCTTTTTTTGAATCTCGTGCGAATATCTAATAGGATAGTAGTGAAAAATAAAATCGAATTTTGAAATTTCTTAGCCAATTTTTTGAGTCGATATTTGCTATAATAGGCCAGTTGCCATTTATTTCCGTCTGGATCAATGACGTCTATATAAGAGTTATCCCCCTTAACACAGGACAGACGACGCCATTTATTTACACTGGCAACTGTCATTAAAATAGGTCAAGCAAATGAATAACAACTCACAGAATGTTATTTATCACCCAATAAGGTATTCTACAGTAGATATCGCTTGTATGATAAAGATAGCTTGCCAGGCAAGGTAATATACGCCCACTGGAGGCTTTGTTTCATAAAGAACATTCGACAGAAAACAGCAACCATCACAACCATGTAATATTCAACCAGTAGTCATAGGCCTACATTTCGTACAGAACTTGAATTAAGTGTTGTCTAAATATTTTTTTTCTCGATTTCATCAAGGGTTCAGCATTCATCAGGTTTAGTCAAAATCTTTTTGCCTTGTAGAGTGTTTCTGAGCTTAAAACTGAATGTATTTCAAAGAAGAAGGCCATTAACTCATATCTAATAGTTTTTGATTATCGATAGGGATTATCGTGTGATAATAAACTATTTCAATAGGTTTCTTTCAAATCATTGTGCCTTCTAGAGTGTCAACGAGCTATATATCAAACGTGTTTTAAAGAACAAGGGTAATAATTCATATTTTATATTTTCAGAATTTTATTGATTTTAAATAGGGTTCATTCTTGGGTGATAATAAACAATTTCAGCAAATTTTGTCAAAATCTGTAAAAAATTATGACCTGTAGAGTGTTAAAAAGGTAGAAATCGAACGCGTTTTTAAGAACAAGGGCAATAATTCATATCAAATATTTTACGATACTTTTGATTTTAAATAAGGTTCATCCTTGGGTGATAATAAACAATTTCAGCAAGTTTCGTCAAATTCCGTAAAGAATTGTGACTTGTAGAGTGTTAACGAGCTAAAAATCGAACGCGTTTTAAAGAACAAGGGCAATAATTCATATTAAATATTTTCCGATTCTTTTGATTTTAAATATGGTTCATTCTTGGGTGATAATAAACAATTTCATCCAGTTTCGTCAAAATCTGTAAAGAATTGTGACTTGTAGAGTGTTAACAAGCTAAAAATTGAACGCGTTTTAAAGAACAAGGGCAATAATTCATATTAAATATTTTCCGATTCTTTTGATTTTAAATAGGGTTCATCCTTGTGTGATAATAAACAATTTCAGCATGTTTCGTCAAAATCCGTAAAGAATTGTGACTTGTAGAGTGTTAACAAGCTAAAAATTGAACGCGTTTTAAAGAACAAGGGCAATAATTCATATTAAATATTTTCCGATTCTTTTGATTTTAAATAGGGTTCATCCTTGGGTGATAATAAACAATTTCAGAAAGTTTCGTCAAAGTCCATAAAGAATTGTCACTTGTAGAGTGTTAACGAGCTTAAAATCGAACGCGTTTTAAAACAAGGGCAATAATTCATATGAAATATTTTCCGATTCTTATGATTTTAAATAGGGTTCATCCTTGTGTGATAATAAACAATTTTAGCAAGTTTCTTCAAAATCCGTAAAGAATTGTGACTTGTAGAGTGTTAACAAGCTAAAAATTGAACGCGTTTTAAAGAACAAGGGCAATAATTCATATCAAATATTTTCCTATTCTTTTGATTTTAAATAGGGTTCATCCTTGGGTGATAATAAACAATTTCAGCAAGTTTCGTCAAAATCCGTAAATATTTGTGGCTTGTAGATTGTTAACAAGCAATTGTGGACGGACGGACCGACGGACGGACCGCCGGATATGGGTGACGGCAATATACGCTCCACATTTCATGTGGGCGTATAAAAAGCATTATCTAATGCACTATATCTATTAGGAGATACTGCTTTTCTGAATCATTGATTGGTCAATATGGTCACGTGATAAGCATTTCGCCCAATGACGTCTTAATAACAATGACGTCATATTGATTTCGCCCTTCGAAAGTTCTTTCAATAATCTGCAGTTCACCCCTCGAAAGTTGTTGTTTCGCATATTTCGATTTTAGAATGATATTGGATGATAAATAAAATCTCACCCTTGTGTCTTTTGATATCAGATATATCGACACTCGTTGATAAAAGTGAAAAAACTCCTCGGCAATCCACTTTATCAACTTGTGTTGATATATATGATATCAAAAGACACTCGGGTGAGATTCTCTATTTCTTTTACTTAATTAAAATTAAAATCAACCTTAATAAAATCATCAGTACCACTTGAAAAACAAATATCCAGTTATAATTCTTGTTTCCTTCAATACTTAATTAAATAAAATCAATAGTTTCAGTGATTCAGAAAAGCGTTATCTACACTTTGATAGATCTGAATCACTGATTGGCCAATATGGTCACATGATAAGCATTTCGCCCAATGACGTCTTAATAACAATGACGTCATAACGTCTATAATAATAACATGTCATTGATTTCGCCCTACGAAAGTTCTTTCAATAATCTGCAGTTCACCCCTCGAAAGTTGTTGTTTCGCATATTTCGATTTTAGAATGATATTGGATGATAAATATAATCTCACCCCCGTGTCTTTTGATATCAGATATACACGCTTCCAGTAAAGATGGCGGCTCACCGCTGTGACGTCATAGGGGGAAAGATTCTGACAGCTCTCTCGCGTGTCATTGAAAACACACTGTATGCCTGTAAGGCTGTATTGACTAGTACACTGAAAAAACAATGGATCTAAACCAAGGCTCACAAGAGGTACGTGCACACTTTAATAGATATCAAATATAATTGCTCACAATATTGACATTGTTGGTTTTAATTCGCGAAAATATTGTTTGTAAAATGTAAGCCCAGCGAAACTATCGTCGACTGACATGTTTGTTATTGTAATTAATTAGTTGATTTCAATGCTAAAATATAGAGGCAAATTTAACAAAAATTGGATTTATTTTGATTGTGAACGTTTAAAATATTTATCCATTGAGATGAATGTACAAAGAAAATAGCTGTAATTATAAACTTAAATGCATCACAGACGCGTGAAGAACTACAAGAGAGGGACTTGTTTTACCGCTACGCTGTATTTCGGCACCAATTTTATGACGTCATAGTCGGGGGGTCCCCTTCTTATTGGCTATTTCCACAAGAATATAAAAATAACGACCAATGAAATTAATATATTGGGATTCCCCGATCTCTGACCTTTCCATTGGTGCTTGACGGAAGATTTCATTATCATAAGGGGGTGTATGGTGTGATTTTTTAAAGAAAAAAGTGACGTTTTTCACTGAAATTTAAGCTCAAAATAACTTGAATCACGTAATTTTATAATCAGTAGCCATTTCTACTTCAGAAAAAGTATTTATTAGAATTATCTAAAGAATAGTAACCGTCGGAATTAACTTTGAGTAGAGCTAACACCCCGTAAATAATGAGGTTATGAACTCTTCCGTGTTCTCTTCTCTTCGATCAAATGTCGGCTTGAGTTAGTTGATCAAATTTATAGATTGTTTATCAAACATATTTTAATTTCGAACATGAATTGAATCAAAATAATAAGACCTGTGAGTGTATGAAAACCATGTTTTATAAAACAAGCGTAAACATTTCAAAGGCTACAATGCGAAGTAACGTCAAAGATTTCACTGATCAAAATGGTGCCGTGGATTACGCTATCATGACGTTATTTTCGAAAAAAATGTTCCAGTTAGCTACACAAAATTTACCATAACTCACTTAAATATGAACGGATTTTAAAAATTCAAACAGTTCTGTATTTCTCACATGTTCCACATTCAATTAAAACTATTCCCATAAATAAAAAATCACATGAACACCCTAAAGTTTGAGACCAATTCACCGAGTATAAATAGGTCAAAGATAAACAAAGAAGGGGAATGGTAAATTCGTCTCGTAATGCTACGAGTTTTATCATTCAGAACACTCTTCTTGGCACTAAACTTAATCATGAGAACGTACCATTATGTCTGAATACAGAATAAACAACCGTAAACTTCAAGTAGGCCTATGTAAGCTGTGAAGCTCCATCTATCTTTTCCCCCTATGACGTCACCTTCTCGAAATTGCCGTCGAACAGCGCCACATTACTGGAAGCGTGTATATCAACACTCGTTGATAAAAATGAAAAAATTCCTCGGCAAGCCTCGGAGTTTTTCCACTTGTGTTGATATATGATATCAAAAGACACTCGGGTGAGATTCTCTATTTATCACCTGACGTAAGAACGACGCGATAGTTTCGGATGACCTCACTTCCTCTCAAATATATGACGTGATGATCAAAATGGCGGCGCCCATGTTATTTTATTAATTGATCAGCTTTAAAGTATTGATAACGTCGTCAGAACCTCCCGAAATTTTCTGGTAGATTGTACTATACATATTTTACTAAATTACGTTCATTCAATTGTGGGTATCATGAAGCTTACTTCCCTTTAATATGCTCTTTCCAATAATATATCCAAACCCAAACTTCTAGCGCCTGTAAGTATGGAACCGCTTGAGATAAAACCTTCTGAAAACCTTAGAAAATTGCAGCAAGACTACCTGCAAAAGGACAACATTCTCCTATTTACGGTTCGCCGGCAATCGGCGTTTGAAAAAGAGGTAAAAACTCCAAAACTTAAGTCAAAATTCGGCTAATTTTTATCGTTTTGGTCAGAAAAATTTCAAAGTCGGAAAAAATCGACTTTTTCTAACAAAATTTTTGTTTTTGATTTTTTGATCGGAATTGAAGTTTTGAGGTTTGAGGCATGCTAGAAATTCGATTAAAACTTTAATTGAAGCTATATTTCTGGATTGTTGTATCCCTGAATTTTATACGCAATCTCCTGGTACCCCCCTCGCCCACAATGAGTAACATTAAGAGCAAACATGAAATTCAAAGGATATTTGTTGGTTGATGTAGTTTGATATTTAATCCATTTTAGCCACTATTACAGATGTAGATGTTTGACGTATGTGTCTATTGTTAAATATTAAATGTTATATGTTAATTAAAAGGTACATTACTTTACATAAAATTGTCTAAGAGGCTTCTCATGTACCCCTTGTGGTAGTTGATATACGAGCCTACCGATCATCCTATGGAATGGCGTTGACCCGTCTACGTCGTCAACGTAGACTGCAATGGTCACGAACTGTACATCGGTTGCAGCGACGTGATTTGGTGAGAGTGTTTTTAACAGATGAAAGTCGGTTCCCTATGTTCAGGATCATTTTGATCGTCAGCTGAAAAGGCATATACCACCTTCAGTGAACCGACAGGACCTTGAACAGACTCTATAGAACTTATGGAACGTTAACCTTATAATTTGACTGTTTTTAGATTGTAAGCACTCTACAGGGCACATTCCCTTACACATTTCAACGAATCTTGGTGAATTTGTTTATTTGTACCCAACAATGACCTTCAGTAAAAATTGAACCATGACAACTAAGATGATTGACAGACCGAAAGTAAGAAATCGTCCACTGATAGGGTAATTTCAGAGAGTATCCACATCCCAGTTTCGTCTTGTTTTTGCTTTGGGAACCAGATTTGAACCACTGAATATAAAATAGTAGAAGTAAAACTAAGACAGAAAATTCCCCTGGTTCCAAAATTCCTGTTTAAGTGCACCAAATCATTCTTGTTTTGAGAGATCAAGGACAAAAAGATGCATTTTTAATTTGTTTTATTAAGCTTTTGGTATGATTAGCATTTCAAATTGTTAACGAAAATAAAGTTTGGTCAGCCATTGTTCATACCATACCAATAGACATTTGATCTACCATTTAGGTGGTGGAAAACTAATGAGCTCGGTGCAAACGCATGATCCAGTGCGCACACTAATTGAAACAATTTTGCAAATTTGGGCTTCAAGGCAGCATACATACAACTTTACAATTTTCCTTCTAGCGTCGCATCCGTACGAAGGGCTGTTGTTGCAGGGTTTTGCGCATCTATCACACCTAAAACAGAAAAAAAGCGAATTTATTTCAAAATAAAAGAAATATAGAAACAAAGTCAGCCTACTATTTATGAAAGATCCACGTGGTTTAGAACAATGCAAATTATGTACTCATACGCATCGTAAACAAATCAACCTTTAAAGTGGGCAATTCCAAATAGCATTACTTTGATTTTCAGTTTGATTTTTATAATCACACTACCGTGTTAATGCCTTTATTTCTAGGTGCAAAAATAATTTAAAAAATGATCTGAAAATGAAGGCAATCACCGTCTGTATCGATGGTTTTAACCTTTTTAAGCATTCGAACCCTGTGAGAAAACCCCTCGCATCCAACGGCTTGGGGGTTTTACTTTTTACTTACCCACCCCCATAATAAAAAAAAATTAATCGATTTGGTGCACTCTGAAAGATATTTCGGGATTTGAATTTGCAGTCGGAACGTCTACTACGTCGAGTTGCTTTAAGCGACAAATGGTACCACTCTATTGGCACATCCGTAAACAGAGACAGACAAGACTCAATAGTTGTGGCAGTTGAGAAATTCCCGGTCATACAAATCCCCCAAAATTATTTGGCAAACACTTGAAAAAACAGAACACAAAAATATCTATACTTACAGGCATGTTGTCTCGTAAGCATTCTGACTTAAAGGGAAAATGACGTGGCAAATACCCTCCTTCTGTCTAATATTGGTAATCAGGTCTGTTCTATATGGACAGCAGGGATGCCTGGTGAAATATAATATAAATTGAAGATGTGATCATGCCTTTTTTTTCGATTCATAGCATTTGATCGTATTCCAAACGATCGCCGTGGTAGCTATGATATGGCTCTGCAACATGTCATTGTATTGTTAGCTCAAGATCGACACGATGTCAGATGATCGGGATGATTCAATCATCAGAAACTCGTCAGTTTAGGACGATAAGTCATTAGTTAAATACATTATTATATTCGAACATGGAACATGGTCACTGTATTTTTATAGTCATCAGTTAGTAATGACAAGAATATCGTGGGACGAACCTTTAGATGTGATTAATGTCGTATAACCAATTGTTATGGGAACTTGTCCACGCAACACAAGTAGTGACGGTAAATATGTAACAAACAGATAACTTACTTTTTGACATTTTGAATAATGTTTTCTTCAAATTGATTACTAATAGCGTCTCTGATATCTGATCTGAAATTGTTTAATGGAAATGTTCACCACCCGTTCGACCAATAATAGTTTAGTCCCAGAAGAAACCAGAATATTCAAATCTCCGAGCAACCATAATTATCAGCGTTTGAGTCAAAAATACGAAACATATTCCATTGAGACTATGGCTTACATAAAAAAACATATACAGAAATAAAAGATAAATGTTTAGAGGTAGGGGTATAAGGTAAGGGATTGTGCGATTGTGGGATGGCAAAAGAATTGTATTTCTTCGCATTTTTCTGTACTATCAGAATTCTTTGAAAGAAAAACAAGTGAGAAATACACATTCCTCGGACGAGGCCATATTGATTTTTTTTAGTCAATGTTTGCACATGAATATTTCTGGTTGTTTAAAGATACCTTCTATCTTCCTACAACCTACTCACGCAAAAATATAGATTAACTTACCGTTCATAAAGGGCAAGAATTTGATTTCCATCTACTTCTTTTCCGAGAACATTGGTTTCTACCTCCTCGCGGTCTTGTGCTTTCACAGTGAGAAAGACACACACAGCCAATAACTGTAAAATATAGAGTGCAAGGGTGTTTTTGAATACATGTGTGGAACAACAAATAATAGTAGTAATAACAATGCTAATAAACTCTTTATTTTACATGGTTCAGAATTTTGTACATAACACCAAAGTGACATGGTCCTGTTTAGCATTCAGCTCACGGTGTAACATAGATATACAATGAACAATATTAAGACAAGCATTTAAGACAATGTGCGTGAGATGGACAAAATAAGAGACTGTGATAAAAAAAATTACCACAAATTTTACAGATTTGCAAGGTTTTAAAACACAGGCTTGCGGCAGGTCTCGCAAGCGTATACGTCCACCAGCCGCTTGATAAAGAGGTAAATGTGAACTCCAAAACGAACGCGATATCAGAGTTTTATGAACCCGATATCAGAGTTTTATGCGATAAATAGAGGATTCGTCACGAGTGTTTTTGAATACAGATTATCTTAGACGAGGTTGATATTTCACGTATTCAAAAACACGAGTGGCGAATTCTATTTATCATATTACCTCACTGTATCCCCAATTAAGGTACTTTTGACCGTATTATATGTAAGAAAACGTTGACATATGAAACTTGACTGTGTATGAATACATACTCTGTAAAATTTGCCTTGCCGATTAGTGTTATTGCGCGACCGATATAGTTCACAAAGTAAAACATGTGATATTAAAATCCTGTTAAAAAATAAAGACAAAATACATTGAACACTGTTTAATACAATTATTAAAACAAATACGAACAGTAAACAAGGTTCAAAACTTTAGTTGGAGTTTGTTTATTAGAAAAAAGTAGTGCGGCTGACGGTTACCTAATTTGCATATTGACCTAATTTACCTAATTTGCATAGTTATGTAAGGCTGAGTTAATACGTGTTTATATGTAATGGGCTTATCACAGGGATATTTGTCCTATTTGTATGATAAAAATCAATAGTGCACATCTTCATAATGATATTGACACACATACAAAAGATCAAATGAATCAATAAAGAATTGTAGAAAACGAACACGATATCAGAGTTTTATGAACACAATTACAGAATTCTATGTGATACCTCGGAAGAAAATCATCGGATCATCACCAAATTCAATAGTGCAAATCTTCATAATGATATTGACACACATAAAAAATATATCAAAAGGATCCATAAAGAATTGTAGCCTGTCTAAACTCTACCTCTAGTCAGAAAGTCTTCATAAATTAAAAAAGCCCTGGCATAGAGGATAAGCTGGGCAACATACACGCCATAAGCTGGTGATTAAGGTATGTTACTGCACAAAAACATTTACAATAGGAAAATCAAAATCGTCACGTTTGTCATAAAGTCGAACACAAAGATAGTGATTGTTGAAAATTTCGAGTAGCAAGTCAAAGTAGGACGCTTTAGTCTTAGAATCGGTAGTGTCTCCAACTCTCCTGGGTAGATTATATCAACAAAGTCTCCAAAAGAAACTTGGGAATGCACCTTGGAGAAGGCAAAGATTTGTTAATGTAGAGGTAATTAAGGTTAGGCCAAAGTTCAACTCGACGGACAGCAAAGAAGGTCATTGTTAGATCCTACGGTAAAGCAAAGTTGGTTGTAACTTAGTTCATTCTGATTGACCTCCATGTTATGGATCAATAAATAAGGTTACAATCAAAGTCTGTACAGTTGACGTTAGACAATGTGCTGAAGGATTTTGTGGTATAATTTCAGGAAAAACTGGTGATTGGAAGAATTATTTCTCACCGTCAGAAGCAGAAGAATTTGATAAATATTATTATGATAAATTAGAAGAAGAAGATTATATTTATTTAAATGACAGTTAGAGACTATAGTGGTCATATTTCAGTGACGTACTGTCCGTGTAATTGGTTGTAATGACTATATTTCAGTGTTACGACCATTATGTCTGTGACGTACCAGTACAATTTAGTTTTAAATGACCAGATACCCCTTTTCCTTTGAAAATAACAATTGATATGTAAAATAAAGAGTTTGTTATTATTGATAGCTTCAAATCTTGAAAGGAAATACTTCATTTATAAGTGTACATAAATTGTCTGCATCAAATGGTTTCCTAGATGGAAGGGTTTTAAATCCACCTCTTAATTATTGCATCTTTGAAAAGAAAGTAGTATACATAATCCAGCCAATGTTCCTTTAGCAATGTCATGCGCATGTTTTGACTTTTGAGTGAGTAAGAAATTTTTAATTTAATTTAACTTAATAAAAGTTTTAACTCAATGATTAATGCTGGACATTGTATAATGCCATCAATAATAAATAAAATATATTTAGTCACGATTCCTATAGATTGCAGACAATTTATTTCAGAAAGCCTGTCCGAATCTATTTCAGAATTCAGAAAACAGCAGATGCAAATGTTAAAATAATTTTAACTTACCAATAGTATCTTAATCATCTTGATTATCAGGTGATTTGATATTGGAATAACATCTCAGATAGTACCTGTATTTATACCTAAAACGGCATCACCTCGTAACCAATAAGAAGAGAGAGAAATTGCATAATATGACCTAGTTTGGGATCCGGGTCTTTAGAAACTGCAGAATGTGACATATTCATATTTTCATATTTTTGCATAAGACGACAAACAAGAGACCATCAAAATAATATTTTCTTTTATAAGAGGCCAACGGATTACTTGATGTAAAGGCGATTTAAGATTTATTCAGAAATAATTTTAAAAAGAAGGAAACACTTTAGGTGCAAACTGAGATCCGGCTAAGAGACACAGTTGATTAGTCAAATGGTTTCTTTGTTAAAGGAGATCCGGATTCTTAGGTTATGCTTTTGTCCTGCATTTGGTTCTTAATGTCATGACCCAGTAACTGATACACTGATGAGGGTAAAATACATGTACATGATAAACGGGTGAACAAAACTTATTTGTATAATTATAAACGTATCAAATAATATTCTTTTCTTTGTTTGGTATTCGATATAACTCTTTTAAATATATTTATAGCAATATAAAAACATTAAAAGATAGTTAGCAAGGCAAATAACATGGGCCTTATATATCGACAGCTTAAGCCCGCCACACACTTCGAGCAACAAGCTGAGCAAACGGCCACGAGAGACGGTTAACTGTGAAGATAGCTTATTGTACGCAGCGAGACAAATTGTTTATCCTGTTTAATATTTTTCGTCACGCGAGGCAATAAACTCAGCTTCTGCGGACATTGTATCTCATCGTCTCGGCAGCAGTTAGTGCGTCAACCAAAGGCAATCTCGATTGACGTCACGTGACATTTCGCCATCACGAAATACTTGGACAAATGCTCACCTCCACGGAGAATGTGAAGACAACGGATGCTCTTAGAAAACTTTGCCTCGAGGAGAAGCTGGTGGAGTTTTGGCTTCATTATGGTTGCCTGTACGGTGTGCGGTTAGCTGATTTAAAAAAAATAGAGCAAAATGAAACCTGGTTTTTCAAAAAATATCATGCGTTTATGCCATGACACAGACCCAATACCAGACATAAATAATCTGTCATTTGTTAAAAAATGATCAGATTCTTGTCTATGGAAGTTCTTGAAGGTTTCTGGGTCTTCTGCTGTAAACTCCTGGATATGATTAGCATACAAACCGACCTCTGGTCGTTTCAATATCCAATTTCTAGTCCAGATGGTCCTATATATTGTTTCTATTCTAAAAAGAACATAATATGTTATAATATAATATATTATGACATTTTAGTAAAATTTCATAAAGTACTGTGCTCAATAAAGTGTTTAAACGAGCTAAAAATCAACCATTGATCCCTTACGAATGTCACGATTGGCCGTTCGTAGCTCAATCTAATTAAAATTAGATTACATTTCGTTTCGGTTATTTTTTGATTGTCAACTCCATAAGGAGGTCATCTTCTGGTTACGAATAAGCTATTTATAGCACGTGCCACCCCTCTGCCAATCAGAACACCGTTTATATTTGAATATTTTGTATTGCGTCATAATTTTCCCACAATGCATATCAATGCATAGACCCGCGATCTTGAAGGTAGTTTTTGATTGGCTGAAATTTTCGTCACTTGAAGATGACCTCCTTATACAAGTCTTTAGATTACATGGAGTCGACAATCAAAAAATAACCGAAACGAAATGTAATGTAATTTTAATTAGATTGTTCGTAGCTGGTCGTGTAATTTCTCTGAAATCTCAAGATTGTAATAAGAGCCTATATTATGTTCTGATACCATTTGTTGTGCTCGGATGCGATTTGTTCACGATTTGTCAATTTCAGGTATTATAGTCTGATGTTCGGTTCAGATACGATCACTTACATTCCGATAGGATTGTTGCGATTGAGTCCACGATTGGGTTTCAAAATTTGTCTACGACTGGTCATTTGGAATTTGTAATCGTATCTTAACGAGGAATCGGATCGTGATACCTCATATTTTAAAAATTTTGAAAGATCTCGTACAAACGCGATATATCTGCTCCTAATAAAGCCTGAGATCAGCCTAAAGTGACATGTCTTGATGTCCGCGTGATATAGGAGTCGCACACGTATCCGTTTCTGCCCAAAAAAGCTCGCCCGGTCACTTTTTGGGGGTCCGTGAGGGGTCCGCTGGAGATCCTCAAGAGGTCCGCAAGCGGTCATTAGCCTAATTTTCATTTCCGGTCCCCATGAGCGTGGCGCCAAGTCCGCTTCAAATCCGTTCCTGACGTCACGCGGACCTTGGACCGCTCCGGATGTCTTCCGGTCTTTGCTCGGATCTCGCTCGGATCTCGTCCGTTTATAAGAAACCGGGCGAACCTCGCCCGGACGTGGCCATGAAGTCTCCCGGATGTGTCACGGAAACAGCCGAGCGGGAGAGCGTCCAACGAGCTCCGGGCATATAAAAGGCCGGTTTTGGTGCGGCGAGTCATTTCTATTCCGGGTGACTTCCTGGCCAAAGACGGGCAACCTACGGGAGAACTATACATATTTTTTCAACAAACGGAAGCGTCCGCGACACTACGAGCCAACAGATGACCGGGCCAGAGACGTTGCTAATAAACGGATACGTGTGCGACTCCTAATAGTAGGCTATGATTGATCCCGATGACTACGATTTGAAACACGTAAAGATGCCATCCGTCACGCTTCGTCAGTATATGATAAGATCAGATACGATGATCACAATAAACAATAATTTATCGTTTTGATGAAGTTTGATCGTAGAAACATTTTGAACCGTTCAAAAAAGTTTTAAAATTAGCACGATTGCCAAGACTGATCTCAAGATCTGATCAGAATCACAACGATTAGTTCACGATTGAGATCAACGATTTTAATCGTGGCTTGAATCGTGATAGTGGGAACCCCGCATAATATGTCGTAACTTGCTCGTGTTTAGCCGTGGTAAATCGGAATAAATGGTAGATATTTGTCGTAGATCATTATTACAAATTATAAAAGTGGCCAAATCGTTCGAATTCGTGTACTTTGTGTTTGTGCGTGCCATACGTAACGATTCGTAAGAAAAGTCTGTTTAATTAGTGAAGGTAGCATTAGGCATATTATATTTCAATAATATGTGTCCTTGGACTTCAATTCTTATAGCTCGGAAGAAACGAAACGTCACTGACATTTTACGAATGCCCGCATTACATTTTGGAGACCGTAGTCAGCAAGATTTTGAGGGTGTTTATGACCCAGACTAAACATTCCCTAATCCCCTTAATTGTAATAAAATATGAACTTATTCGTTAGATTTTATGAGTGGTTGCATTTTGTGAAAAAGAAATATAATCCCATTGCTACGAAATATGGTAATAAAATACACTGAAAGCAATGATTTATAAGAAAATCAATGCACACTATAGACCCATTATGGTGCATGTAGTTGAAGGTCATGTAGTGTGCTAATTATGCAGGGATAAATAATGGTGTATAGTTACCCGTATGCACACAATTAAAATTTTGATCGGCTTATGAATTTTGATGAATAAAAAATCAATCTATCTTTGTGTAACGATATCTGCATTCTCTTATCCATATATTATCGAACATCAGCTTCAAAATAATACATGTATCTATGCAATGATAAAAATGCACATATTATTAGAATTCAAAAAGTTGGTAGGATCGAGTAAAATGTATTTATTAAGACGACCGTAAAGACAACAATTATAATTTTTTTTTTTTTCATTTTTCAATCTTGAAATCGCAATTTTAGGTTAGTTCAACCATAGAAGTATAAGAGTATGGAATGCTAACTGATGACGTCATTGAAATATGTTACGGCACTGTCTCGTTATCGAATTCGTGCAACATTTACTTCCGGTCGTTCTAAAATGGCGGTGATAACTGCGTTATCGTGGGATGCTCTGCAATCAGATCAAGGCATGAAGGTTTATCATTTCATTGACTACACAAAAGAAGATATACAACGGAGAGTCAAAATATTATAGATCTTACGAGCAACAAGAGCAGATAAAATTAGTTTGAATAATCTGTCCATTTGTTCGCTACATTTCGACAAAAGTTGAAGGGCTATCATCATATTCATTGAAAATAATAATGAACAGCGACGATGAGTACCGAGATGCCGTGAGTACTGGTAATTTTATTATTAGCATCATCTAAACAACGGAGATTATTAAAAGGGCATTGTTTTGTTTCCAATCTCAGCATTTTACTTTCAATTTGTTTACAAATCGGAGTTTGATAAAAAGTGAACCGCAACACCTTAGGCCTAGGCCTACTTTCAATTTGTTTACAAAATGAGCCCACCAAGTTGTCTTCAATTTCAATTTGTTTACATTATTATCCACATTTTTTTTTATTATCAACTAAGATATCTTGCATAAGTTTGAAATTGGGATATGGAAAAGCAACTTTGAAATGATACTTTTAGAGGAAGACTTAATTGATAGTATTATAAACTGGGGCCTTATTCTCGAAAACTTAACTAAGATAAAATCCAGATTTTAAGAAATACAGTAATCAGATTGGATAATAAAGTTGTATTTAAAATCAATTTTAGTGATTGTCCAATCAGATGACCCGAGCACTAAAATCATTGCAAGTTAAGTTTTCGAGAATAAGGCCCCAGAACATTATCTCTTTGAAATTTGTTTTTACAAACGATTTTTTGGAATTCAGGACCTCTCAGACTGCTTATTGTGCCACAATATTTGCCTATTATTTTTTCTGAAAAAAATTATTAACCTCAAAATATATCTGCCTTTGGGTTTATGAAAATGACAACTGTAAAAAAAAACATTATTTGGAAATATGATTTTACAGAGGAGATTTTTCAGTTCAAAAGTGGGTCAATTTTAAGTGGAATTTATGTAAGGGAAGTGTGCTTAATTTATATTAAAAATGTTCAAACCTTATATTTCCATGGACCCAAAGGCATTCTAAGACACATGACATGCAACTGAAAACCATGCAAGTTCAATAAATATCCTTGGAAATGTATATTTATATATGTTTTTATTTATATATATTTATTAGGTAATATTTATCATTCTTAACTATTTTCAGGAAAATGGAAATGTAAGTGCCTATATAGTTTGAGAAAAGAATAAATTTTGTGTTTACCAACAAATTTTGCTAAGATCCATTGGAAAAACACTTCAGTACCGTAAACAAAGGGCTCTAGGTCGTAGAAAGAAGTGATAACCCGAATGTATATAAGTTTAGGTAGGTACTAACCTATCTTTTAAAACGAAATCAAAGTTTAAATACGATACATATTAGGTATTAAGCAGGGAAAATAAGGGACAAATAAAAAACTGACATTATTGATACCTAACCCAGTCATGTAAACTCTAATTCGAGTCGAAAATTAATTTTTTCTTTCTCTTTATAATCTTATCTTCTTAATTTTAGCTTCCAGTAAATAAGATACAGCTACAATGTACTCTGTCTGTGCAACTTAAACCAGGGGAAAACATAAAAAGAAGGAAAAGAGAGAAAATTGTGGTGTATGAAGAAAAAGAATAACTATTGTCTGTGCAAGTTAAAAAGTTTTTTTTAATTTTTGCCATTATTTTATTGTGAACTGGAAAAGAAGCTTCAAATTAGTATTGTTAGTCTTAGAATGTCTATGCTTTGATAAAAATATAAATAGGAAAACAATTTATAATATCTTCCAAATTTGTTTTTACAGATGACAATTTTCAGTCAAAATTAGTGACCTTTTCGGGTTGAAATTTATAGGAGAGAAATATATTCCTATTTAATTTCAACTTACAAAAATTATCAAAGCGAAGACATTTTAAGACTAACAGGAGCATTGTCAGGCTGATATTCCAATTCTCATAAAAATAATCGCAAAAATTCAAAAAACTTTTCAACTTGCACAGACAGTAACTCTTTTACTCCTAGTCTGATACCTACCACTACTAGTTTGATACCTACCAACACCCAAAACTACTGCTGTAGCCTATCTTTTATGTGTACATTATATTTGACTGATACACAACATAGGATAATGCATTGTTTACTTTCTTTACTCATAGAGGTATAGGAAATTTATGCACAACAATTCTTATTTACAGTTCTCTTTCCTTTGAAAGTTTGTTTCATTATCATTGATTGTTTGTTGTAATAAATTTATTTTTAATTAATTCAAATTTTATCTTAATCAGGAAATGTGGACTTTATCTTTATCAGGAAATGTGGACTTACTAAGCTGCACTGCAATCTTGGTGAATAAGAGTTTTTATTTCTTGTTACAAAAATATTTGTAAATTTTATAATATTGAGATAAGTAGATATAGTTTATTCATTAAATAGTGAAATGCTGTCTGGTATTCTTGTGGCTGAAATTTATATTGTCTTTAATGTTTGTCACCAGTGAAAAAAATAATAAAATAATATGGAGTTGAAATTAGGGTTAAAAAAACCGATACAAGTACATAGAGCAGGCCTTCTAAATTAATTTTTGTAAAGGGCCAAGGCCTGCCATAGAGTGTACAATGAGGGACATTTTACAATAAGAAACAAGTTTGCCACTTCCATCTTTCTAACTGTGGACTGTGGAGGGATCTTCACTACAGGGTTTTGAATCCTTTGATTTTTTCAACAGTTTATTTCTCCCTTTAACTCATGGTAGTTGTGTTTGAGAGTAAGTTTCTCCATCAGGAAGTTTTAATAATTAAATTCACTCAATCTCTAAAGGAGAAATTCTTCAAACCAATCAGTTGCAAAAAAAACTCCTAGAAATATAAAAAGATATCAAACTGATTATTATTGTATTTGACTGTGCTTTGAACTCCAGGAAATTATCATTGTTTACATTTTACATTTGAGTTATGACTTGCAACAATAGTACTGCCTTCACACATTCAACAGTAAATCAAATTTGCCATAGAATAGGGGCCAAATGTATTATGAATTATACATAAGGGCTAAATAGAGCTAAGGTAACGATTCTAGGTTCAATCCATTATACGGTACTAGTTAGTAAGGGACTGTTTGATTTCAATATTAACATGAAATAAGTACACTTCCTTCAGGACTCCTAGAAATTTCATGTGAAAATGATCCACATTTCGGACTAAAATGTCACCTGGGTAAAATCATATTTCCAAGTAAATATTTTTTAAACAGTTGTCATTTTCAGCAACCCAATGACAATCTAAGACTCTTATATAAATACTTTTATGTTAATATTCCAATTCATAAAAAAAATAATAAGCATAATGCGATTCTGAACTCAATGAAAATGTAGGTAGGCTAGGCCTAGTGTCGTACTCGTCGTACTCGTAGTGAAGTGTCGATGTGAGACTCGTCGTAACACGATACTATAAATTTCCAGAATTTAATATTTGTTTGGATGTATCGATAGTTCTTATATTAATCAATGTTTTGTGTCGAGTACATATAAACCGGTTACATAACAATGCATTAATTTCAAATCCATCTTCAATGATAACTTACCTCTAAAAAGTCGTCAACGACGGTAAAGTTTTCTTCGGCCGCCTCGTGTCTGCTACACCGGAAGTAAACAATGCATGAATTTTTTGCGCATGGGCGTCATAACATAATCGACGAAAATAGAATTTTGACGTCAGTCAGCATTCCATAGTTTCTAATTCTATGGTTCAACGAGTAAGAAAATCAAATGCTAAAAATAAATGTGTGCTTTTGTAAAAAAAAAATGTTTAGGGATACACGTTTGGTGCAATTAGTTTCAGGGGCGCCGGAAGGAAATGTTAGCAGCGGGGGCGGAGCTGTGATATAAAGGGCACTATGTGACAGGGGGGGGGGGGGGGCGCCGTAAGCTCCCCGAAAAAATTTTGTATTTTAGAGCTTCTTAGATCACTTCTTAGGTATACCAGAACGTACGTCATGCCTATATTTTGGGGCAAAGGGATACAATAAAGTTTGCTGGAACACATTTGCTTGAAGCAATACATTGTACGGAGAGGGTCCGTGAACACCAGCTGACTGCAGCTCTGGGCTGCCCTATGGTTAATAGTATCGATCGGCTCTTATTTTGGGGTGATGTGAGCCTAGTCCAGATAAAATCCCCATTTTCCGTCTCTTTCATCCGTCGGCTGTAATTAATATGACATAAAAAATGTCAGTGTCTCCGTGACAAAAAGGGCACATGTTCGCCCCCACTCGCCCCCTCAGGTGAAGGGCAGGGGGGGGGGGGGGTGCAGTCGCCCCCTCTGCCCCCGTGGTTCCGGCGCCCATGATTAGTTTGCCTTTTTTTTAATGTACATGTATTTTCCTTCGATTTTGGATTTTGTGGTAGGCTGATCTTGTAGAATCTAACCAATCATAATAAAAAATGTGTTAACGTTGTGGCTTTTCATATCTTCCATGATCACATACATCACGATCCTATACAATTAATTGATCATGCCATACGAATCAAAACTATTTTACCTAGATCTTTGGTCAGATTTAAAGATCATGATTTCAATCTTGTCGCGAATCATGATTGTGGGAACCTAGCAATTAAATTCAAGACAAAAGATCTAGATCGCACGACAGTAGGGAACCCGCATTACAAAATAATTCGATCTAATTCGAGGAACCCTTATATGAATAACCGATCGTGTTAATTGTGAATCGTTTAAATAGTGGTTTCTTAAACAAATTGGAACACGCATCTGATATCCAGGTCCCCTATACGCGAAATGGCCCTAGCTAGGATTGATCCTAAGAATTATTTAGGACAGGTTTTAGGACATCCTAAATTTAAGTTCCTATTCAAAAAACGGGTTTTACAGGTATCCTAACGTGATGATCTTATCCTAACTTGGCATAGGTCATTCTTTACCATGGAAACACACAGTGATGATAGTTTTCAGAGAGTGGTTGAAAATAATTCCTTCTGCAGACATTATGCTGCTTCAAAATAATGACAATGAGGTCAAATGAACTCACAAATTAATGATTTGACAAAGCAAGTATGTCTTAACAAAAGGGTTATGTCCCCTTCCCATTTCGCCATGATGGATGAAAAATTCCACCTAAAAAACTTGTACATTAATTTCAAATGTATGGAAACGTTAGAATTATCTGAAATTATCTTTGATGCATATTAGTATGTTTCTGTAAAATTTCACACCGATCGGTTAATTTTCTAAAGCTAGGATATGGCTGGGACACCTCACTTACCTGTACTAAGTTAGGATCGTTTTCGAGAATAGGATAGGATAAGGTCCTATTTTTTAAGATTGTTTCTAGGACATCTTAGCTTTATCGTTTTGAGAATAGGGGGCCTGGAATTACATAATTACCTAAATGAACTAGATGTTTACAACTGTGTCAAGGCCGTGTTGTCTTTTTAATGCATTTTCTTATAGGGACAGTCTGAATTTTTTTTAGGTCAAAAATTATTTTTGCTCAAATTTGTGAAAACTTTACACCAAAATCTGTAACTATGTGCCCTTTAATGTATCTGAAAGTTTTAACTAAAAAAATTCAGCCGTTAATTTTTAAAAGCTAAAAACATGCTAAAATGTTTAAAAACCTTACGTAAGGTTTTTAAGTATGTTATGGTTTTTGGACGCTGATAGGAAACTACTGAACGGATTTGAGTAAAATAAACTCCAAATTGTAGAGAAATGTCCCTCTTGTGTATTTAAAAGGTTTCATCTAGAAATATTGAGCCATTTAAAGGGCAAACACCAGAACTATGTCAAATTGCTTAATTAACAATAAATACTCCCTGTTTGTAATTAACCATTTAAAACCAAATTTAGTTTGATCAAGAAGATATAGAGATACAATAAACATACTTTAAAAATACTCTCATGTAGCCTTTGCGATTTTTTTGACAATGGACACTTTTTTCAAAAAAGCAGAATGGCCCTTTAAAAGTCCTTGAATTTCTATATTTTACGTGTACGATGTAAAAATGCACTCTATCTGAATACGTAAAGAAATTTCTGCTTAAATATCTATTAGTTTTAATCACAAAATATCTGACAGTCACTGGGACAGGTTGATATAAAATACATTATTATGCTCAGTGATTTGGATGCATGCCTGCAGTATGGATTATGATAATTTATCTATTGATTGATAGATACCCATGAGTGAACAGCAGGTTAGAGGGTACAGTCTGTTAATTCTGGGTTCATTTGCGAATACCAGAACTGCATTAAAATTCCTTCAAATATACCTTTAACTTCAAATTTTGTCTTACATTCATAATTTAACTCAAACTTGAATCGTATTTTGAAATTTTAACGTTTTTTTTTATCTTGTAAATTGAAATTTTAACGTTAAACTTAGCTAACATTCTCGCTTTTGAGACGTGAGTATGATTAGTCGAATACATATTGTGAACGTTAAACCAAAATCTGAAGCACTTTCATTATTATAAATATCTTGATGTCAATGATAAATCGATAATTCTAAATGTAAATAAACAAATAGTTTTAAAAACAAAAAGCAAGTTTATGTAAGGAAATTTCAGATTACATAAATCTTTTCAGGCATAGTTGTTTTTTCTCCATGCAAATAAGCAAGCCTTTCCTTTAAAATAAGTTTTTTTTATTCAACCACAACAAAATGGCTCTATTGCCTATCCTGATCATATACTTGGATGATCCTACTACATAATAATATAATTATATGATGACCTTCAATACAGTTTGGTCCTCGGTGACTCTGTGAGTCGCTTAGGCTCGCTAACCTGGAAGTCCAGGGTTGAATCCCGATATCCCGATCGGATATTTCAACCCGGTTTCTCCCTGTCAGTGATGCAGGTCTAGTCTACCAGAACTGAGTCTAAAAGTCTTTTGGATGGGACAAAAACCTGAGCCTTTTTTGCGACAGTATACGCACATTAAAGGGACAGTCTGAATTTTTTTTAGGTCAAAATTTTTTTTGCTTAAATTTGTGAAAACTTTACACCAAATCTGTAACTATGTGCCCTTTAATGTGTTTGGAAGTTTTAACTAAAAAAATCCAGCCGTTAATTTTTAAACGCTAAAAACATGCTAAAATTTTTAAAAACCTTACGTAAGGTTTTTCAGTGTGTTATGTTTTTTGGACGCTGAATGGAAACTACTGAACGGATTTGAGTAAAATAAACGCCTGATTGTAGAGAAATGTCCCTCTTGTGTATTTGAAAGGTTTCAGTTAGAAATATTGAGCCATTTAAAGGGAAAACGCCAAAACTAGGTCAAATGACTTAATAAACAATAAGTACTACCTGTTTGTAATTAACCCTTTAAAACAAATACAGTTTGATCAAGAAGATGCATAGATATAATGAGCATACTTTTGAATACTTTCAGGTAATATTTGCGCTGTTTTTGATAATGGAAACTCTTTTGAAAAAAGCAGAATGGCCCTTTAAAAAAAGACTTAGGACATTACCTGGCAAAATTTCATTCATTGAACGCTGCATGATGTTTACCCAAACCCATAAGCCAAAATAGGTGCATAAAATACCGATTTTCACAAAAGGCAACAAGATATGTAAACACAGTGGCGATAAATTGATTGCATAGTAAAAAAATATTTGGAATGAGATTTGATGAAAATTATGATTTAAGGTATGATTTTATTAGGAGATAATATGTCACAACAGCTCGCCAATACGCACAAGACCACTTAAAATTCAATATAGTATTAATTGCCATTTTTAAATACATATTTAATGAGCTGAAATAATTAATCCACTCATATGAATATTAATCAGGTTTCTCTCATTAAATAAATACCACACGTTGATCAGCCGGAGTATTTTTAATAGTTTTAACTGTGCACCATGGATGTCCTTGAAATGAAGGTAAGCTATTTTATCCATAAAATGCTTGTAACATAAATCCATAAAATGCAATTTTAGCATCTATGAACTTTTTTATACGAGGAATATGTCAAAAATTTGGAAATACTTCATATTGAAAAGTGGTATTTTGTCTAAAAAAAAAAAAAAAAGATATTAGTTATTTTGGAAAAGGCAATTTTGTTGTACACAAGCATAACCCTTCATGACCTCATCGGCCATATAAGGAGCTGAAACAGGGCAGTTTATTTTTTCAGGTCGGTGTTTTGTTGATGTGGTTAGCAACTGTATTAACTGCTTACTATATTATCAAATGGTGCTTCAGTAAAATAAAAATAGGCAACATCCAGGACAAATATGTATTGATAACCGGATGTGACAGTGGGTTTGGTAAAGCAACGGCTATTCGATTAGATTCAGCTGGATTCAACGTAATCGCTGCTTGCTTAACGCCTGAAGGGGCTGAATATTTGAAGAAAAGCTGCTCTAAACGTTTGCGAAGTATTATTCTGAACGTGACATCAGAAGAAGATATAAAGAAAGCCGTCAAAGCAGTAAAAGAGATAATACCGCTTAATAAAGGTATAAGACACACGTCACATAGATTCAAGAGGGAACTAATATATTAAGGGCAATACTTTGAGTGGCAAATTCATGCCCTTTTGGCTTTTTAATGCAAAAATGAAATAAAGATAACAGTCCTTTTTTTAAAAGAAAATTAATGTCATGTCGTCAAAAATTCAGGACAGCGACTCAAAGTATATTATAGTTTCTCTGGAGATCCTTAAAGTGAACAGTCTTAATTTTTAGTTTGTACCTTGCAAGCTATCCAGAATTTTAACGCTAGGGTTAAAGCGAAGAATGATCACAAATTTGGGTGTACAAATTAATGTTAAACGTAATGATGTCATAATATAATTGATACAAAACCAAAACAAAACAGTTTAATCAATTTTTTAAGTAAGAAATTATAATTGCCAGTGGAAATAACTTATTATTGCATTATGAACTTATTGATTTCAGGATTGTGGGCATTGGTTAATAATGCCGGTGTCAGTGGACTGGTGGGTCTCTTTGAAACGACAACAAGACAAGACTTTCTAGACTGCTACAAAGTGAACCTCTTTGGTTTGATAGACGTAACTAGATCATTTTTACCGCTACTCCGGAAAGGACAAGGCCGAGTTGTGAATCTTAGTAGCATAACTGGTCGATTTTCACAAATCCCTATCATATATTCAACTGGTAAACACGCTTTAGAAGGGTTTTCAGATTGTTTGAGGTAAGATGATTTACTACCAAGTATGTACAATAGAAGTTACACGTTAGTCTTTTTTCAATTGACACGAAATGGTGAATAATGTGCAAGCAATGTGTATCATGAGTAACAAGAGCATAGCTTGTTTGAAGTCAGGACATGGAAAAAGCGTCTAGTCGTTCTGATGGGACAATAAACCGAGGTTGCTATTGGCTGTGCACGTTAAAGATCCCTCGACAGTTGGAAATCGAAAAAAAAGAGCAGGCTAATGCCGCTTTCTTGGCAAATTTCCCTCATTGCACACTGCATGGCGTTTGCCCGTCCTCAATTAGCCCATATAGGTGCAGAAAAGTAGGACGTAAAACTTCATTTTCCTCTGTTTTACAGAAGAGAAGTATATTCACACGGTGTTTCTGTTTGCATCATAGAACCTGGTTTTTATAATACCGGTATTCTAACAATAGAAAGAAGTATAGGTGGCTTAAAGAATGCATTCTTTAAATCTAGTTCAGAAATACAACAATATTATGGCCAAAATTTTCTGAAAAAGTGTAAGTATATCTATGTACCTAGAAGTGGTTATAGTTTGTTACCGTTGTGCTATGAGAATGAAAATTCTTTGAAATGGATACGACGGTCGTATCAACTTTGATTGAAAAAGTGAAACAAGCTAACAAAACGTTTAACAAACAATGAACGATGATAGACTGTTGAACGCTTTACAGCGTACGTAAGTGCAGCGAAATGTATTATATACTTCGATTTTTATATATACTTTGCTCTCTAAATTTTTCTTCAAAAGCTACTATCCCTCATGACGTATGTTTTAAGAATTAATGCTTTGGATGGCAATATATGTAATGAAGAACGATGTGTGGCATTAAAACTTACAATCCTTTTTAATATCTTCTTTGAACAAAACCTTTGGAACCCATGATTTTATCCTTTATCAGCTCGACCTATTTTCTATCTTACCCTCATTGCACACTGTATGGCGTTTTCCCGTCTTCAATTAGCCCATAAAGGTGCAGAAAAGCAGGACGTTAAACTCCATTCATTTCATTTTTATTTACAGTATGTGAATATATGTCATGGGAATTAAACAGAGCTACATCTGATATCGAACCAGTTATAAGAGATATACAACATTCTGTTACAGCCAAATTTCCTCAATATCGCTATTTATCGGGTTTAGATGCTCGATTTAAATTCAGATTTATGTGGACTATTCCAACGTGGCTTGGTGATTTTCTTTACAATGTTATTTTTCCTAGTCCAGATAAAGCAACGTGGAAAATACGTTAACAATGTATGGATGTATAATAATAATATTATGTATGTTTTGTACCGTATATAAATGTTTAAAAATCAGGAAATTTTATTTATGCCTAAAAACGTGATTTTCTTTTTTTTCCATAGAAAATATTGAAAACACAGGCTTTATGGGGTATCAGTGTTAGTAAATCAAAATGGTCAAAATTAAGAAATAAAAATATTTGACTCTTCTGTGACTGGATTCAGTGCAACTATGTGAAGCACATCCATTGGTGATAAAACAGTCTAGTTTGGGTTGACAATAAGAGCAACAGGTTGTCTATCTACCTTTCAAAAGACAACTTTCTCCGAGAGATTCAATCTCCACATTTTGTAAAAGATGTGTATTCAGATACACGTGGGATTAGCGAGGGTTCTACTAGTGAGTTTGTTTTAATATAAAACTTGGTCTGCTGATATTAATGTGAAGTGTAAATTCAGAAAGAATATCTAAGTTGATCATTTGTCAATTTAAATGGATCTATGCAAAGAATCAACATATTTAAAGGAAGTCCATTCTTATCCAGACGGAAATCTAATTTTCGGCCGTATTTAAGAGCTGCATTGAAAATAATGACAGGGATGGACATGATAAACTGATTGTGAGATTTTGATGTTGTAAATAACACAAAAGTGGTAAAATTAAATAAAAAGACTGAATATTGACTGAAAATTCAGATTTGTTTGATTACTTGAACGGAAACTAAAGATTATGTCCCTTGCATTATCAGTTTACCCATTAATGCCGAACTTTATTTTCATGTAGGCACTTAAAATAGTTCATATCTTTCAATTTAGACGATATTCGCGTCAAAATATGGTGGAGTAGGTGTCCCATGTAAGGGTTTCGAGTATTGAATAGGTACAGGTGCATAAACTATTATTTAGGAGTCAATACTGGTTTTTCAATTGTATTCAATCAATTTACAGTTACGTTCAAAATCAATTAAACTTAAAAATGAAATTCATCCAGTAATATAATGTTATATTATATAACCAAGGTGGGCAAATGTTCATAACAAGACTTGACAGTTTTGAAACATGTCACTAAACCATCTTGATCAAGGGCATGGATTTGTTCAACATTTTTGCGGGGACGAACTAGGGTGGTTTGTAGAGTTCAAAGACGTCGCGAAGTACCACAGGCGCAAGCTCCTAATATAAGGCATCAATTATGGTGCATTCTTAAAGATATTTCGGGATGGGAGTTTGCAGTTAAGACGTCCAACTCTGATTTTTATCTATTTTTCACAAAATTCTTCAAAACCTTCTTTCTCTTTCTGAAAGTGTGAATGCTCTTCGATCTGTCATATTGTATTGTTTTTGTTAAAAGTAATTCAAACCATCTTTATCAGAGAACAATTCGAATAATTTCACTGAAGGTTAATTTAAAAGATCGTACATTTTATTCTGGAACGAAAATCATCATCTTCAAAAGCTCATACATTCATAATGCGCCCACTTTCTACAAGAATTGCAGCGAATCTAACCCTCATTAGCAATAATTATGTATGCTTCACTAAAGAAGAGACAGACTGTCACTGGATTCTGGTTCTTGTGGTGCAGTTAACCATTTTCATTAATATGTAACTTATTGTTATCAAAAAAGCATGCAATAACACGATAAAGGTGTCACTTCAATCACACCTCCTGATAGATTGTTGCAGAATGCGCTTCACAGCAACCAGTAATATTGTTACTATCTGCTGTTTTGAAGAGTTAGAAGGATTATGCTTGTCAATAAGATGGCAGCACCGATTATTTAGTATTTCAGCAACGGAGCAACTTACTAAATGATAATTATGCAAAAATGTGTCAAATGCTGACTAAACTGCATTTAATATTGTTCGTATCGTAAGACATCATCCAAATTCCCATTTTTCTTGACTAACTCTTTAATTAAAAGAACTGTCCTAAATTATTTATATATTTCTTATATTTTTGCAGTACTCCAAGGTGTGCTTTTAAGATAAATTTTGCCATGACAGATATGTCTTGCCAACTTCATCGAATGCTAATTGTCTAGGGCTCTTTGACATGCGTTATCGATCACCACAAAGGACACTATAATCATCCAACCCGAATGGCAATATAACTTTTACCAATGTCTCTAATCGCTTCCGATTGAGCCACTGCAGCTTACTCTCTAACTTAAAACATTTCTTTGGTTTATAACAAGCTCGGGCATATCTCTTCTGGAATATCTGATTAAAAACAAATTCTTAGCAATGCATGCTGATACACCTGATTCGTTAAATATACAGTAGAACTAGAGTAATCATCTGTTTCCTCCTTCTGGTCTTCCTTACCCTCGGTTCCAACATCATTACCTATATAATTACGAATATGAGCTCTGAAACAAAAGAAAAGTGAGAAAATTACCAGCTTCGGGTATCAGTTATGGCGTTTGTCCATAGTATCATAGTACAGTAAGTTGTTTGTGAGAGCGCAATAGTTCAATCCATGCAGAATTGACATCTAAAAAATAATTTTTTGATTAATTAATATATTGTTATGCTCCTTGACAATTTAGAAATGCTGGCTGATATCAACCAGTTGTATAATAGGTTTAATGTGTCCCATGATACAGAAAAATTATAACATAATTTGAGAAATATATCAATCCCATGCTTTAAAATTGTCTTGAATCAAATCTGATAGATTTGTCTTCTGCATATTCGCTATTCCACTCCTGTATCTAAACAGGTGGTTTTATCAATAATGATTTTAGTGCCTTTTGTTATTCCCGGTTCAAGCGAGGGGCAATTTTTTGCAGTATTTGACGACTTAATATTCCGTTTAATCGTGAATATTTCCTATCACTCCTATTAAACCGAAACAGTGTACGACGATATTTGTTATAGGTGTACTTAAATGTATCAATTTCTCAGATTTCTAATGTTTCTAAACCCATAGTAATATCAGTTCAAGTATCCACCATTGACCTAACTAATTTTATGTGCCATTGACTTTATAATTTGTTGGGTATCAGTATATTACTGTCCTTTATCGGAATAATATTTTAAAATGAATTCGAATCAAAAAAATTGTTTAAATAATTTCTTTTTGTAATCGTAGTCGTAGGGCTTACCTGATACCCCGATCATCAGTCCGCTTCTGTTGTGCGAAACATCACATGTTTCACTGGGTAAAAACATTGAAAGTAGTTTACTGCTAGTCTGGAATTATACGGAATAATATTTACATTAATGGCTATTCAGAGAGATTTATGACATATTTCTCCTTGTGATCTGAAACAAATGTCTAGGGCATAGAAAACCTAGTTATCACTTAACTCTTAATTTATCAATCCTACATCGTAACTTTTTATTCCTTACAATAACTTTAATAACATTCAATTTTATTTGCAATAAAAGCATTTATGTAAAGCTATTATATTATATTGATTTATCGCAAACTTCATTTTTTTTATCTTTGGTTCATTGAAGTTAAGTTAGTGAATGTCTCGAAATTCCGGATGCACTAGTTTTCATCTAATTGGACAGACTCCTAACCTATTTAAATAGTAGGTTACTATCCGTTTTTATCAATTTACTTCTCGGTCGCTTAAACCTATCAAGTCGTAACCATCTAACCTAATAGTCGAGTTCATGCTTTTATCTACTTCCGGTTACGATATACAAAAGGAAGGTTAACAGTAGTCCGAAATTTGCTGACTCCATTCCCAGTCTTTGATAGATATTTGGAGAGATATGGCTGGGAGAGAGTCAGAAAAACTAGGCCACAAAAACTTGCTATTTTCCACACCTTGCGCGTGCAGCATTCAACGGCGACCGACAGATTTTATTTCTCGGGGAAAAAATGTGATGGACTCGCATGCATGGCCTGTATGGTGTAAGGTAATAATGATGGTATGATTGAACTGCAAAATCATCCATCTTTCCAAATATTATATCGAAGTTTTGTGGTAAATAAATCCGTCCAAATAGCTATCAGAGGCTGGGGAAAGAGTCAGTAAGTTTCGGACTAGGTGATCAGCAGAAAAGCTTTCCGACAAGCATGGCCGACACTTTGCTTTCTTATTGTTAAATTTCTTTTAATAAATAATAATGTTTTTTTTACAATCCTTGCTTGTATCAATTGAATTGAGCACAGCCCTTGACGTTTAGTCTGTCCAGATTTCTTCCATGTCAGTTTTGATTAATCTGAGGGTATCCCATCCCTGTTGTTTGTATGTAGATCATTAACTACGATATCGATTCGGTCTTCGTGGGTCCGTTATTGATTGGATTGATTCTTTTCTGAGAGGCAGAACTCAGAGAGTGTCAGTTGGATCGGTGGTGTCGAAGGATCACGATCTCACCTTTGGTGTTCCCCAAGGCTCTGTACTTGGCCCCGTCCTTTTTTCGCTTTACATGACTCCGATTGAGGACATCATCACCAGCCACGGTCTAAACTCGGTCATTTACGCCGATGACACCCAACTGTACATCGCTTGTGACGCTAACACTGCCTCCACCACTGTGACCCGCGTCGAGATCTGCCTAGATGAAATTCGACATTGGATTCGCGCAAATAAACTCGCACCAAACGATGAAAAGACAGAAATTCTATTGTTTTCGTTACGCACAAAGGTTGCTGATGTTAGGCGGATAACGGGCGATGTACGGGTGGGTGATGTCCACGTCTTTCCGTCAACAACTGTGCGAGATCTCGGGGTGATGTTGGACTCCTTAGGATTCATGGATGAGCATGCAAAACATGTGTGTAGTAAAGCGTCACACTCGTTATGGCGGATAGGCAAAATACGTAAACTTCTGGACCAGACTAATACAGAAAAATTAGTTCATGCATTCGTCACATCTAAATTAGATTACTGTAACAGTATCCTTTTCGGCCTTCCCAACTACAAACTTAAGGAACTACAGCATATCCAGAATTCAGCTGCTCGACTGGTCACCGGATGGAGGTTGCATCGTCATGAAGACGCGACGCCACTCCTGCGTGAGCTGCATTGGCTCCCAGTGGAACAGCGGACTATGTACAAAAATTATTGTATTATTTTTAAATTAATCCGTCATACTGAGTCAGCGCCAAGTTACCTCTCTGAGTTGATAACAATTCACACACCAGCTCGAAACATCAGAAATTCAGTTGAGATAAAATTGAATCATTTCTCCTTCAAATCTCATGGAAAGAAAACCAGCAAACGGTATGGAGACAGAGCTTTTGAGGTATATGCACCTATACTGTGGAATAGTCTCCCGCCAAAATTGAGAGCCCCTTGCACATACGACTTTTTTTAAAGGGCAATTGAAAACGTGGATTTTCACAAATTATTTTAATTAGAAGCAATTTTTAACTAGATACCAAAATATATTATTTTATATAATTTTTAAGTTTTTCATTTTTATATTTTATAAACTTAATCAATGTAAAGACTGTTGAGATATTTTTATGTAACGGTCTATAAAAAATAAATTATTATTATTATTATTATTTTCGAACCAAAATATGCCAAATGTATATTAGAGTATAGCCGAAACAAAATGTAAAAATTCAAGTCTTTAGACAATTAAATTAAACGGAATTCAACCACAATCAAGAAGTGTCTCTTTAAATCATGGTAATTATCAGTATAAAGAACCTTACACAAGACAAATAGACTATTGGCATTATAATCACCGATACACAATTGTTTTCAAGTCACGTATACCAGATCAGTGGTGAAACATGTTGGAGGAAATGTCATTAATAAGAATTAAAAATCAACTGACCGAATAAGGCGCTTAACTTACATAAACATAGTTAGGATAAGTCTACATTACAACTAACTAAACCACTAACGAGGGAAGTCTTGTACTGTATACACGAAGTTTGCAATCTCATTTTTTTTTTTCATTCACTTTGTTTTCAATTCAGTAGCTAGGGAGAAGGCCTGAAATAGACCATTTTGTTCTGCAGATCAAGACAAGTGCCACTGAAAAATGTAATCGAATCAATTTACGAAGGAATATCGCTTACGTCATGTATCATTTACCTCTGTATTGTGTGTCCATCACTAGTTGATGGGTTGTTTTATGTAGTTTTGTCTTGGCGACAAATTAAATGTGTCTACATGACCTTTGTGTCTAACATTACAGTTCTGACGATTTTCTACTAGACATTCACATCCTCTAAAAACAAAAACTATTTCAACAAATTTACTTCAATGTTTAGCCAGGCATGTAGTCTCTATTTATTTTCCTCGATTGAAATTGGATTTATTTGTGTAATACTGGGAGATATCAAATCCTCGTTATGAAGACAATCCTATAAACAGATAAACACTTTCGTCATCTCTAATGTCGTTTGTCCCCAAAGACTTACAGTTAAAATGTTTCTAATAAGTGTATGTGTAGGTGTTAGTTCTTAACCTAGATGATATGGTTCTTTGATAAAGGTTTTCATTCAAGAATTGACCGATTTCGAGTAAAGATAGATCAGAAATATAAATCATTATGCAGAAGCATTCTTACATTTCATTGAGGAATATATCTAGATAATAATAAAAAAAAGGTTTAATTTAGCTAACTGAACGTCAATCTTTGCTATCCAGAAGTCGTTACTTTTAAATGTTGTGTGTCAGCTAGTTTACATTCCGGTCCATAAAGCCTAGATTGTGATCACCAGCAACCATCACGCGCTACCTCTCGAGCTTGTACAGAGACAAACCTGACCGCCTCAACATCGGCCGAGATGATACCTTCAGATTTATCAACCAGTTTCTCCCTGTCAGTGACGCAAGTCGGAGAGGCTTACATGGAAAATCGTCTTGTCGTTCGGATGTGTCCATAAACTCAGGATCTTTGTGCCGCTTTCCTGACTTCCATTTCACACTGCTTGGCGTTTGCCTGTAGTCCATACAGGTACAAAACATCAGGTCGTAAAACTTGATTTAATTTATTTGAACAGAAACACTTTTTGGAAAATTGGTCACCTATATCACAATTTAGTAATTTTGTGGCAATAACTTTGCTTGTATTACTAGTATATACATTCAGCTATATCAAGTACTTGTGGGTGGTTATTAATTTACTATCGTATTCAATTGTTTGCCCTTGATTCAACCGGGAAACGACCTTCAGTTCTAGAAATTCCCCGTAATCCTGATTACTCGAGATGAAATATGTATATAGATTATCACTTGTGTTCTTAAAACAAGCCTTATATATAAACATTATTTTTATTTTTAACAATTCACTATATTAAGAGCTTTTTTAGTATCGGACATATATTGTGAGCACAATAAGAAGATAACACTTAATGATAGAAAGGACTTCAAACTCTTAATAACAATTGAGATTGGGAAGTATGTGGTTGCCAAAACACTCTAATAGTTTCATAAACATATTTACTATCTTCCAAGCTTTGGCATTCTTAACATGTTGAAATCAGGATTTTTTTGTTTATATACGAACATAGAGTATTTGTTTCATTCATTGATGATATTAAGTCGTTGAATTTGAGTACGAAATGTGTTCGAAAATTGGAGTTAACACTTGCTCGCTGGTCAAAAAATTCGATCATAGCAAATACTGATTGCGTTTATTTCCACAAAGTTTACAACAAAATTAAATCAATGATTGCAGTCATATCAAAGGCTCGAAACCATTCTAGGACCAGAAAACAGCTTCTTCATGATGTCAAGCTATTGCGACATACATCAGGTTTTGCATTTTTAGGGAATATATTTGATCAGAGGCCTATACAGAAAACATTAAACAATTTGATTACTAGTGTAATCGGCTACAATTGAATGTATTCGTTAGAGCATAATCCAATCAACATGCTGCAAATACAATGTCGCATTTTAAAAAGATGTCAAAGGTACTAAACGCATCTCGTAATGTCTTGACAATGAAATCGTAAAGATGTGAAAACAGCTGTCGATTAAAACCATAAAATGTGTATTATATAGCTGATATAAAGAGTGATTTTGAAGAAAAAAATTAAAAAGATTATTTGCTGAAGTCTATGTTAATTCCAATAGACAGTCAATATTGAGTGGCCATTGTAAAACGTGATTAAAACTGAAGAAATGATTAGAAAGATGTGATGAAATGGCTTAAGTCTAACAATGAATTCTCAAAAGGAAGTAATAATATTATTGAAAAGATGTCAATAAAAAAGAATGGAGTTCCTTTTTTGTCTTTGAAAAAATCCAATAATGTTATACATTTATAGTAGAGTTGTATTTTCGAGATTGAGATTAAAGGGAAGGTTCACTATCTGTTCGACCAAGCTTATCTTAGTGTCAGAAACAATATTTTTTTGTTTTAGATTATCAGGCTTATCAGTAACATTGTTTACATCTCTGCCTAGAAATTTAATTTTTCATACTCATTTTTATTAAAAATTATCAGCGTTTGAAAGTAAAAAATACTACTCGTAATAATTTAGTGAGATTATGATATTATATCGAAAACACATAATATACAGGAATTGAAAGACGAATGTTTAGTTAGAGGTGTATTTGGGATTATAGGACTTAAGTGCAGTTCTAGTAGGTTTCTTCTGAAAGCTTTGTACATATATTTAAGACCTGAATGTTGATTACAGAATATTCCCCTTTCATAAAATAAAAAAAAACATTTCTCAGAATTTAAATGCAACTAATGTCTAATGTAGATCATTCTCGTATCTCGCAATTTCCCAATTAAAGCCAGAAACCAACATTTGGATTATGCACTCGTTGTCAGATCTGTTTTCTTCGCGGCATCATCTTTCTGATCTGTTAAACGGTTAGGCTTTTGGTTTAATAATTTACGTTTGTAACTTAAAATCTAACTTTACCGTTCATAATACACTACATGATTTAAAAAAAAATGGTTTTTTTTTTTTAGATAGCAGGAACAAATAGAGAACCTACGTGGTTAATTCGAAAATCTGTGATTTTATGACGAATTGTGGTTTGCCGTGATAACATATACATTACATTGTAATTTGATAAGTATTTTTAACCTCAACCGTTTTTTTTGGGTGCAATAGCAAAATTTATGGTGTTTCTTCCTATCGTTCAATACTATTAAAATGTTTAAAGCTAATGATTTCACAGAAATTCATTACAGAGATGCGCTAATAGACATGTTTGCGCTAAAGGACAATAACGTCACACTGATATAATATAAAAGCTGAATTAAGTGATATGATACGATACCCCCGATTTTTTTTTAGCAAAGATCAATTGCATCGGACATTTAAATTTAATTTAGAATTTTCAAACTCAATATTTTTGTATTTCATCAGAGCTATGGTTACTTTAATGTTTGTTTTGAAATATCGGTTAATAATTAAATGGGCCAGATATGTTAATATGAACTAATGCCAATTAATTAGGTATTTTATTTACATATTATAATCATTATGATAAGAATAATAATGTGTTGCATTCATATTCGAGAGTCCGATATCGCCATTATGTTATGATAATATCACAGATTGTAGAATATTACGAAGCCGTTTTGGTTGAAGCCAGATGTTACCGTAAGCTGATTTCATTTAGGAAATTTTATGGTCGTTATAACGAACTTGTAGACAAAAATAACAAATCTGTCTCTTGCATCTTGACTGATTTGTTTAGTCAGGTATGAATTGATCTGATTGTATCCCATAATGTTGACCAATACAGTAGTGGCGGGTTTCGCGAGCGAAGCAGACCATGCTTACTCTTTTCGAAACACCTGGTGGTACTTCTCTATGGAGTAGTCCACTACAATATAACTATTGCTCTCGATTTTGCCATGATTTTGATTAATTTTCAAAAGACATCAGTGAGGTTGAGCTCCTCTAATTTTTTGGAATGTGGCATTTTCCAAACTTAATCTTCGAGGACATCAGAGAGGTCGAGTTTCTTTATGATTCGGACAGTGGAAGAAGTCGGACGGGTGTGTATGTCTTCGAGAACATTTGATGATTTCTATGCCTTCTACGGGTTACATGACTAAGTTTATAAATTATTTCGCGTTCTGTTTTGAGGACACAATATAATCTGTAATGTTAAAGTTTGCTTGAAGTATTTCTCTTAGAACAACACATGAGTACGTCAATCTATATGTTTTGCCCTAATGACCATATAAACCAGGTCACATTTTTTTTAAATCGCTAGGGAATGAATTGAAATTGTTTTTATTTCAGTTAAGAATACATATTAATATTGTCTGGTCTGACGATAATAACCCAATGAAAGTGTATTATAAAAACATTAGGGCATATAATACTCATATCGAAGAAAATGTTATATTAAATTGACGTTATCCATTCAATGTATTATTTTTCCACTTCCTCTTCCTGATTGAGTTCATGAGAACTTTGGAGCCTCGGTCAATATCTTACACATTAGGACTTATTTTTCCTAATATATCTCATAACTTTGAGTATTTTTGTATGGTGTCGATTTGTGCCTGAAAACCTTAAAGACGTAAAAAGACTTTTTTGTAAATATGAATAGAAAATGTTAATACTTAAATTAATGGGATGTTCTAATGATTTGGAAAAATACCAGTTTGTTTATAATTCACTCAGAATTAGCTAAATTTTAAGAGAATTAAAAGTGGTTAAAAGAAACTAAATTGTCGTGCCACCACGAATACCAACATAGCTTGCCAAGAACATTTCATTTAAAAGTCCGCTACTTCCAGATTATTTCATACTAGACCAGAAGCTAGCTCGATTTTAGTGGGCCTAATTCTGACCCATGTAAAATAAAGAGTTTATTATTATTATTATTATTATTAAGCGGAGAGGGAAAAAGGGTTAAATGGCCATGATTGCCCAGTTCCACGGTAATTTCACTGGGCGTAACACAGCCTGTGGCCCCCATAAGTGACGTGTTTCTCAAAAAGTGATTATTTAAACTTAGTTTGGGATGTCTGAAATAACATGAATCGTTTTAGAAATAATATACATGTAGTATAAACACATGATAAATGCCATTGCAATAACATTGTCTTGTACCGTTCTAGTGGGGTAAAGGCGTGGGTAGTTTCGAAACTTTATTATAACAGGGCTCTAGCGTCCATTGGAAATACCTAGTAAGTCACATTTTGGAATAAAATGAGTTATGGTTAAAATGTGACTTACAAGGTTTATTAGCATCGTTTAATGTTGTTTTCCACCATAACCCTGGAATGACAGTGAATGAACCAGTGAGTACTCCACTGAGCACTTATCTCACGGAAAAAAACTAAAAGTAGTAGTCTACCACTAACTAGCTTTTTGCGCGGAAACTTGTTAAACATGTGTTACTAACTAACTTTTTCTGTTGTCCATAGACGTTCCTCATTTGACTAGGTTTTATACAACTTTAAAAATCAGTTTTTCTTCATTATTGTGCTATTGGTAGACTCAAAAATGTATAAATATTATTTCAATTAATTAACCCTTTCTAAATATCCAATTTGTATATAAAAAATATAATAATTGTGTCCATAATCAGGGGCGGATTTAGGCGGGGGCGTGGCGGGCGTGCGCCCCCCCCCCCTTAAATTTGCAAAGCATGGGTTGTCCGCACCATTTTACCACAAATGTTTCTCGCCACGCTTGGCAAGATATCTACCTACATTGCACCCACTCTAGAAGAATATTTCAATAACTTTGATTATTTTAACCTCAAATAATTTTTCGACTCGCTCCGCTCGGCGAAATTTTATTCTGCGCCACCTAACGTCAAATCCTGTATCTGCCCCTGATAATTCTGACTTGCTATGTACATATATATATTTCAGATCTATTAATAAATAATGTTTTCAATCATCAAAATGCCCAATGGCACTGTAACAAACCTTTATGTAGGGGTTGCAAACTTAAACCCATTTTTTCTCAAAAGTATTAAAATGTTAGTTAATGGAATTTCCGATGTAATCGACGCCTACTGGCAGCTGTCAGAATTGATAATATCTTAATTGACGATAATACAAATTTTATTATATCAAAATTAAAAAAAGCGTTCAATGATAATGAATGATCTCACCAAGTTTCATCAAAATCAGATGAAAAATGTAGTCTCTAGTTTGCTCACGATCAATTTTTGAAGCATTTTTACAAAGACAATGGCAATAACTCGAGAACCGGTCATCAAAAATACGCCATATTCGAACTTGACCAAGATCTGATCAAATTAAAGGATCATATCAAGTTTCATCAAAATCAGATGAAAACTGTAGTCTCTATAGTGCTCACTAGAAATGTTGACGGACCGACAGACAGGGGCGATTACAATATACGACCAATTATTCATGTGGGCGTATAATAACGAAACATTTCTTAAGTTCTTAACTGTTTTTAAAGAGTATCTATAAATAACACCATGCAATAAGATTTGAACAATGGAATTTTCACAAGTTTCCTTCCGATAACATTTCAGTGAGAAAAAAAACAAGTCTTTTCAAAATAAAAACTCTAGGTTTAAAAATACAGAAAGATAGAACAATAAAAATGTTCATAATGATGAGGTCACCTTGGTTAATTGAACAAACGTTACTCGTGGATACAATATATAGAAGATAGAACAGGGTGAACAGATATTAGTTGATTTGTTTAGTGTGTAAATCATTTAAACCATGCTAAAATAAGAAAAACTTTATTACATTAATAGTTATGTTCTCAAAACGTTTTGGTCACTAATTTCAAACTCTTTCGAACATGTAGGCCTATTTACTGACTCTTAAATTTGTGTTTAAAAAAATGTCACCCCAACACAAAACAAAATTTTCTATATATCAGCAAGTACCCGAGCTATTGAAGATATTCTTGGACAGCAGCACTTCCAGTAAGGGAGTTAAACCTTTGAAAACCTCTCTATAACTCCCTGAGGTTACTTACCCCACTTAGAGAACCCAGGCATTTATGTAACCACCATGAACAATGTGTTTTATAAATGGTTAAAAAGCTAGTGGTCGTGAGTATGCATGGTTTAAGTTGTATTAACTCAATAAGTTGTTCTACAATGTGATGAAACATGTTTACAGGAAAACGTCTGAACTAGTTATTAGTCCTGTCTGGGGGCGGACAATGATGTTACAAATTCTACTTGTGATAAATTAAGGACATTACAAGTAGAACAGGCGAATTTAAGTGATAAGTAATTAGACAGATTTTTTTTATAAAATCATTAGTAGGAATACACTGGAGGCTAACTTGTTTTTATTTAGTAATACTATGTTATTATGGTTTGTTATGCCCTTGTGACCAATTCTTTTGAACAGTTTTATTTAAGACAAATATTGCATTATACTAAGTAACTACGTTGTATTTGCGTCCTTTATTGGTATTTTTTAAGACTTATTTCCTGTGGCACAAGTTGAAGAAGCACAAACAAAAATATTCTGCTGTCATATTCCAATCTTCCGCCATAACATAACAAAATATTTCGAGTTTTCTTTTCCCCCTTCCCTCTACAGCAAAACAGCAAAAACAGGTTGCCTAAAAGTTAAAACTTATTAAAAAAAAATATGTTAACCTTTAATTTTGTTATAAGCATCTTATTCCATTTCATTGCGTTTGTTGCCTCAGTCGTTACTGGTTCTTTGTTATAGGGATAAGTGCGGTCATTAGTGGGAATAATTAATAAGGAGTTACTCGAGGGCTAATTAATACCAATGCAGAATATAATTTTAACACTGCATATGCGGGAATAGTTGATAGGCTAGTAGTTTAATTATCGCGATTTCCTATCTATTTTTATGAAACTGTTTAATATTGACGTATGACTTGAAGCACCCCTAAGCAATACCAGCAGATGGATCTAAAACCTGTATAAATCCCTATTCGTTAGATTAAAAGAAATTATATTATTGTATTATGAAACCTAAATACAGTTTACTCGAGTTGCGCTGCAAAATGTAATGTTACCATTCATGTTTTAGCGATTTCAGTTTTCAGAGTTTCTCACAAATCATTTAGTAGATATTTGTTAATTGGTAGAATGCGAAATGAGAGAACCTAATTTATAAACGAATTTTCCCGAATCAATCGCAGTAGCCGTGTGATGCTCCTAATCAAATTTCGAGCAAATCAATGGAATCTATTGCTTTAGATGAGCGATCTAAGCTATTATTGTGCGGTGACTACGACTAGTCAACTTCTCTCCTTAAAACATCTTCACTTAGTAATGCTAGGGGCACACGAGCGTATTTTATAATCGCCCGGAAAATACGCTCGTGTGCCCGGTCTAATCGACGGCGATTTGTTACTGTCATACAATTCTCCGGCATTTTCTCTGGCAATTAAATTCGCCTGCAAATTAGCTCGTGTGCCCCTACCCGGCGTATTTTATCGGCCGATCGTGACCTTTCAACCAATCAGGCGTCTTGTTTATATCGTGACGTAATGATGAAATCGTATGTCTAAATAAAATGGCCGATGCAGAATTTTGGAGTCCACATAAAGAAAATGGATTGGTGGCTCTGTGGTCCCAGAGGTCATGTCACCGGGCGTAAAAATTCGCTGGCGAGTTTAATCTCCGCGATTGGACGAAAAAATACGCTCGTCTGCCCCTAGCATAATGAGGCCGTATGACTATGAACGACCACCACTTTGCACTAACTTTAATATTTAACGAGATTTGATGCAGTCTCCGATTTTACAACATATCTTGTTTTCGTGCCGCTGATAAAGATAACGCATCGAAATGAAACATTATAAATGTATATTAACCTAACCTAGTTACCCACTAAACTAGTTCGATTTCTTTTGATTTGAAAGAAATGAAATGGTTTATTTATTGTGAGGTGCTTTGGCACAACTAAAATCAGCATTAGATCTAAATTCTGAATGAGAGATGATGGTCTTTTCAGATCTTAGTAACGAAATAAGGCATAATAATATTTTATTTTATTGTTATTTTTTTTTTTGGTTTGATTTTTTGTATGTGAAGTCGTTTTTTGTTAACTACAGCCAACGGAAAGATACAGAAACATTATAACAGCTAAAAGGACATTTTTCCCCAATACAGCACAACTGTCGGTCAGTAGGTTTTCAGTAAATATTTGACCAAATCTAATCTCTCAGATTTGTTTGTTTTGTAGATTTTAATGAAAAAAATTCAGAATTAAATTCGTGGGATGTAAAAAGTAAAATAGTTGTCAGTAGCTTTGATGTGTATACGGCCTGAAAAATCCGCTGCAAAATCGCAACCCATAATTACAAAATGGGCCAAAAATATCGCTCGCTGGCATGGCATAAATCCACCTTACACGGTCTAAAAATATTTTCTAAATATCAACGAAATTGATCTAGTTATATCTCACAATGTTGACCTATAACGCAGCGGCTTGCAAAGCAGAACATGCTTACTCTTTTCGAAACATGGTGATGCTTCTTCTCCTTGGAGGCGTCAACAAAATTGTGCGCTCGATTTTGTCAATTTTTTAACCTGAATTTTGATCAACGGAATTGTCTTTCACTAAGAACATTAAGTAAAATGTTACTCCTATCTTTAATTTTAGCAGCGTTTCATTCACAAACAAGAATCTTTATCATGCACAAAATGAAAATGGCTTGTTTATCATGGCTATATACATGCAAAGCAAGATCACGGCTCACAATTTAAATGTGTCTAAAGCTGAGATATTTTATTATCTTCTAGTCTATTTGAAGCACTAGAAGTCAGACTGTACATGATTTCAGATAAAGATATTTTCATTTAAGATACCATACGGACAACATGTTAGTATTATCTATTAGCCAGTACTATCAATACACCCATGATTCAGATCCATCTTTTAATTTTTTCAAAATGTATACAGTGGGAGAGTAGGGGGACATGTGCATCCCCAGAAACCTATTTTGTGTCTTTGTGTCATTTTAATCTCGACAGTTGTCCCCGATGTGTTCCTGCATTTCCAGGAGGCCGGCGCCGTCAATAAGAGTATTTTCTGAAGTTCAAGAATCACTGCTGCCTCTTAAAATATCATATTATGTTCCTGTTTTACTAGCGACTTCTGCAGCATTTCTTAAAACAGTTCAAATTCAATTCAGTCTATCCAATAGTGACTGTCTACAGTCAATCATATCGGGTTCTCCGATTAAAAGAGATTACCCCAGACCATTATTAAAAATTGAAATGTTGCAAATTGAAGTTGTCCCCGATACACATACGACATTTAGAAAATTTCTTTAGAACCCCTTTAAAAGAATGTCCTTCAATCCTCAAAGCACACATACCTTCGAGTCTTCTTATAAATCATATTTCACTTTAGTCCGAAACATGACCATGATGACCTACATTAATTTTTATTCATCAAGCCGTGGATTTCATCGACTATCACGTTCGTAATTCAAGTATAATCCTCGCAGAACACATTGTAATTAATGAATTGGCATTTTGAAGAGCTTGTGTAATATTATAAAATTTGATGAAATCCACGGCTTGACGAATAATTATTAATGTAGGTCATCATGGTCATGCGAGTTGACATGGTGTTGGAAAGCTTGAATTTCTTGGAAAAAAAAGTTTGTTGGAACCGTAAGCGTGACACGGATGGCGTAGAAGGTTAATGATGGTATTATTGAACTACAAAATCATCCATCTTTCCAAATATATCGAAGTTTTGTGGATTCGAGGTACATAAATACGTTTAAAACTCACACACGCGCGGAGGTGCGGAAAACCCCCAGTTTTTGGGGGCCTTGTTTTGTTTACTCCCCCCCCCCCCCCCGCCCCCCCCCCCCCAGCCAAATTCCTATCAGAGGCTGGGGAAAGAGTCGGACTAATTTCACTTATACACCCAATAAGTATTGCTATAAATTGTTTGGCTACTTAATTCCAGTTTGGTATTTGTTTTGTTAATGTGTTGATGGAGTCTAAAAGAGTCCATTGAGATCATAACCAGACATTTATGTATTGGAACAAAACATTTTCATTTCCATTATACGACGAATTGTTTCATCAATTGACATGTTTTTAAACTTTAGACTTTACTATGTAACTACTTAACTAATTCGTAGGCTGTCGGATAAAGGTGAACAAATACCATCAGTGAGGGAAACAGGGTGATTATTATGTGCTTAAAGTACAGTCAGAAAGGAGGATGATGAGTAATTAATTTCAAGTACAATGAGAGAAATGATCCGAGGCTGGTGATTATATTATATTACAAGTACAGTGAGAGAAAGGAGGATGATGAGTAATTAATTTCAAGTACATTGAGAGAAATGATCCGAGGCTGGTGATTATATTATATTACAAGTACAGTGAGAGAAAGGAGGATGATGAGTAATTAATTTCAAGTACATTGAAAGAAATGATCCGAGGCTGGTGATTATATTATATTACAAGTACATTGAGAGAAAGGAGGATGATGAGTAATTAATTTCAAGTACAGTGAGAGAAAGTAGGCTGGTAATTATATTATTATACAACAAGTACAGTGAGAGAAAGGAGGATGATGAGTAATTAATTTCAAGTACAGTGAGATAAAGGAGGCTGGTGATTATATTATATTACAAGTACAGTGAGAGAAAGGAGGATGATGGGTAAATAATACAAGTACAATGAGAGAAAGGAGGCTGGTGATTATATTGTATTACAAGTACAATGAGAGAAAGGAGGATGATGGGTAAATAATACAAGTACAATGAGAGAAAGTAGGATGATTAAATTATATTACAAGTACAGTGAGAGAAAGGAGGATGATGAGTAATTAATTTCAAGTACATTGAAAGAAATGATCCGAGGCTGGTGATTATATTATATTACAAGTACAGTGAGAGAAAGGAGGATGATGAGTAATTAATTTCAAGTACATTGAGAGAAATGATCCGAGGCTGGTGATTATATTATATTACAAGTACAGTGAGAGAAAGGAGGATGATGAGTAATTAATTTCAAGTACATTGAAAGAAATGATCCGAGGCTGGTGATTATATTATATTACAAGTACATTGAGAGAAAGGAGGATGATGAGTAATTAATTTCAAGTACATTGAAAGAAATGATCCGAGGCTGGTGATTATATTATATTACAAGTACATTGAGAGAAAGGAGGATGATGAGTAATTAATTTCAAGTACAGTGAGAGAAAGTAGGCTGGTAATTATATTATTATACAACAAGTACAGTGAGAGAAAGGAGGATGATGGGTAAATATTACAAGTACAGTGATAGAAGGGAGGCTGGTGATTATATTATACAACAAGTACAGTGAGAGAAAGGAGGCTGGTGATTATATTATACAACAAGTACAGTGAGAGAAAGGAGGCTGGTGATTATATTATACAACAAGTACAGTGAGAGAAAGGAGGCTGGTGATTATATTATACAACAAGTACAGTGAGAGAAAGGAGGCTGGTGATTATATTATACAACAAGTACTGGGAGATCAAGGGGAATGGTGAATATATAATATACCACAAATATATACTATAAGTACAGTGGGAGAATGGATGATGGTGATTATACATTATGCAACAAGTACAGTGAGAGAAAGTAGGTTGATGATTATATTATACAACAGGTACAGTGAGAGAAAGGAGGCTGGAGATTATATTATACAAGTACAATGAGAGAAAGGAGGCTGGTGATTATATTATACAATAAGTACAGTGAGAGAAAGGAGGCTGGAGATTATATTATACAACAAGTACAGTGAGAGAAAGTAGGTTGATGATTATATTATACAACAGGTACTGGGAGATAAAGGAGTTTGGTGATTATATACCACAAGTTCAGTGAGAAAGGGGAATGGTGAATATATTCTACAAGTACAGTGAGAGAACATTATACAAGTAAAGTGAGAGAAAGGAGAACGGTGAATAAGTAAAGTGAGAGAAAGGAGACCAATGAATAAGTATATTGAGAGAAAAGTTCCATCGTTATTTTATTTTTTTAATTTCTTACTTATTTTGTGCTTTTAAATATCTTCTAGTATATCTCCTTGTGAGTATTTAAGTAAAATTAAGAGAATTATTGACCAATATTAATATTATGTTCCAAAATATTACCCAATGATTTAATATCATATCTAAATGTCAATGCCTTTACTATCTGTTTGTTTAACAAATGTTAAAGAGAATAAACCATGTCGTAATACCCGTTATTATCTCTATATCTGAATGTTTAATAAAACTAAAAGTAAAAGCATATTTTTAACGACATTAGCACATACTGAGAAGTATGAATTCCAATGCCAAAACCGATATGAAACGGAAATGAAAAAAAATTACGGAGACGAAATGTAGATTCATAGATATCGATGATCCGTGATATATTATTATGTATATGTTATATTAGCTTATCGTGCAAGCACAATATCTTACATATTACCGTACTTTAAGGATTTTTGGCAGAATATTTCTTTCACCAAATAAGTTAGAACTGATATTTTAAAAGTTTATATAATTTTTTCTAATCTATTTTTAACTGTTCGTCGCATCTAAAATACTTTGTTTTTTATCAGTTAAAGCACTTGATATCGATCTATTTTCGACTTGATAATTTGAATTGGTTTGTTTTCGGTCATTTGAAATAAAGCTCTTACAACATATTCGGGAAAGAAGATGAACTTAGTGACATGGTCATAATAGCGATCCAGCTGTGTTTAGCAAACTCATCAAAAAGTAAATTGTCATCAGAAGTAAAATTTTTAACTTTATGAACTTCATTCGGTTCAAACTTTTTGCAATGCAAACTAGCTCTCGATATAAAGTAAAATTTTATAAAAGGTTAAAATTAAATACAACCCAGCTATCCAATTTATCCTGAATATATGTGCATGTCGACTGCTTTCTGTTAGTTATTGCCCTTGATAAATTGCTTTACATCATTAAGTAGAGACACAGACGCTTGTTCAGTAATCTTTTGTTTAGAGTTCAATTCTGACATAATTATGCCGAAAATACAATTTTTGAACCCGTTTTCGCCTTTATGCATTGCGCAGTGGAAAAGTCTCTAGTCGTTTGGATAAGACATTAACCATAATTATACATGTAGTGTGTATGTAAAAGATCCCTCCATCGCTGCCCATCTTCAATATCCCAAACCATATACAGAATGCAAATCCAGTTGATGTGGGTAGAATTATATCGACAGGATGAACAATCTTAAGAGTAAAGTGTGTGCTTACATTTGTTCTATTCTTCACAAAATTCACTTGAACAACCTCGGACTAAATTACTTACTTATTTTATTTTTATCAGTGTTACTTTACTAAGAACATAGTCATAATTTGTCATTGGTTTATGCTATAATACTAGTGCTGGCACGATATATCGTTGTATCGATGTATCGCGATACGACATGCCACGATACGCGTATCGTATCGCGAGGTCGTGTATCGATACTTATGATTTTTTTTAACTTACTTGACTGAAATTGTGTGGAAATATTTATAAGACGTGCATATGGACCATTGCTGACAGCTAAATTAACAAATTTCACATTAATAAAGCTATACAAAAATAGATAATGGAAATTTGAAGATGAAGTTTTCATTTTTGTACCTTTATCCCATATCGCGATACGTATTGTATCGTGACCTTTGTATCGCGATGCGTATCGTATCGCGGCATGATTGGCAATACCCAGCACTATATAATACCGTATCATAGTGATGAAATAGTTGAAACAGGACATTGATAGACCTTCCGCATTTGAAGGAGCTCGAGATTGCTTCAAGTCCGCTAAAACCCCCGAAGATAGTGATGATGGAGTACCATACACTTAAAATGAATTGCGGCTACTGTCCTTAATAACTAGGACATTTGTGTACAATTAGTGACAGTTAAAATTAGGTTTTTGTAACAACTATGATAATGTTAGTTATGTATGTTAGTAGAACATAATAATATATTTATGATATAAACATAAGTACAGTACCAGGTAGTTAAAATATATGGATACTGGATAGTACATGTAAATTATATTCTGCACCTTATGAAGCCGAGCGCCGTCAATCATCTTGTTATAAGGGACTTGCAGCTTTTATTTGAAGATTGCTAACTATCAACGTATGCTTGTAGTTGTGGCCTTTCTGTTTGTAGTTGTGGCATTTCTGTTCGACAAATAAATACTGTCACTTGCCACCCCTCCCCGACTCCTCTGAAGAAAATTACCACATACATTCATTTTCTAAATAACCGTTACATGTTAATTCATATAATCTTCAAATTGTACTATTTCAAATTTTTCTTTGCTTCTAATACCTCACATTTCTTGGACACTTTTGAGATATATTAACATCAAAAAATGATTTCATTCTGCTATCTAACTTTCAATATATTGAATAAGAGCGAACTTCAAGTTACCGAGAATCTTGGTCGAATCTTTTCGCAATCTGAAAAGTATTCCTACTTATACATAAGTTCATGTAACATTTGATTTACAAAAATTAAAAATAAAAATGCTCTTGTAGGAGAAACGTACGTTAAATTAGTATTGTGAAAAGTGTGGGGAAAAAAAAGTGAACATAATATTCCATAAATAATTTAAATTAATAAAAAAAAATGTAATCAGGTCATTTGTCCAATAGATAACAAAAAAATAGATAAATATATAAATATATAGGGTGTCACAAAACACTGAACAGAAACTGGATGGTAGCTTCTTGACAAATAGTACCTTTAGACGAGATCTAGACTTTAGAAGGATGGAAAATGGTTGATATTGGTGGTCGATGTGGTGAATCAAAAATGAAATAATATGTAATTTGCACTGATCTTCAATTTGTTTACATGCTATTTTGTTCAGAGCAGTGCTTTTACAATTTTTATACGATGACTCTCAAATTTTCAGGTTGGTCAAGGACATGTTGAAGTAAATCTGTAAGAATTTTGAAAAAGATCGGTTCATCAGCAGCTGAGATACACACCGTCAAACTTGGGGACGTTATTTTGGGACACTCGATATATGAATTTTCAAGGATATATTCAGATCATAATTCATAAAATACATGAAAATATCTTCATTTAGTGTATTACAAAAAGTTAAATTACGATATCTTGAAACAAAACAAAGTGTTAACAAAAATAAATATTTTGCTATATCCTTGAAGATGGGTCAAACACAATTTTCATTTATTTGGCTTGATGATAATTTGAAAATTGTTCAACTGATGCACTTTTACCTACCTATAGTACTCTTTTACACTCAAACGCGGGTTAAATAATAATTGGCAACTACCACAAACTTGAATACCGTACGTGGGCGTAAGAAAAGTGTGTACCACATCACAAGGTTGGCAGTATACAGTAGTAAGTTAAATAAAATACCTTAATAAGATGGATGTGATTTAAATTGGCCATACAATGATAATAGTGACAGTTCGGAGAGCAATAAATGATATATCAGCGCCAATTATTAGAAACATGAAATTGGACACTCTATAACTTTGAATGTATCTCAGTTGATGGTTATTTATTGGACTTGGATGATTAAAATCCTATAAACATCTGAACATAGAGTCACAATTAGCTAATCGAAGTGCCATTGTGAACATATTGGTTATTACGTTAACGAGACAAGAAGAGGATCTACACGTCAACATAATTATTGTAAGAAAAAATTGCAAAGCTCACCGGTAAAACGAATTGCGGGGGTAACTCAATATTGTGAATTTAAAGAATGCTTTTGAACTGTAATTACATGAAAAGTTTACACCCTAGTTTTCAGTTTTTGAAAATCATGCAATATACATTATAACAAAAGGATTTAAAACTTAAAAACACGCAAGTTGGTTTTCCAAGTATGATGTTTTACGACAGCTTTTATCTTGCTTTCAGATCACCCTAATTCTCTTGAGTTACTGTTTGTTAAGTCCAAATAGCTTCTTATTGTTCTGCACCTTTTCGGGATAATGAAGACGGGCAACGACATACAGTATGCAATGAGAGAAATTTTGTAAGGACAGCGGTATTGGCCTGCTCTTTTAGATTCCCAACAGTCGAGGATATTTAACGTGCATACGAAGCGTTGGTTTATTGTCCTATCCGCAACGACTAGACGTTTTTACCTTGCAAATCCCCACGAGCTACATCACTGACAAGGGGTTAAACAATTCGAAATTATGCATTGTAGCTACTGGGATTGAACCCTGAATATTTTTTTCAAGAGCCTACTTATCTTTACCATTTACACTGTTTTTGGCCATGTTATAAGTTTTTGTTCTAATACACATGTATTGTGTTATATAACTTAAGTGCATGAACAAACAAATGGAATCTTTTATTGGACGGTTAAAAGCCACATAAGAACTCTTAATTCTCGTGAAACGCAAAAATATTAAGTCCTCCGTAAATAAAATATTATAGGTTAAAGAAAAGATTAAAGGGTTTAAAGAGAAACAGTTGTCTTCATCTGGTTTGTTTTCGTTTTATCCACAGATTGACTTGTATCGGGTGTAGTATGAAAACTAACCGACTGTGAAGGCCTTTATAACCAGAACGAGACACGCTACAATACGACACGTAACGGCAAGGCGTTTTAAGACACATCAATTGGCTGAAACGATACCCATTGGACTTGCATCACTAACAGGGGGAAATCGGGAAAATCCGAAGATTTCATCTCGACCCATGACAGGATTGAACCCTGGACCTACAGGTAAACTTGCAAGCGCCTAACACACTGAACTAGCGCTGATTGAAGCGAATACACTCTTTAAAATCCAGTCGCTCTCAGAATCCTTCAGTAATCGCCCGGTCATCTTGATCTATATTTAAATCCCAAATCGCAAGAATAATAAAATTGAAAAAAATCCCTTTAATATACTATGCTCGGTGACATACTGTGGTGCGAAGCAGAAGCAATTACCGAATGGGAAAATGACTTTAATTAAGCCAAAACATACAGCCAAATACAATACACATAACATATAACATATAAATTAACTTAATTAGAAATAATGACAAATTAACTCCCCCTTCCTTAATTAAACAAAATAACATTTCAACACAAGTACAAAGAAGCCTAAGTTTTAACATAAGCAAGCCGCCAGTTAGTAATACTACTAAGGTGGTGGGTGGGTGGGAATTTTTTCGCAGCGATTGCAAGCGTGAGGCCGCCATGATGAGCTCGTGCAAGAGGACAAGGTGAGATAACTCGCGTCGAGTGCAAAATTAGGGGAAAGCAGCGATAAATCGTCCCCTTCACATTACCAAAATCAAATTTATACTAAATTTACACTTTAATATACTATGCTCGGTGACATACTGTGGTGCGAAGCAGAAGCAATTACCGAATGGGAAAATGACTTTAATTAAGCCAAAACATACAGCCAAATACAATACACATAACATATAACATATAAATTAACTTAATTAGAAATAATGACAAATTAACTCCAACCCAGAAGTTGTCTAGATAAGAAATAATAATCAGAAAATAATAATGAAAATAGTAAAAAATAAAGTAATAAAGTAAATTAACTGAAGATTAACTTAAACTAAGTTTTGCCATAATCCATCCAGTAAGTTTGTGTTATCTAAAGTAACGAATTTGCAAAGCGTTGAGCAATCGAAAGTTGATTTGATAAATTAATATCAAGATATCTTTTAAAGCAATCGCTGGACCAATAACCCAAGGTTTGGATGTCCTTATCTGCAAAGCCCTGTTTATTGAGCCAATTTGCTCCACCCCTGCGAAATGAGTGGCCACTAACCTTCAAATCAGGTTTACCAAGAATGATTAAAATCTCCTTAATTCTAGCTATAAATTGATAATATTTTAATGCCACACCATCATGGACACACAATAAAGGGCCTAGGGGGTCGGCCTCAGAGTAAAGAGCAAAATAGGACTGCAAGGCAGTAGCGGGGCATAGTGTGTGGCCAGATATATAAGGCAATAAAACTTGCACTTCCTTTTCCCTAAATTGAATAGTTTTTGTGCATCGAACATTGATCAAGATCCCCCATGAGAAAACCAATGCATCTACTCGTCGTAAATCTCTTAAAGGGTCAAAAGTATTTTTAACCAGTACATTGTTAGCACGCAACAGACCGAAGAAGGCAATAAGGCATGCTGCCCAAAACGCGGAGTCTGTAACACAAGATAAGTTAAGAACAGAGCGAAACTGTATTAGAAGCTCTGGTGTAATTGAAAAAGCATGTGATTGGGCCACACCTAATTCTCTTTTAATACCCAAAAGTATCTGGCCTATATTCCAATCATTACAAACAGGGTCTTGTAGGCCCTCCGCCTTATGTAAAAGAGATACAATATTCAGATATTGCTTCACAGAAGCAAACTTAAACAATTTAACTTGAAAAAGGAATGCAATATACATTTGGAGACATGCAGATGTGGCAGGTATTGGGTTAAAGCAGTAAATACGACAAAAGTCTTCATAAGTTTTCAAATGAACTAAATATGTGCTTTTTGTTGACTTAGCCCAAGCTTTTCTCTTCAATTCTAACACAGTGTTAGCTAGACCTTCTCTTATCCATAAACCATCTGCAAAATATAAATGGCAAAGACATGTGACATAATAATTCATCCATTGAAAATTGTGATAGTGTTAGGGAAGGTACCAGAGAATAGAGTTTGTCAAACATAGGAGGTTCATGCAGCCTGGAACAAGCGTCAGCAATGGTATTGTTTATTCCTGGAATATAAACAGCATGAACGGATATATTATATATGGCAGATAGCCAAAATAACTGTCGCAAAAGCCACATGATGGTCTTGTTCCTAGATGAACCTTTATTTATCACTGATTTGGCCACAATGTTATCTGTGTGGATAATCACTTGTTTATTCTTTAACACATGACACCACCTTAATATAGCCAGGAAAATGGCCGCTACCTCCTTCACATTAATATGTTCCTGTGCCAGAAATGGTAGATCTAAATTCCAATTCGAATAATAATAGTCTCCTTCGAAATAACCACCTGCACCATGTAATGATGCATCAGTCTGGATTGAATTTACTGGTCTGTTATCCAAAATTTTCATACTGCCATTAAAGAATTCCAAAAATTGCAACCACCAGTGAATGTCTTGATAAAATTCAGCACTTAATTTTACTTTATGTGAATTGAGACACAAAGAATCCTTCATATCCAAAATACGGCGGAGAAAAGTCCGACCTCCACATATTACTTGTGCAGCCCAACTAAGCTTGCCACACAAAACATCTAATTGGTGCCTACTAGCTCGTTTTCGTAAGACAAAAGAGGCTAACAGAACTTTAAAATCAGAAAGCTTTTCTGACGGTAAAGAAAATGTCATTAATTCCGTATTAATGAGTACACCAAGAAATACAAGAGATGTACTAGGTCCACAAACTTTAGACCAATTTATTCGAAATCCTAAAGTACGAAGAACACCCAATAAAGTGCTCAAGGCAGAAACGCATTCATCAAAAGTTGAGCTTATTACCAAAAAATCATCTAAGTAGGCTATAACTGTAATATTAAACTTTGACTTCATTATCCTACATACTGCACTACTTAAAGTCTGAAATATTTTCGGGCTTTTAGCCCCACCAAAAGGTAACTTCGTATCATAAAAATAAGTCGGGTGGCTATCCCCTTTAAAGGTCCATTTCAAGCCAGTGGTTGAATAGTTTGACGGATGAATGCTAACAGACCTATATGCGCTTTGGAGGTCAACCTTTGCAAGATAACAGTTTTCGGTTATAAGGTCTCTGGCAACTTTAAGATCCATATAAGAGCAAGATGTTGTATCTGAATCAACATAGTCATTTAAAGATCTACCGAGGGGTCTGCTGGCATCGTGAATCAAACGCACTTTATTGTTTGCTTTTGGAATTGCACCCAATGCACTGACGACTGTTGGTTTTGTAGGGCTTAAAACATAATTTCCATGTTGGAATTCTATCAAAATCTGTTGTTCCACTTTATCACTAAATTGTTTTGCTGATCGATAATTATCACATTCAACAGATTCAATATTCACAAGATTATCAATTAAATGGAAACCATGCCGAATTCCTTCCAAAATAAATGAGCGTGATAGGTCATTAGAGGGCAGTAACTCCTGCCAAGCTGCCAAATGCAAATCACCATTAATATGTGCGCTGTTTTCCCCCTCGGTAGATGCATTTAGTTTTTTGCATCATGTTTTATGGCTGGATGCTCCAGGTAGCACAAACAACAACAGTGCTGAAATTTACAGATAGATCGATCACAAGTTCCTGAATTATATTTTATGCAAATTTCTTTCCCCATTGGAGTCGTAGGCCCGCGATGACGATTTTCTTTAAAATTTGAAGAGTTAGGTGATTCGCGATTCCTTTTCTGTTGTGTTTCTACAGAAAGGGCCGGCTTGAGAATAAGTTGAAAATTATGCAAGTCTTGTCTAACAGTTCCCCATTTGAATTGCATTTTATATTGCAATTCGCGATATTCTTTGTCATATAACAAGACACTAATTTTTACATATCTACTAAATAGACGAAAAACAGACTGAGTATATTCCATATATTCTATGATATCAATAGTAGAAGAAAGAGAACCATCTCCAATCAAACGCTCCATAATTTTAGAATTAGCATATCCCCATTGCTCTATGGAAAGTTTTTCATATCTAGGCCTATTCTTTTTATTGACAGTGAGTGAGCCATCTTTTTGAAAAGATACATAATCATCATCATCTCTGTAATTGGGATCATCCCATACAAAATCATAAATTTGATAGGCTCTGGATTTACTAATTGGCGGGATGCTCCTACCTTCTGCTCTGCTCGAGTTGTCTCTTGCACTAGCCAATAATTGTCGAGATAGTTGCGACTCTTCAGGTGCTTGTTCACTACCAGATGGCTGAGTATCCCGAGCTTGAATAGATTCAGACTGTAACTGTAAGATCTCGTTCCTTTCTCGAGTAATCTGTTTTTGGAGAGACATCTTGGATTTTTGAAATCGCAACTCTTCCAATTGTTCTCGAAGAGAATTAAGCTCACCTTGATTATTATCATTGCCGCCATTGGGTTTGGAGTCAAGGACGGATCTGCCCACGTCGACCCTATCAGTTCTGATGTTTTCTTTATCAGTAAGATGAGACGGAGTATCGTGACTTCTAAGTTGCCTAGTGGAAGCAGGCGTGAGATTAGCGTCTCGTGAACCAGGATTAAATACTATTTCATCCTCGTCTTCATCTAATATGGAATTGTCTTCAAAATTTTTTCGCAGCGATTGCAAGCGCGAGGCCGCCATGATGAGCTCGTGCAAGAGGACAAGGTGAGATAACTCGCGTCGAGTGCAAAATTAGGGGAAAGCAGCGATAAATCGTCCCCTTCACATTACCAAAATCAAATTTATACTAAATTTACACAAAACAATTATATCTGTAGGACAAAAACTCGACGCTGAGTGATAATTTTAAGAGCTTTTGAAGAAACAATAAGATTATTAATGGTCATTAAAGTGAAAGGGAAAGTAATTCTGTAAATCCAGTGCGATAATCGATTTTTCCCCCTTCAGGAATAGAAGAAGATCGTGGCAATAACACTTGAAGCAAACGCATCCCGTGGCATTTATGATTTGAGTGATAGAATTGAAGTAACGTGCGAAATAATACTGAGTTTTACGCCTTAGTTTTGTAATGCGTGTATTTATGGAAGACCAAACAGTCCATAATTAAGACTTCTTAATCATTAATCCTTAGTTCTTAATGCTTAATTTCTATTCCTTCAATAGGATTGAGGATTAAGAAGTCTTAATTATGGACTGTTTGGTCTTCCATATGTATTGCATTGCGATTTAAATATACTCGTACATTTGTGTTGTCGACATTGGCGGTGGCAATTGCTGGGCCCATATTGACTCTATGACTGGGCGTAGGGATGGAGAGGGGTAAAAACCAACCTACTCGTTCGATAGATTTTCGAGTTATGATATATTTCACAAATACAAAAAATTGGATGCGTGTGCAAGACGCATGTGCATAATCGATAGAGTCTTTTCATAACAAGAGTCCTTTGGTGCAGGCTTGGTAGTCAGACATATTCCGTTCCGAATATAATTGTGCGGTATCATGCATTTTCGGATAGTTGAAACGTACACATTAAATAAGACTATCCTGATTTTAATCCGGGATGCAAATGAATTGTTTTGTTTATTTCGAAGTTCTCTGTAGAGTATTATACTCTTTACTTTTATTGCACAAATTGTTTCAACAATCTAAATATTCATCATTTCACCAGATGATGACCATGTATATTGATGAAACGATGTGCAATAAAACTAAAGAGTAGTAAACCATACAATTGTATTCCTATCCCTAAATGCCGTTTAAGGATTATTATCGGTAAATGCTTATACTATTTTTGTTTCAACGAGATATTTTTAGGGTGGCAACTTATTTATTGCCTATTAGCGTGAAATACCAAAACAAAGGTGATATTCATAAATATCATTAATAAGATCCAATTTCTCATCTCGAGCCATGTTCGAATCACCTTCAGTTCTTAGGTTACTTAATTAATTTGCAGTAAAATCCTGTAATTGCGCTGAAAATAAGTTTACGACTCTTAAATGGTGACAATTAGTAAAAATAATAGTACACATTGATTGTTATTTATTTAACAATTTCACTAATTTATGATATTAATAAAGTAAATAAAGGAAGGCGAGTCATTCATTGACATTTTCATAATAAAAATTCATTATAATTGCATTAAAGGTGTTTGTCCCGATATTTATTCGTATTACAAAAATAACATTTTACTTATGAAATATGCCTTATCTTGCATGTCTTCTATCAATCAATAGGGACAAGTCAAGTCTATTTCCCTTATAAAGGTTCTATACACTTTCTTGCACTAGCTAATGAGTTTAATCGATTTCCAGCCAAAAAAAAAGGATCTTTATTATGCCAAACCCGAGGTCTTGATATATTTCCCTATCCTAACGACGAATTGCATAAGCGAGAGAGCAAGAAAACTTAATACATGTAATGTATTTCGAAAATGAAAAAATCTTAAAATATTTTGCCCACGTATATAATAGTTCTTTTCTTTTTTATAATTTCCAACCATTAAAGGGACAGTCTGAATTTTTTTTTAGGTCAAAATTTTTTTTTGCTCAAATTTGTGAAAACTTTACACCAAAATCTCTAACTATGTGCCCTTGAATGTATCTGAAAGTTTTAACTAAAAAAATCCAGCCATTAATTTTCAAAAAGCTAAAAAATATTGCCAACATTTTTGAAAACCTTACGTAAGGTTTTTAAGTGTGTTATGTTTTTTGGACGCTGATAGCAAACTACTGAACGGATTTGAGTAAAATAAACGCCTAACTGTAGAGAAATGTCCCTCTTGTGTATTTAAAAGGTTTTAGCTAGAGCCATATTGAGCCATTTAAAGGGCAAACACCAAAACTAAGTCAAATTAACAATAAGTACTCTCTGTTTGTAATTAACCCTTTAAAACCAAATTCAGTTTGATCAAGAAGGTATAGAGATACAATAAGCATACTTTAAAAATACTCTCAGGTAGCATTTGCGATTTTTTTGATAATGGAAACTTTTTTCAAAAAAGCAGAATGGCACTTTAAGTTCGTATTGTGTTTTTATGACTTATTTATAAAACCTTTTGTATTTCATTTTTCTGCGGATGTAGAGTACCTAAACAATCTGATTGCTAAATTATGTATGAAACTTTTGTTATTTTTCCAGGAATTCGTCTTCAAAAGAATAATGTACATGTATAATTATCATGATATATTTTTCATACTAACAATACAATATTAAAAGATTATATAGGATCCAATAACAGACAGATACGATGTATTAATAATTAAGAGAAGGTCAGGCGTTGGGTTTCCTTCTTGGATATCTATTCTGTCGGTGATTATCGTTCACGGCGCTAAAATTAAATCCATCTGAAAAGAATGAAATTCGAGATAAGCAAAGTCGAATATGTGGCAATTAATATGTTGCCTTCGTCACATATCAAGGTTGTATTCGCAATTACGTTCTTGAGAACTCGAGATTGTGTAGAACGGAGTTTCGAAAAGCAGGAACGAACTCGGGAAAGTCGTTCTTTTTCACTCCCCATTTCGCCGGGAGTAGAATACAAGAACGGTGGATACAAAATGGCGGCACAACATAGACATAAACATAGAGCACAGTGAAAGTATGGCCATCATTATTTTGTTCTTAAATGATCTTGAGTGTTCGTAACTGAGCACTCTTGTCGACTGCACTCGTGTTGTCAACAACGTAGATGCGAATACGACCAATTATGTTTGTGTTTGGTTCTCGCCTGAGTCAAGGTCCGGTCGCCCCATTATGGATAATAAATATGTGGTATAAAGTGATATAGATTAGTCACCATACCTGATTAAAATATAGTAATTTGATCATGAAAAAAGATATATAAAGACCTGTCAACCATGTTTACTGCACCAACGATTGAAGAGCGAGAACTAATTTAGTCACCCGATCTAATTAAAATGTGTTCATTTGGCATTTCCACATGTATTGTTTTTTCACAGTTAACGTTCGGTTCCAGTTGATGTTGAAATCGCTTAAAAGCCGTGAAGCTAGTAGTAATAACCAATGACAATTGAAAACTTTTTTTACTTCCGCTTTCATTTACATCAACATGACATAACATTGTTATGATCTGATCATCATATTTACAAAAACATAATTAAATCCTAGTAAGACATTTAGAAGTATCACAGCACATTAAGAAATTAAATAACAGTTTTTATGGATATAGACTTCTATTTATTATTAAACACAACGTTTCTTTACACATACAGGTAACGTTTTGAAACGTTTGTGTTCAATAACGTTACCTGTATGTGTGATGAAACGTTGTGTTCAGAAGTCTATATCTATAAAAACTGTTATTTCTTAAAATCATAAATGTCACTTTGTATGGTATGACAATGTTTTTTTAATGGTTGGCATTTTCATCAACGTTAATTCTAGCTATTTGGGGTAAATATTTCTTTTCATGTACAAAATAAGAGGAAAATAGTTTGGTCCTGATGCTTCCATACACATTAAAAATAATTAAAATTTAGCAATACGGTTTAACATGGGAATCATTTTACATCGAGTTTTCACTGTACCTTCCTGGTAGGGAATAATGCTTACTTCAGATGTAAAATCACCAAATCATACATGGACATTCTACGACAATTGTAGGATGACAGTAAAAAATCTATTCTGAGTTCAATGTGGTCGGATATTTACGCGATTTTACCTTCTGCACGATTTTATGTGTTCTTTGATGAACACTAGAAAGGTTAACACAAATTTAAGTGGATATATTATTTATTTTCAATTCCCATATCTCTGTGAAGCATGTAATTCTAAACAACCGACTGGTCTTAACGCCCTTTTATCAATTATGAATGCCATAAAGCAAATTCTGATTTCGATTTAAAAAAAAAGATATGAAATGAAAATGACAAAAAATTTGAAATATTTGTCGGCAGCTCAAGTGAAGAAGGCGAAGAATTGAGGGTATTTGTACTGTACAATATTTCCGTTCCAGTTGTCTGTCCCCCTCCAGGATTTTTCAACCGCCTTTCCCCTGTCAGTGATGCATAGAGAGGGCTGACATGGAAAAAGCATTTAGTCGTTTGGTTGAAACAATAAAAAGAGGTTTCATGTGCTATATGCTGTGCTTATACCTCTGTCCTATGCCCGTGCTTATTAGACCACAGATGTGAAGAAGGTAGGATGATAAATTTCATTTCATGTTCGGCAACTTTCCTAATACCCCCATCACACCGGAGAGGCGTCCTTACTGCGCTGCTGCGGCGACGGAAAATGGTCCCAGAGCGTGGTAACGTCGCCATAAGCGTGGTATTAGCGTGGTAACGTCGCCAGACATCGTGCTGTGGTCGCCATGGTCGCCAATGATCGCAGAGTCACGGCGTTTGTTTTGGACATGTTCAAACAAACGCCAAGGTCCGGCGATCCGTCTTGGAACGCTTTGAGAACTAGGTGGGATCACAAAGGTCGTAATAAAAACGCCATAACATCTCCATGAACGTAGTATAAGCGCAGTAAACGCGTAGTAAAGACGCTGCGAAAACGGTTACACTTGAAACGGCGACTTCAAGGCGTCCTCACCACGACCCTCGGGTTTCTGATACGACCCTACTACGCGTTCTGAGACCCCAAAAGCGTAGTGAGAGCGCTGCGGGAACTCAGGTGAACGCCGTTAGATCTAAACAGAAACGCCATAAGCGGGTAAAAGTCGTGGCGGGCGCGTCGTGAGAACGCAGTATGATCGCATAGGTCGTTGTAAAAGCGCGGCTGTTATAGATTTTGCTTTTTTTCGGATTCTTTTCTCGAGTTTTCGTCGCGTTTGCCGCGAATTTGTCCATTTTCTGGTCGCCGTAAGAACGTAGATGGTCGCGGTCCGGTGTGATGGGGGTTTAACTATGCGAGCATCTACGATCTTACGGCGACCAGAAAATGGACTCGTTAAACGAGACAAAAGCGCGAGAAAAAGACTAAGAGAAATTCTAAGAGAGCCGCGTCTTACCACGATCTATGCGATCATACGGCGTTCTCACAGCGCACCCTCTTCGACTTATACGCGCTTTTGGCGTTTCTATTAAGATCTATCTTGTAAACGGCGTTCAATGGAGTTCCCGCGGAGCTCTCACTACTCTGAGGTTCTTACCACGCCTTTTCCACGTTTCTAAGGACCTCATGGCGTTTCTATCACGTGCCGAAGAAAAAGTTACCAGTTACCGTGGCCAAAGAAACGTAGTGCACGCTTGGTTAACATCGCCGTAGTCGTATTTAAGAACTCCATAAACGCAGCAGGGACCCCACGAGAGCGCAATATGCGCACTAGGAGCCCCATGGGGGCGTGTGCAATCGCATAACAGTGGTGACATCCTAGTAAGATCGCCTTGACAACGCCATAGGTACTCAAAGAACGCGTAGCACAGTTGTATCAGAAACCCGATGGTCGTGGTGAGGACGCCTTGAAGTCGCCGTTATAAGCGTTACCGTTTTCGCAGCGTCTTTGCCACGCGTGTTCTGCGCTTACACTACGTTTATGGGGATGTTACGACGTTTATCGCACGACCTTTGCGATCCCACTGAGTTCTCAATGCGTTCCAACACCAATCGGCGATCATTGGTGACCATAGCACGATGTCTGGCGTTTCCACCACGCTTATGGCGACCTTAACACGTTCTGAGACCATTTTCCGTCCCCGCAGCAGCTCAGTAAGGACGCCTTTCCGGTGTGAGGGGGGTATAACCCTCTTTTCAGATACATGTAGCTGTATTTGACATTTATTTTTGTCAACCCAGTGTACGTTAATGGAACACAATTGGTCTTTGATTTGTAGAAAATTGAATCATAATATCACTAACCCCTACGTTGCTTTTAAATACACAACAGTAGTCCTTTAATCAAATAATTACTAATGTATTTATTGGCAATGTTGTTAATAGGATTAAAAACAAAGTAAACTATATCTATACGTCATTATTGTATGCTTTTATTCACTATATTGTCATATTAGATGAAAAGAGAGAAACGCCTCTCAGTTTATACTAATAGAAGAATGGAAATTCTCTTTCAAATCACAGTCAATAATTAATTCGTCAGTTTTTACGGAATACTGTGTTTCTCGCGATCCGTAATCCAAGACATAAAAACTCCACCACGCTTTCTGTCCTCTCTTTTCATTATAAAAGTTGTCAGAGTTAAGATTGGAACGGATTGACATCACAGCTTTGAACCGACACAATGTGGATTTACCTTGCAACAACTTCTTTGTTTCTTTTATGTAAAGTTTGTGCAATACACGGTGCTGCTATATATGATGCCGGTTCCATAGATCAGAATTTTCAGGTAACTTTTTTTATATTATTTTTTGCGACAGATCGTTCAAAATTTATTGTTAGATATTCCAAATTATGAAATGATTCTGTCGCCCAAAGATTTCTACGATGAGCTTTTGCTTTTCCAGATTGCTCGTGGGTCTTGGGTATTTTATAGATATGTTACTCTAGATTTCTATAGTCTCTTCGTATTTTTTGGTATTTTTTTATATTAAGACTATAAATTTGATAATAATGATAGTCTTCGAATTTTGATAAAATTAGCTTAATTGATAAATATAATATTAACTAGATTTCATTTGTATAAACAGCCAAAGTTAAATGTAGATATTTGACCCTGCAACAATATGTTACTAATCCGAAATTCAAAGTTTTCTCATATAGTAATTATGATCACTCCATGAACATATTACAAAAAAAGTTATCTGAGCATTTAGCTGTGAATTCGAATAATATCGAATGCTAGATAGTTAAACGTGACGAGATAGGACATTTGTATAATTTTAAAAATATATATACAGATTAACAAGGATTAACGGAAAATCACCGCTGATTGCAGGGTGATACGGTTTGTTCCCACTTTCCCGGCAGATTATCGGGTTTAAATTTGTCTAATCCGGATTAGCTGGGTTATAGGGATTAATCGGATTAAGGAAGATAAAATTCCACTAATGAGCTGATATAAACTATGTTCATCTAACTTAAAGTGAATATTAGTTCACATGTCAAAATGGTGAACTTGCAGAAAGTGAGTGAACACTATTTGCAAAGCATATACCACCATAATTATGTCCTCTGCATCATGGCTAATGTACAAGTGAACGTGCGATTTGTTTCAAATAGACGTGTTGGTCAGTGCCTTTGTAAACAAACCAAATGTAACCGAGCAGAGGGTTGAGGGATAAGAAATACGTATGTGGAACCATTTTCACACTTCAGGTCCACGAACCACAAATCATTTTGAAGGGTGGCACGCAAGAATGAACAAGTTGACCACCAACAATCCTAACATCTTCAGATTCATCACCCTTGGTTTGTAATGTTCTGTGTCTGTGTGTACCATTGTTTTATTGTATATAAAATTTTAAAAAAATTGAAATAAATAAAAATATCAGCTCATTAGTGGAATTTTATCTTCCTTAATCCAATTAATCCCTATAACCCAGCTAATCCGGATTAGACAAATTTAATCCCGATAATCTGCCGGGAAAGTGGGAACACCCCGGTGATACATCTTCACTGTCAAGTAAAGGGTGACCGCTGGCCGCGTCAAGAGGGTGGTGTTGAATAGAGGTAAATTTGGTTGAAAATTGCATGGGATGTAATTTGGGTGACCTTTCATTAAAGGTTGGGCTGAATACAGGTAACCGTTGGATCAAGTTTGACTGTATGTTTAATATCGTTTACAATACTATTCACGTTTTATTCCAATTCCTAACTGAGGTCCTGTTCCTCAAAATGACTTACGAATTATACATAAAAAAATAACATAATATGATCCTAATTTAATTGCAATACTAAAATCTATTATGGTATAAAAGCTACCTATTGATATGAATCTGTCAAATTGTTCGGTTATGGTTATTCAGAATAATAAAAAATCCGTACAATTGTGATAATCAAAAATCTCATCCAGAGCATAACAAAATTGGGTGCAATAATTATATAGTAGTGGACTTTCCATACGAGAAGTACCATCAGGTGTTTACCTTTGCTGCATGTTTCCACGTTGCAGCTGTTTTTATTCACAACATTCAGTAGCACACATTTAATGGCCCTTACTGTAGAAAAAAAGATCAGACCTAATAATCGGTTCATTTCATTTTTGACGATCTTTTAACTTTACTTCCAAGTTTCTTATCCCTTGTGGATAATCGGTCAAGGAGTCAAATAAAAACTAATACACCAGCAAACATGTTATAACAGTAAAGAAATACTATTGCTATAGGACTGTCACTATAAAATTGTATGAAAGCTTTTAAGCTGCTTTAACTTTCAAGTGGTTTTGTTTGAAAGTATGAAATGATCTTGGAATTCTAAACGGAAGTACTACAAACTAGTGAACTACTCTACACATCACGATGGCGATTAAGTGTGGTGCTGACCATACTTTTTTACCTCTTTAGTTTCCATGCTATAAAAGAGATGGGTTATTTAGGTGCTCCGTGTGGTATATTTCCACATTTTAATAAATGAAATATCAATATGAAATCAGTGGTTGAAGTTTATTCGTTTTCGTTTCATTGTGTCACAGAATACGCAATAAATTAAAAGACAAGGCTCTTGTCGGTTTCGTTTCAAAAGTTCCCTGAATGCATACTAAATAGCTTCACTTTGTCTTAGTTAAAACAAAAAATCTACTTTTTTTAAATCCCGGCGGTCATTACGTTATTTTTGGCTTTCTGTTGTGAACACCTTTTTCTTAATAATATCGAATGCTCGATTGTTTATAAGTTAGAATAATTGAAATATTTAAAAAAAAAATATCAGGCCCGTAGCCAGGTCTTTAAATGGGGGGATGCTTACAGCCTGCAAGCGGAACTAGCAGGGGCGGAACCAGCTTTTTCGAAAGGGGGGCGCAGTTTCATAAGTTAGCCGAGCGAAGCGAGGCGAAATTTTTTTTGGCTTAAAAACAGATTTAGTATAAAATGTACTAATTTAACTGTTTTTGACGTGGACCAAGTATGTTTTATAGTAAACGTTAATGGGTTAGATATTTTTGATTTCGTATTCTCCCCATTCTTAAAAAAAAAAGACAAAGTAAAGGGGGTGACGTAGTTCAAAAATAAATTCAGTTCGAAAAAAGCGGAACTCGAAATTTTACGCACCCACCCCCCCACCCCCCCCCCCCCCCACCCCCAGGTTTAAATTGTATTCTTCTATTTGGGAAAGCTACAGGCAAAATAGAGCGAATATAGAACATTTTCTGTCAAATTAAAGAACCCAACTTTCAGGGCCGGGAACTTTAGATGTAGATGAGTTATAAGTTTATTATGGGATTTAGAACCTGATCCGTTTTATGTAAAGCAGGCCTTCTCAAATGGCTAGATAAGCTCTATTTGGCTCTTACATTTTTCATAAAATGCATTTGGCCCTTTGCAAAAAAGTAATTGAGAAGGTCTGAAGGTCTAAAGTGTTAATGAAACAACTAAATTTAATGAAAACCTAGCCTCTTTACACCTACAGCAACAACAAGTTCCGAAGGTGTTCAAATTGCCGGCGTCTTCTGAGTTTCGTGCCTAATAAAACGATATCCTGTACAGTTGATAAAATCAGTCAGGTAGACTCGATTAAGAATGAAGAGTGTCTCGTTCTTCACCAAACATCCATTAACAATATGCATCCACCTTGAAATTACCTTAATGGAAGTATCCGGAAGTAACAAGACATATGTGTCTTGGCATTGAAGAAAGTCGATTATAACTTCAGCGTTATTCAAATGTCGTAATTACAAAAGTATTTGACACGATATATTTTAAACTTATAATAGCAGACACCTGATTACTTAAATCTGCAGTAAACACTAAACAGTATAATAAAGAACACACTTACGGTGTGTGTTCCCCACTGGTTGGTCCTTTTTGGATAAGCAGTCAATATCATTTATTGCCCTTACTAAGATTAAGTAAACCGCATCAAACAATGTATTACTTATAGTTTATATAAATTGTTTCATTACCTACAGCCGCTTGGGGTAATTTGCCTGGAAAGGTATTGAAAAGAAAGAGACCATTTCATGATGACAAGCTGACAATGAATACAATTTTAACAGAAGAGACATTCTTCCAATTTTCAAAAAGAAATAAAATGCAAATTAGCAGACTTGGCATTTTGTTTTATAATACTATTGTTTCTCTTTGTAGGAAGGTTTAAATGAACCTTTGGATACACCACTACCACGAGTGCCTTCACCACACATCCTCGACGATGCTTTTTCATCATTGAATAAATGGCGCAACTCAGATGATATGTCGAAACAGAAAATACTGTCCTCATTTTTGAGAGAATTGCCGGTTCTAACAAACGGCGTTGCCATAAACCAATATCCACTCAGTAAACGTCATCCAAATTTTGGTTTTATGGGCAGTAGAGGAAAGAGAACACAAGATGACATTAATGCAAGTGACTTTTTGAATTCTATTCGACCAGGATTTAGACGAGCATTAGAAACATTACGAAGTCAACAGATGCAAGGACTATCACCAGGTGAGTAAAACCAAGGTAGTAGCTGCATTAGCCGAATAAAATAATTAAGCTCCGGGGAGTATGCGGACCTAAGGTCGGAATCTGTTCATATAGTACCCTTTTCCTCCGACAATGGTACAAATCTTATGTACTGGCATAGTTGTCTGATTAAAGTCGTAGTTGTAAAATTTCCAATTTCATTTTTAGCAAAATGTTCAGTGGTACTAGGCCATTACTGATCAAAATCGATCACATCAAAACTGATACGTTCACTATCCTTTCGACCAATAACATTTTAGTCTCAGAACCTAGAATTTGTTAGCTTATCTAATCCATAATATTGTTCACAACTCTCCCTCCTCGAAATGTAAGCCTTCAAAACTATTTCTATCCATAGTTATCAGCATTTAAAAGTCTAAAATACCACCCGTATATTAGTAAGACTATGCCTAATGCGAGAAACATATCTACAGAAAATGAAAGATAAATGTTTAGGTAGGGGGCATAAATGATGCGATTTTCGAGCAGTTTTGTTACCTTTGGAGGCTATTTACGTTATATTAAACGCCCAATTCAATTCTCGAAAATGCTGATTGATCGTCCCCCTTGAAGGACTGGTGACCCTAAAACTTAATATATTATTATATTATATCATAATATAATCTATACAGAATATCCCCGCTGTTCATGGTCTAATCATTCTAACTCTTAAGTTGCGTCTTCAGCAGGCCTTACTTTAATTATTAATTATTGAAAAAATTAATTACAAATTGTACCCAAATAACCATCATCTTATAATCCGAGGAATTTAATTATGTCGTACACAGGGAAATACAAAGTAGTTTATTGGAAAACCGCACCTATTATCAATCGGCTTATTTCTATTAATTCTGTTGTCCTATAATGATTTAAATTATAAGTTTGTCAACCGATTATTATTAACAAAACAGGCGAATGCCTGATGTCAATTGTCTCCCTCCGTAAGGCACACGAAATAAACGGTAGACAACTTACTCAATACGTCCCTATGTCACAAAACATTAGAGCCGAACTAGCTTTTCATTCAATCAGCATTAGCTAGATTCTCTATTAAAGGGATTGTCAAGAGGTTTTCTGAATTATCTATCGGGGAAAGATGTCTGTGATTCCGGCGATTTCGATTAAACTATGCGTTTGATGACGTTTGTAAAACTTTTTTTTACAAACAATTCGAGTCAACCGATTACTTATTTATGAAAAGCTTCTCAATCACGTGACATTTTTATGGCTACTTTCCTTAGTTAGTTTGCGATCTGTTAACATGACAATGAATTTATTGTTAAATTCCTTGTTTTGTGAGCTTATCATTTTCCTTTGAAACAATATTCACACTCCATGTCAAAATGCCCAGACGTTCTCTAGATTTAAGCTCAGTTGATAAGAGAAAACTAATTGTGTGAATATATAAGCGGTCGTTTGGTATGTCATGAAGACGGTTTGCTCATCAGGGTACATAAATGCAGTCGTCGATGGGAATTGCACGCATGTTGTGTGGTTTCAATTGAAAGGGGGTTGCTTCAAATGTTAACGAGTGAGCAGGATTCGCTGTCGTATTAATATCACGATTGGTTTAAAGAAATGGCTGTCCATTTTGACTTGGCTAATTCTGTCTCTCCTACACAATGTCATACATTTAAAAATCTAGAAAACTTCTTTAGAATATCTTAAGACCCACCCATTAGATCCTGGGTTTTCAACTGGTTTCCTCAAGTGTACCCGAATACGCATGAGAAAATTACCATGTTCCCTGAACTGAAATTGTTAGAATTTCAGACACATTGGTTGATAGTCAGATAAAACCTGCCGTTGAGTAATTGGTTGGTTGACACACCCCCTTCCTCTTCTTGAATATGAGGCATCCCTTTTGTTTCTAAAAATATTAAGATCACAATTTCAAGTGATTTATTCTTTTTAACGTGTTTTCGTTAAATCACTTCTAAAATGACTAACTCGACATGTTATTTGGGAAATGGGCTTTAATCATAAGGCTCTTTTGTCTTTAATTTCGTCTGAGTATGATTCCTTTGGTAGTTAACAAATAGAAAATTGTATAAACAATGTTTGATGCTGAACAGTTTCTTGGAATTTTCGACATTTATTAAACTTTTAGTATATTTTTATATCCACATAAGATAACCATTTATTTTTTCAGTTAAGTTTAAAGGACATGGATCATAAAAAGCATTATTACAGACTTTGTATAACTCTTTATTTGAACGTATTTTTACTTTAGAACTCTGATATTTATGGATACACGGAGATTTGAAAGACTAAGTTTTGAGGGAGAGTTTGGATCATTATTACGAATTAGATTAACTAAAACATTTGAAGTTCTGAGACTAATTGTTTTTGGGTATAACGATTAGTGAACATATCCTATTAACTAAACCCCGACTGAGATCAAGTCTGGGACACGTAAATCATCTAGAAAAATATCCCCACAACTCCTTAATAATTGTTAACTAAATCATTTACATTTTGTCATTTCAGAACTGTCGAATAGTAAACGTCAGCCCGCATTCGGATTCCATGCTGTACGGGGATAAATAGTAAGTATAATTTCATTATTTGGACAGCGATGTAAATAGATCTTTTAATTAACCAGTAGACTGTACAGCTTGTGGTCATGTACGTGATCACTAAATCTTATTCTGACCATTTTTATACGCCCACATGAAAATGTGGACGTATATTGCCGTCACCCCTGTCCGTCCGTCCGTCCGTCCGTCAACAATTACTTGTGTACGCGATAGAAGCTAGAGTTTTCATCCGATTTGAATGAAACTTGGCATGTGTATCCATCATGATAATATCTCGGATGAGTTCGAAAATGGCGCGATTCCAGTTGTCGGTTTATGAGTTATTGCCCTTGACTTAGTGAAAAAACGTTAAAGTTAACTTGTGTACGCGATAGAAGCTAGAGTTTCCATCCGATTTGAATGAAACTTGGTATGTGTATTCATCTTGATAATATCTCGAAGCAGTTCGAAATTTGAACGATTCCAGTCGTCGGTTAATGAGTTATTGCCCTTGACTTTGTGAAAAAAACGTTAAAATTAACTTGTGTACACGATAGAAGCTAGAGTTTTTATCTTATTTGAATGAAACTTGGTATGTGTATTCATCTTGATAATATCTTGGATGAGTTCGAAAATGGCGCAATTCCAGTTGTCAGTTTAAGAGTTATTGCCCTTGACTTAGTGAAAAAACGTTAAAGTTAACTTGTGTACGCGATAGAAGCTAGAGTTTTCATCCGATTTGAATGAAACTTGGTATGTGTATTCATCTTGATAATATCTCAACCAGTTCGAAATTTGAACGATTCCAGTCGTAGGTTAATGAGTTATTGCCCTTGACTTTGTGAAAAAAAACGTTAAAATTAACTTGTGTACACGATAGAAGCTAGAGTTTTTATCCAATTTGAATGAAACTTGGTATGTGTATTCATCTTGATAATATCTTGGATGAGTTCGAAAATGGTGCGATTTCAGTTGTCGGTTTATGAGTTATTGCCCTTAACTTAGTAAAAAAAATGTTAAAATTAATTTGTGTACTCGATAGAAGCTAGAGTTTTTATTCAATTTGAATGAAACTTGGTATGTGTATTCATTATCGACCTTGACTTTGTGAAAAAAACGTTAAAATTAACTTGTGTACACGATAGAAGCTAGAGTTTTTATCCAATTTGAATGAAACTTGGTATGTGTATTCATCTTGATAATATCTTGGATGAGTTCGAAAATGACGCAATTCCAGTCGTCGGTTTATGAGTTATTGCCCTTAACTTAGTGAATAAACATTAAAATTAACTTGTGTACGCGATGGAAGCTAGAGTTTTAATCCGATTTGGACTAAACTTGGTAATTGTATTCATCTTGATAATATCTCAGATGAGTTCGAAAATGGTGCGATTTCAGTTGTCGGTTTATGAGTTATTGCCCTTAACTTAGTAAAAAAAAATTAAAATTAACTTGTGTACTCGATAGAAGCTAGAGTTTTTATTCAATTTGAATGAAACTTGGTATGTGTATTCATCTTGATAATAACTCAGATAAATTCGAGAATCGTGCGTTTCTAGTCGTAGGTTTATGATTTATTGCCCTTGACTTAGTGAAAATTTTTTAAAATTAACTTGTTTTCACAATAGAGGCTAGAGTTTTCATTCAAATTGATTCATCTAAATATAAGCTCAAATAAGTGCGATGGTGCAATCAACTTTTTCATATATTTAAATTTGCTGAAGTGGGCGTATGTTACCTTGCCTGGCAAGCTATCTTTTGTCTATATATTGTATCTTTGTTTGTCCCCATGGGCTGGGTGTGAGACAGGACCGTTATCACTCGTGGTATTGGGCCTAATTCTAACCCATGTAAAATAAAGAGTTTATTATTATTAGACTGAATGTTCTGATACCTGGACGTGCATCCATATGCAATGTACAGTGGAACCTCGTTTAGCCGCACATTTCCGTTCCCGATAAATTCGTGCTGTTTATCGATATTCCGGATAGCCTTTTAAATGTCTAATATTAACTAAGTAAATAGGATTAATTTATAGTATAAAGCATGCATCAGTGCATCACAATATTAATTTAGACTTTGGAAATAGTGCCATTTTTAAAGAAAGTGCAGCGTTGAAATGATGTTGGTGTCCTACATGTTTCCCCTAGTTCGGGTCATGTACTACAGCAAAAGCCAGTTCCTGCTCAATTTCTGCGATGTAATCTTGAACATAAAACATTGGTAGCACATCAGGCTTACGACCTTACAGTTATCTGAGCTTTCTCTAATTCTACTTTGGCTATGAAAGTTGTTGTTGAATGATTAGTCTAATGAGTTGGAAGAAACATTTGGATGAGGTTGAGATTTCGAAAGGATTAAGGCCTGAACAGTTCTTGTGGATATTCTACACTATGGCAATAATAAAATACAAATGCTAAAACTTATTGGTACTTAATATTTAATATTCATTTAGATTACATTTAATATCAACTAGAACTCTTAAAACTTGCTGAAGGCCAAATAAACGAAAAAAGCCTTCAAATGAAACAGAGCTTAGCCTTTTTACGAGATTATTGGTTATACCGCAGTAATATTGTTCAAGTAATTAAACTGCTAGAAAATCCTTGAATCAGTATTGTCCAACCTTGCCAGAGATGACAATAACATGATCAATAAAGCAATGCACTTTCCAGTTATATTATTCTTGCCTGTTTAGAGCTATAAAAAGAAAACTTATGTGCAGTGATGGTGGTCTGCCTCTCCTCGATTTTAAACACTTTACGATAATCTTTGCACAACCTGTAGCTATCAGAGAACGAGTTAAGTGTCCAAAACGACATAATGCACTTCATTCTATTAATCTCATGGCAATGCCAATGCTACTGTAAATTACTACTTGAAAAGTGGTAGAACCATCGGTAAATGATACATAAATCAAATAATATATCAAACAACGAGACTCACCGACTGCAATGCAGAATTGACCAATCGAGAAGTGACTTCATGTATACTTATAGTGAATATGTAAATTTTAATTTTAAGAGCAAGGGTCTAGATGACGAACACTAAATTATTTAAAACATTTAAGATCAGTTTGAAAAATACACTGGTTTTCAACCTTGGGTACAGATGTGTCAAGGGATACTATCTCAAATACACAAGACACATCTAAAACGAAGCAAACAGCCTATGGATACAGGATCTTAGAGGTCTCCTTGTCAATTCTAAACAGAAGCTTAATGGATATTTCCATCTACTGCACGAACGATTCATTATCTTCCCGTTTAATATGTATATGATGGATGGTAGGGTTCGTTGGGCGTCTAATGGTACAATGTAAAAAAACTAGGAAGTATCCGACCTCCAAAAGGTTGCAATCCAGCACTAAAGTAGCAAGCGAATTGTAATTTGGTGAAAAATGATGAACACACGTTTATATCAGGAAGTTACAGAAGAAATAACAATATCAAGTTACTATAACCTACTGAGGAGCTTCAATAATGGCCCGATTAAATATCAAAATTGAACTGAAATCTGAAACGTGTCAATTAAACACATCGCGTGAATATGGAAAATTCTTAGGTTTCGGAAGCCTGATATAGGTTTTTTTTTCGAAACTACTTCAAGCTCGTTCCAGGGATCTTATAAATGCCTGTGATATTTTTTTAAACGAAAATTCTTGCACTTTTACCTTGTGTATTACTTGGTACCCAGTACCTAGATTTATGTCCAATAATCTTCTCGTTGATACTAAATGAAATGAATGGAGTTTTACATCCTGCTTTTCTGCACCTATATGGGCTAATTGAGGACGGGCAAACGTCATGCAGTGTGCAATTCTCTTATTTTCGATTTCCGACTGTCGATGGATCTTTAACGTGCAAAGCCATGCAATGAGGTAAATTTTGCCAGGACAGCGGCATTAGCCTTCTCTTATTTTCGATTTCCAACTGTCGAGGGATCTGTAACGTGCACAGCCAATAGCACAAGGACCTCGGTTTATTGTCCCATCCAAACGACTAGACGCTTTTTTCCATGTCAGCACCTCCGACCTGCATCACTGACAGGGGGAAACCGGGTTGAAAAAATCCGAAGGTATCATCTCGACCCATGCCGGGATTGAACCCTGGACCTTCAGGTTAGCGAGCAAGCTTCTAACTCACTGAGCCACCGCGGCTCCCCGTCGTTGATACTTAGCAGCATATAAGAAAGACAAAAACAAGGACCAGTTGGGAGAAAGGATCCGCAAGGAACCCAACTTGTTATCCTTGTCAAATATAGATATTTCTTTTTCTTTCAAATATCGTGATATACAGAAAACAATGAAAAACAGTTGAAGTTGTTTCGGAACTGTTTTATCCATTGTAGATTGACACAACTTTTCGCCTGTCAACCAAGAAAAATGTCTAGATGTGAAAGGACGTCCTGGGCCGTTACTGTCTATGATAGCATTTTACGTTGTGTCCCCAAGAGGAAAGTGATGTGTTTATGTACCCCCCCCCCCCCACCCACAGAAAGGGGGAGGGGGAGAAAGGGTCCCCCCCCCCACTAATATGATTGGAAAGGTTAAGAATTGAAATCAGCCAGATGAGATGGAAATCAGAAAAATGATCTAGAATTCACCAATTCAATGCCTCCTCTAGGAGCTCGTACTTACGGCGCTTCACGACATACTTTGACTATATATAACCCATCCTGGTACGTCTCCCCTACCCCAATATTATTGACAAATCCATGCTCGTGGCAAACATCAAGTTTTGGTATGCTTTATATAACAGTCTCTCGTTTGTTTTATTTGAAACAACCAATTATCAAATATAGATAATATTTACATTTTGTTATGTGCTTCACGCATTATATAAAAAAAAATTCATTAGAAATTTCAATTTCAATTTTTTAAACTTATCCAAGGCAGTATCAATAATTCCACATCGTATCGCCCGTTTTTTTTTTTCTCATACCGGTTTTTTCAATAATATCGTTATATCGCCCAACTCTACACCGCACTATAAACAAATATGATATATTATGTCTGAATACATAAAGTTCCTTCTAGAATGATATATGTATCAGGTAGTGTCTGTAATGCAATCAACAAATCTAATTTTGGACTTTTGTCTGAGGCTTAAGTCAGGATTCTTAGATCACTTTATTGTAAAAGGAAGCCGAACTTTTATTTATGTAGGATAGGTTTACTTCTACTGTATATTCTAAAATAGTGATTAACGAAGTCACACAGATAAAATATTGACCATAAATATATTATTTTTTCTTTCCGTGTTGCTGTTCATTTTTCTTTGTCAAGAGCAAAATGTGCCTTTAATTTTAAAGATTATCTGCCTTGTCTCCTGAATTAAGATACCAGTGAACTTACGAATCCTTAGAAAATTCTAATGATAACTTTGTCCCGATGGTAAATGCTTAAATAGTTCTGCTTTGTATAATATAAAGTATTCGTTAATCAAAACAATAAATGAGTACTGGAAAATGGTCGGAAGATAGCCGAGGACGGGCAAACGTCAGGCAGTGTGCAATGAGGGATATTTTGCCAGGACAGCGGCATAAGCCTACTCTTATTTTCTGTAGCACACGGGACATCGGATTGTCCCATCCGAAGAATTTATTCTTTTTTCCATGTCAGCCCCTCCGATCTATATCACATCAGGGAAAAAGGGTTGAAAATTCCGAAGGTATTATTTCAACTCATTTCTCGATTGAACCCTAGACCTTCGGTATAGCGAGCGAGCCTTGTATTTTATTCTTAAAATGTATTTGGCTCTTTACAAAAATCAATTGTAAGGCCTACACTAAACCACTACGGTCCCTAGTTCGAAACATTTTCCCCAGCCTCTGATAGCTTATTTGGACGGATATACATTGCAGGGAGTCTAGGCCACAAAAACTTACAATTTTAAACACCTTTCGCGTGCAGCATTCAATGGCGACCGATAGATTTTATTTCGCGGGGAAAAAACTCGCATACAAGGCCTGTATGGTGTAGGGGGATAACGATGGTATGATTGAACTACAATATCCTCCATCTTTCCAAATATATCAAAGTTTTGTGGATTCGAGGTAAATAAATACGTTTAAATTCCCTGCACCCGCGGAGGTGCGGAAAATCGCAAGTTTTTGGGGCCTAGTTTTTCTGACTCTCTCCCAGCCATATCTGTCCAAATATCTATCAAAGGCTGGGAATAGAGTCAACAAGTTTAGGAATATACGGCCCCGTATACAAAAATCGTCAATATGGATGCAAACGTGCGACCCAAAGGCAATAAAAAATTGAACGAATGTTTTTTGAAATTTTTATTGATACCTTATTCAGATACATTTCTGAATCAGATACTTTTACAATACAAAATAAAATGGGTTTCAAAGTCTTTTACATTTCTGGACAATAGTGACTATAGATAATATTGAGGTCATAAGCTATATTATTTGATGTTGTATATGCTCTATCAACTGGTGAAATTTTAAAAACAGGAGAATAATTTCCAGCCTTTAGACTTCTTCTTATCTGAAAAAACAAAAAATGCATTGTGTACTTCACAATTCCTTTAAAGCGACACCACCTCTTAGAATGAGCAATAAATTTAAGTTCTCAAACTTTTGGCCGATAAGAGTTTATTATATTCATCAACGGTTTTAAAGTATACAAACAGATCCAATAAACCTATAAATCTCAAGTCAATTTCCATGAAATAACTGGTTATTGTTGAAAAACGCTTAAAATTTCTGTAAGCGTTTTCCAATTATTATATTTAACATAGTTTTTATTTGCATCTACTGCCAGAGTTTTCGTTCTTTGCCTTTCCATTTATGAAGGATGAATGAATGTGTTTATATTTACCTTTGCTCATTTTAGCTGAATTAAATTCACCAACATTTTTCCAAGACTTGGGTTTTTTCCAGAAGCATAATTTCTGAAGTAGACAAATGACAAATTATGTTTAAAATTAATGATAAACCAACTACATTGTATATTAAAGACTCCTCAAAGGATGAATACTATAGGTTATAAACTCAGTTGCAGAGTAACAATACAATCCCGTAGGGACATGAGGGGGCAGGGGTCATAGCACAATATTACCCAAAATATATATTTTTATCAGGGGTTTGAGGGCATGCGACATCACTCAGCCCTCTCATCATTGGATATCGCCCGACAGTTTGGTGAGGTTCTTCCTGGAGAGTTTCGAACAATCCCTCCCCCAAAATGAAATTACTTCCAACAGGCCTTCAATAAATGAGTGAACATGACCCACACTGTTAGCCATCACCCACCACAATTCATGCAGTAACTTTACTTTAAAGTGAAAGCATACACAGAGGTGCCGGAAGCATGGGGCGAATATATGCCCTTTTTGTCAAAGACATTTTATATCATAATATAATTAATAGAAATGCATGCCGCATGGCACATATTAAACAGAAACCAGACACGAGCATAGTACGAATTCATGTTGTAGGCGTGACTAACGCAAAACTACTACTTACCGATAAAAAACCGTTCTTCTCTTTCTTCGGTTCATTCCCCATACGGTATGTCAGGTAATCGTCAGCGTCGCGTGTCTTAAAAAAGTCGGCGTATAGTTGCAATGCTGGGGTTCGCCATCCCAAAAACATCTCTTCATCTACCGTAGGTGGAGATGTTGTGGGTGAATCATCTTGGTTTTTCCTTTTGGGGCCAGGTGATGGTACTCGTAGACGTGTACAGGGTTCATTAGGGAAATCTTTAGGGTGTGCTGTCGGTTTCAGGTTTCTGAGGGCTTTACGAAGTGTTGTATCACATAAAGGTCCATCTATAAATCTTGTTGTGTCTGGAGAAGAAGAGTTGAAACCAAATATGGAAGACTTGTAACTGGAGTCATCAGCATATGGCCCACCTAAAAAATATAATTTAATAAGGTTCATTTGAGATCTCGAACGTAGTTTGCGGCCCGCGGGCCAACTCCGGCCCTCAACTCCTTCAAGAGTGGCCCCTAAAGAGTTACCCCATCCGCTAAAACGTTCCCTTCATAATCCTAGCTAACTAAGCTCTATTTGGCCGTTGTTTTATTCATAAGATGCATTTGAGTTTATAAAAAAACTAATAAGTTTGCAGTTTACTTCTTGTCTATTCCTTAAAAGACAGCGAAATCTATCATTCGTAACAAACGGTCTCCGTGGAAGTTACGCTAGCGCAACGTTTAGATTATTATGGTTTAGCCAACGGAAACTGCCGAGGATTGAAATTTGCCAAATGCACTTTGCAATATGTTATGGTGTAGTTTACTGAAACTGCCAAAGAATGCTAAATGTACTCTGCAATATGCTATGGTTTAGCTTACGGAAACTGCCGAGGATTGAAATTTGCCAAATGCACTTTCACGGAAACTGCCAAGGATTGCTAAATGTATTTTGCAATATGCTATAGTTTAGCTTACGGAACTGTCGAAGATTGCCGAATGCAAGGAAAACTTATTGTTTTTAGTACTAACGTCTTCCGTAAGATTAAGCTGAATTCATACTCAGTCAGATTTCGTTGTCAATGTAGAAGTCCAAATGAAAGAATATTTACCCAAGTTTTTCTCATTCATTTTCTGGTGCAATTCCATCAAAACCATTGTGAAGCAATAAAATATCGCATACAGAGGTGCTGTTTCGTCGAGTACAGACATTTTTCTAAAATATCTGCGGTTATCTGCTGTTTTACTGAGAGAACTGCAAAAAGCGTCTTCCTATTTTGAATATTCAAAGGCGGAATAATGACGTGACGTCATTTTAATTGTTTGACGTTATCCTTCTGTTTTACGTTCTCTAATTATTGTCGTTAACTTCGAGTCCCCTTAAGTCAATGAAAAAGGGCCCCTGTACCAAAAATGAACAAAATAGTTTGTATGAATTTTATTTTCAAAATGGCATAGAAAGTTATATAAAGCACTTAAAAGATGTATGGATAGTTGAGACATTATTATTAAGATTAATTCAGGGATATGCTGGTTGACCATTTACCGTAGTCAATTAAAAACAAACTAACACGTATAAAAATATAGTTAACCATTATTATTATTATTATACACCCGTATTAACAGATGGAAGTAGATTTATCTCAAAAGGGTCTAGTCGGTATGACCGTTCTTATTATTTGTATTTCGTAGTAACAGTAAATCTAGAATCTCTATAACATAACTTGAAAGCGGATTACAATACTAATAGGCAGCCTAAGATTTTATCCAATTAATAAGACAAAATCCCCAGGAGCTTGTATTAGGTCAACGCTTTGTAATTAGTCAAATTTTGTATTCGGAGTTTTCATAGAATGATTGTGATTCGCCAAGGTATTAAAAGTGTGTCCGTAATGTCATAATCCGAAGAAATGAATCTTTTTCTATTCTGGGAAACCGAAGCAGATTACTTATTATGTTGTGGCATTTAACATGATCGTCAGATTTTGGGGTAAAGGTGATCCAAGGGAAAAGAAAACAGGCCCTAATCCAATGAAAAGTGGTATCAGGTATTCAGATAATTTTGAATACTCTGCTTGACGCCATAACCACCAATACATATACTGATAGTTATTTCTCACAAAGGATGATAAAAACTAAAATAAAAATTAATCGAGATGAGAGTAGTTTAGACTTTTGAATTAGATTATGATGACGACCGTCAAATTTATTCTTGGTAATTTCCAGTCTTTTGTCCAGGGTTTCCAAAATACCCGGATCTTGTGTAGAGTACCTGTAGTTTTGAGGTCAAGTGCTCGATCTATCCAAGACATGTATACGTGTTTTGTATCAATTTCAATACGTCTGAGAACGAATCGGGCTACATGCGAATGTCCATTCAGTCGTATCGTGTGCTATGTTACACTGTTAAACGCTTGAGGCATTAGACAACAGATACCATAAAATGTTCCATTAATTTTGAAGGTTGGTATGACGGTATTGAATCATATGATAATTATTTCTTTAAATACACAGATATTCGACGATATTCAGCTCTAGGATATTATATTCATTTACTAGACTAGATTGGCTAAACCTCATTAGCCTACTCGAGTAATTTTAATGACCACCAGATACTACCATTCATCCTGTCAAATGCTATCTTTAAAATGGCCACATTGCAAATCAGAGTGTTATATTTATTGATAGCTGTCGAATTTACAATTACACAGATGACCGGATAGCCGGATATGAAATTGTTATTAAACACCAGTTTTATATGCCCTCAAGTGCATTGAGGATTCATTGTAAATTTTTCCTTTCAACCGAGCAGTTGCCCTTCGGTTTCACTTATTTGAAAGCTTTAGCGATGTGTATTTGTTGCGAATTGATAAGCCCATGTGAACGAAATCAATTTCGGAGCTTTTTCCATTTAACATTTTTAAATATGCCACGGAGTTAAAAAAAAAATATAAAAATCAACAGCGAAAGATTTCACTTTTAATTGGATTTTAATGAAGTTATATTGGTTCATTTCGTAGTCTTAATACGGTTAATTTTAATTTTTCGTGCCATTTTGACCGTTTTAGAATAATTTTAACCGAACATGGGCCCCTTATTGTTAGGTTATTATAAGATGCACTCTTGTGAATTTTGTCTAACGTTTGCAGTACAGTAGTTGGGTATACACATAATATGATAATATCAATAGTAAAGGCCGTCGCACATTGAAGGATTTTTTGACGTCGACTATAACGGCGTCAAAAAATCGTTCAATGTGCGTTGGCTTTCGACAGCCCTACGACATAATCGGGAGTGATCGGGAGATATTTAACATGTCAAATCGAAAAACGTCTTGACGTGGCTTATCGGCTAGTGTGCGGGGCATCCCGTTAATTTGTCGTGACCTGGATTGAAGTCAACCAATTGAATTTCAGGTATATATTGGGCGCAATACGACAAAATCTCTTAAAACGACCGCTAGAAGTGCACCAGTCGCGATAAAAAAAAGTCGGTAGGTGTGCGCTTTGACTGCACGCTCCGATAATTTGACGCCTTCAAAAAATCGTAGGGCGTTCCGTCCCAAAAATCGTTCAATGTGCGCCGGCCTTAATGCATATGTTAAACATTTCATCAAGTAAATTTATGAAGTTTTTTTTCTATTTTCAGGTCGTATGTTGATGACACCCTTGATGTAAATAGTAAAAGTCTGATCAACAAACATTTCTAGGATCTCTAACACAATATGATCAATGATACGATTTCAGAGTAAAATTGTTTTCAATCGGACAATTTGTTTGTACTGATGTTATAATAACATAAAATATCACCGTGTTCCTACTTATTGAATAAAGTCTAAAATTAAATTGATGCTCATAAGTCACTGCCAATTGTTCCACGCTTAAACAGAGACATTAATTTGATCAAGCACTGAAGATGACCAACTGGTAGTGTATTACTTGTATGAGTTTTGGGTATACTAAAAGCTCATTGCTTCAGTATTTACCCATTCCAATCATGTAATTCTGGGAATAGATCAGATATATGTCAATTTTTAAAATTCCGTTTATACTCGAGCACGAGCTTGTGACACCATAATCTAGTTAATTTTTTTCATTTTCGGAATCACAGAAATTAAAAGAAATCTGAGTTTTGTGTTGAACCTCTTTACAATCCCAAAACAAAAGACATCCCCATTATTCCATTCCAATGCTGCAAGTTTCTTACATTTTGTGACGGTGATGTCATTGCTTACATTACTTTATCTGAAAGACAATTGACGATGAAGTGAGAGAACAGTGTTGAGAGATACGTTATTGATAGACATTACGCTGTTTAAAACTTAAATGAATAAAAATTATTACATATTATATATAAGTAATGGTATACTATTTATATTGTTGTCATTTGACCAGCATAGCAGCAATCATAGTGTATATAGGGAATACGCCAAAGGTCTACTGTCAGTAATCGCGTAGTATGTTCACGTGAACAACCATTTAATTGTATTCTAAATATGTCTTAACACCTGCCAATAAATTAAATGAAAATTCATACTGGGTCCTTTTGAATTAAAACCAATTGATATACCGATTTATATGAAAGATGTCCACCCTATCCATCTTCGTCGATCAGGGGCGTCCATATAAATTATTTACTGGTGGTGGGGTGGGGTTGGTGTTGTTACTGCTAGCTTAATTACTGCCGAGAACGCCTGGTAAAGGATTTTTTTATTTTAGAGAATTTTACATCCTGAAACGCGATTTCCTGAAGAATTATGGTTTATATGTGTATGGATTGCGGGACCAACACAAGTAAATTTTGGGAATAAGACGCCTGAAACGCAAATCCCTTACATTTCCCGGCAAATTTGAAGTTCAAGATTATTTGCCTGACCCTCCTATAAAAATTCTCTCCCTACAGTTTTATTTTTTACCGACAAAAAAATCCGCTACAGGGCGGGGGTGTTGCCACCCACAACACCCCCACCCCCACCCCACCCCCCTCTCATGTAGACGCTCCTGCCGTCGATTATAGTTCACTAATTGCAAATATTTACAAGATAATGCCGGTGTGTGGTACTCGATTATGATAGACACACAAGCGAATACATATGATTAGGGTGCTGGTCGAGTGACTTCTTCTGCTTCCGCATTAAACACAATACCTTGTCCATTTCATCGTCTACTTAATTTAATAAAATGGTGTTTTACTTCCTGCCCTTCTACACCTGTGCTAATGAAGACAAGCAAACGCCATGCAGTGTGCAATTGGGGAAATTTAGCTAGGATAGCGGCACATAACGTGCACAGCCTGCAGCTCACGGGACTTCGGGACTAATCCAACTCTACTAGGCTGACATTTTCTCAAGTGAAAAACAAAGTACTGTGTTACATTCACCTATTTTGCTCAAGTTAGAGTTTATACAGATTAGCAATGCCTTTTCGTCGCGATGTGATAACCAATGTCCTGTCCATACAAGTCAAAATTTTCAATATTTGTTTTAAAAAACCTAATATTATATGGTTCACCTTGCTCTGAAATTGGTCAAGAGATTTAACATGAAGTCAAGTGGAAACACCAAAATTATTAAATGCTATGTTTGACGCATCAGGAAACGATATCAATTTGCATTACGATTTAGGTACGTTGTGTGTATTTTGTTCCACATAATTTCTATATTATTATGTTTTCAAGGGAGATAACCGCCATAGACAATCCTTCACCTCAAATTGCTAATCTCAAGTGAATCATTGCTACAAAACGTTCCATCTCACAGAATAGTGGGAAAAAATGTCTGTGTCGTAGATTAGTAATCGGTGCTTTGCTCTGGAATGATGCTCGCTAACAAGAAAGTCCGGGGTTCAATCCTGGCATGTCAATGAAAAATGGAAAGAGTGTAGTCGTTTGGGTGGGACAACAAACCGAGGCCTCCTGTTCTACGTGCTATGCATGTAAGAGATCAGCTTTAGAGATGGTATTAGTCAGAAAACTGACAGTTACTTTGCAACAAGAAAAATCGACAACATGGATGAAAACGCGCAAACAAAAGGCAATAAAAAATTTAACAAATTGTTTTTGAAATTGTTATTGATACCTTATTCAGATACATTTCTGAATCAGATACCTTTATAATACAAAATAAAATGGGTTTCAAAGTCTTTTATATTTCTGAATAATAGTGACTGTAGATTATATTGAGGTCACAAGCTATATTATTTGATGTTGTACGTTGTCTATCAACTGGTGAAATTTTAAAAACAGGAGAATAATTTCCAGCCTTTAGACTTCTTCTTATCTGAAAAAACAAAAGCATTATGTACTTCACAATTGCTTTAAAGCGAGACCACCTCTTAGAATGAGCAACAAATTTAAGTTCTCAAACTTTTGGCCGATAAGAGTTTATATTCATCAACGGTTTCAAAGTATCCAAAGTATCCAAACAGATCCAATAAACCTATAAATCTCAAGTCAATTTCCATGAAATAACTGGTTATTGTTGAAACACGCTGTAAGTGTAATTTCTGTAAGTGTGTTTCAATTATTATATTTAACAGAGTTTTCGTTCTTTGCCTTTTCCTTTATGAAGGATGAATGAATGTGTTTATATTTACCTTTGCTTATTTTAGCTGAATTAAATTCACCAACTTTTTTCCAGGACTTGGGTTTTTTCCAGAAGCATAATTTCTGAAGTAGACAAATGAAACATTATGGTAAATTAATGATGAACCAACTACATTGTATATTAAAGACTCCTCAAAGGATGAATATTATAGGTTATAAACTCAGCTGTAGAGTAACAATACAATCCCGTAGGGACAGGAGGGGGCAGGGGTAAGGCACTATATTACCCAAAATATATATTTTTATCTCGTCTGAGGGCATGCGCTACCACTCAGCCCCCTCATCATTGGATTGGTTAGGTTCTTCCTGGAGAATGAGTTTCGCACAATCCCTCCCCCAAAAGTGAGAGTGAGAGTGAGAATGACCCACACTGTTGACCATCACCCACCACAATTCATGTGTAGTAACTGTACTGAAAGTGAAGTCATACACAGAGGTACCGGAAGCATAGGGAAAATATAATATGCCATTTTTGTCATAGACATTTTATACCATAATATTACATATATACAGAAGTTATAAACTACCCAAAATATAAGCATGAAGTACGTTCTGATATACCTCAAAAGTGATCCAAGAGTCTCTAAAATATAAAATTATCACCAGGTGCCCTTTATTATACAGCTTCGTCCTCGTTCAAAGAGATTTGCCTCCGGCACCCCTGAATATATTATACATTATAAAATAGTGTAATGCTTGCCGCATGGCACATATTAAACAGAAACCAGATACGAACATAGTACGAATTCATGTTGTAGGCGTGACTAAAGCAAAACTACTACTTACCGATAAAAAACCGTTCTTCTCTTTCTTCGGTTCATTCCCCATACGGTATGTCAGGTAATCGTCAGCGTCGCGTGTCTTAAAAAAGTCGGCGTATAGTTGCAATGCTGGGGTTTGCCATCCCAAAAACATCTCTTCATCTACCGTAGGTGGAGATGTTGTGGGTGAATCATCTTGGTTTTTCCTTTTGGGGCCAGGTGATGGTACTCGTAGACGTGTACAGGGTTCAGTAGGGAAATCTTTAGGGTGTGCTGTCGGTTTCAGGTTTCTGAGGGCTTTACGTAGTGTTGTATCACATAAAGGTCCATCTATATATCTTGTTGTATCGGTAGAAGAGGAGTTGAAACCAAAATTGAAAAACTTGTAACTCCAACTGGAGTCATCAGCATATGGCCCACCTAAAAATATAATTTAATTAGGTTCATTTGAGATCTCGAATGTAGTTTGCGGCCCGCGGGCCAACTGCGGCCCTCAACTCCTTCAAGAGTGGCCCCTAAAGAGTTACCCCTTTCGCTAAAACATTCCCTTCGCAATGTTAGATAACTAAGTTCTATTTGTCCGTTATGTTTTTTTCATAAGATGCAATTTGCGTTTATAAAAAAAACTAATAAGTTTGCAATTTACTTCTTGTCTATTGCTTAAAAGACAGCTACATCTATCATTCGTAGCAAACGGTCTACGTGAAAGTTACGCTAGCGCAAAGTTTAGATTATGATTTAGCCATGATTAAGCCTAGCCAACGGAAACTGCCGAGGATTGCCATTTGCCAAATGCACTTTGCAATATGTTATGGTTTAGCTTACGGAAACTGCCGAGGATTGCTAAATGTACTCTGCAATATGCTATGGTTTAGCTTGCGGAAACTGCCAAGGATTGCTAAATGTACTCTGCAATATGCTATGGTTTAGCTTACGGAAACTGCCAAGGATTGCTAAATGTATTTTGCAATATGCTATAGTGTTACGGAAACTGCCAAGGATTGCTAAATGTACTCTGCAATATGCTATGGTTTAGCTTGCGGAAACTGCCAAGGATTGCTAAATGTACTCTGCAACATGCTATGGTTTAGCTTACGGAAACTGCCAAGGATTGCTAAATGTACTCTGCAATATGCTATGGTTTAGCTTACGGAAACTGCCAAGGATTGCTAAATGTACTCTGCAATATGCTATGGTTTAGCTTACGGAAACTGCCAAGGATTGCTAAATGTACTCTGCAATATGCTATGGTTTAGCTTACGGAAACTGCCAAGGATTGCCAAATGCAAAGAAAACTTAATTTATTTTAGTACTAACGTCTTACGTATGATTAAACTGAATTAAAACTCAGTCAGATTTCGTTGTCAATATTGAAGTCCAAATGAAAGAATATTTACCCAAGTTTTTTTCATTCATTTTCTGGTGCAATTCCATCAAAACCATTGTGAAACAATAAAATATCGCATACAGAGGTGCTGTTTCGTCGAGTACAGACATTTTTCTAAAATATCTGCGGTTTTCTGCTGTTTTACTGAGAGAACTGCAAAAAGCGTCTTCCTATTTTGAATGTTCAAAGGCGGAATAATGACGTGACGTCATTTTAATTGTTTGACGTTATCCTTCTGTTTTGCGTTCTCTAATTATTGTCGTTAACTTAGAGTCCCCTTAAGTCAATGAAAAAGGGCCCCTGTACCAAAAATGAACATAATAGTTTGTATGAATTTTATTTTCAAAATGGCATAGAAAGTTATACTAAGCACTTAAAAGATGTATTCATAGCTGAGACATTAAGGTTAATCCAGGGATATGCTGGTTGAAGATGTAGAAATAGCAATAACCATTTACCGTAGTCAATTTAAAAACAAACTAACACGTATACAAATATAGTTAACGAGTGGATATTATTATTATACACCCGCATTAACAGATGGAAGTAGATTTATCTCAAAAGGGTCTAGTCGGTATGACCGTTCTCATTATTTTTATTTCGTAGTAACAGTAAATCTAGAATCTCTATAACATAACTTGAAAGCGGATTACAATACTAATAGCCAGCCTAAGATTTTATCCAATTAATAAGACAAAATCCCCAGGAGCTTGTATTAGGTCAACGCTTTGTAATTAGTCAAATTTTGTATTCGGATTTTTCATAGAATGATTGTGATTCGCCAAGGTATTAAAAGTGTGTCCGTAATGTCATAATCCGAAGAAATGAATCTTTTTCTATTCTGATTACTTTGTATGTTTTCGCATTTAACATGAACGTCAGATTTTGGGGTAAATGTGATCCAAGGGAAAAGAAAAAAGTTCACATAACAGAACAGGACCTTATCCACTGAAAAGTGTTATCAGGTATTCAGATAATTCTCACGCCATAACCACCAATACATGTACTGCTAATTATAACTCACAAAGGATGATAAAAACTAAAAAAAAATTAATCGAGATGAGAGTACAAAGGTGCATGTTAGACTTTTGAATTAGATTATGATGCCGACCGTAAAATTTATTCTTGGTAATTTCCAGTCTTTTGTCCAGGGTTTCCAAAATACCCGGATCTTGAGTCTAGTAACTGCAGTTTTGAGGTCAAGTGCTCGATCTATCCAAGACATGTATACGTGTTCTGTATCAATTGAGATGGACCTACCCCGTTTTCAATACGTCTCAGAACGAATCGGGCTAATGCTAATGTCCATTTAGTCGTATCGTGTGCTATGTTACACTGTTAAACGCTTGAGGCATTAGACAACAGATACCATAAAATGTTCCATTAATTTTGAAGGTTGGTATGACGGTATTGAATCATATGATAATTATTGCTTTAAATACACAGATATTCGACGATATTCAGCTCTAGGATATTATATTCATTTACTAGAATAGATTGGCTAAACCTCATTAGCCTACTCGAGTAATTTTAATGATCATCAGATACTACCATTCATCCTGTCAAATGTTATCTTTAAAATGGCCACATTGCAAATCAGAGTGTTATATTTATTGATAGCTGTCGAATTTACAATTACACAGATGACCGGATAGCCGGATATGAAATTGTTATTAAACACCAGTTTTATATGCCCTCAAGTGCATTGTGAATTCATTGTAAATTTTTCCTTTCAACCGAGCAGTTGCCCTTCAGTGTCATTTCTTTGAAAGCTTTAGCGATGTGTATTTGTTGCGTATTGATAAGCCCATTTGAACGAAATCAATTTCGGAACTTTTTTCACTTAACATTGTTAGATATGCCATGGAGTTAAAAAAAAATATGAAGATCAACAGCGAAAGATTTCACTTTTAATTGGATTTTAATGAAGTTATATTGGTTCATTTTTACTAGTCATTTCGTCATTATTGTTAGGTTATTATAAGGTGCATTCTTGTGAATTTTGTCTAACGTTTACAGCACAGTTGGGTATACACATAACATGATAATATCGATAGTAATGCATACATTATACATTTCATCAAGTAAATTTATGAAGTTTTTTTCTATTTTCAGGTCGTATGTTGATGACACCCTTGATGTAAATAGTAAAAGTCTGGTCAACAAACATTTCTAGGATCTGATCAATGATGCGGTTATCTCACTTGATTTATTGGATTTCAGAGTAAAACTGTTTTCAATTGGACAATTTGTTTGTACTGATGTTATAATAACTTAATTTAACTTAAAATATCACCGTGTTCCTACTTATTGAATAAAGCCTAAAATTAAATTGATGCTCATAAGTCACCACTGTTAATATTGTTCCATGCTTAAAAAGAGACATTCATTTTATCAAGCACTGAAGATGTACTTGATCTTATATGCCAATGATCAACTAGTAGTGTGTTTCCTTATACGTTTTGGATATACTAAAGACTCATTGCTTCAATATTTACCCATTTCCAAAAACTAGTTTGACGACCGTAGATCCTGTAAATCTGGAAATAGATCAGATATTATGTCACTTTTGAAAATTCCATTTATACTCGAGCACGAGTTTGTGACACCATAATCTAGTTAAATTTTGATTTATTTTCGGAACCACAGAAATTAAACAAGAAATCGGAGTTTTGTGCTGAACCTCTGTACAATCCAAAAAAAAGACATCCCCATTCCAATGCTTCAAGTTTCTTAAATTAATTTTGTGACGGTGATGTCATTGCTTACATTACTTTATCTGAAAGACAATTGACGTGAGAGAAACAGTGTTGAGAGAGACGTTATTGATAGACATTACGCTGTTTAAAACTTAAATGAATAAAAATTATTACATATTATATATAAATAATGGTATACTATTTTTATTGTTGTCATTTGACCAGCATAGCAGCAATCATAGTGTATGTAGGGAATACGCCAAAGGTCTACTGTCAGTAATCGCGTAGTATGTTCATGTGAACAATTTAATTGTATTCTAAAAATCTCTTAACACCTGTCAATAAATTAAATGAAAATTCATACTGGGCACTTTCTGTGGCTATAGTTGTTATTCAATGTTAAAACCAATTGACATACTGGATTATATGAAAGATGCCAACCCTATCCCGTCAACGTGATAGTCAAGTGGAAACGCCAAAATTATTAAATGTGATGTCAGGAAACAATATCAATTTGCATTACGATTTTGATAGTGTATATTTTGTTCCACATTTCTATATTATTGCTTCAAGGGAGATAACCGCCATAGACAATCCTTCAACTCAAATTGCTAATCTACAGAACGTTCCATCTCACAGAAAAGTGGGGAAAAAATGTCGGTGTCGTAGATTAGTAATCGGTGCTTTGCTCTGGAATGATGCTCGCTAACCCGAAAGTCCGGGGTTCAATCCTGGCATGTCAATGAAAAATGGAAAAAGTGTAGTCGTTCTGATGGGACAATAAACCGAGGCCTCGTGTGCTATGTGCTATGCATGTTTGTAAGAGATCTTTAGACATGGTATTAGTCCGTTCTCATTAGTCCAGTAGGCACAGAAAATTGAGACGTAAACACCATTTCATTTCCATTCATTTGCTCAGTAATAGGAGGGAATGATATTATCATATCGATTGTCACAGGATCAAACTTTACAGACTGCATCTCAAACACAGCTATTTAATTGGATGGTTCTCTAGCGAATACAGCCAATTATAACTCTCGATAACAAGCACATGAAAGATCGGTCATTAAATCTTTCTACCGAAAGTTCTGATTGGCTGTTTTTGATAGAGTACTATCCAACCAATATCCGTTTATACATTTAAGTGCCTAAATTTCAAGGTATTACACGAATATCGAAACAGCTCGAAGTTTTGAAGTTGGGTGATATATGAATGGGCGAAGGTCCTCACAAATCTATATAATACGGTATATTTAAAACATATAAATGTACATTTAAAGCAGTTATTAAAAACAAATCAGTCTAATCAAAATAAGACCCAAATTTCGTTTCGATCGGCTTTTCAAATTCCTTTTAGCCACTATATTAGAGTCTAACTACGTCGTTAAAACAATTTCGTCAGATTGAACTCTGACCTAAAATGACATGATAAACTAGTCTAAGCACTCGAGAACCTTAAAATGTACCTTTGTTCACGTCACAAAAATCCAACCGCTCGAGAGGGCAAAGATCTGTTTGGGTTAAGTTGAGATTAGGCAGTACAATCTGACAGTATTGCTTTAACGACGTGGTTAGATCCTATTGTAGTAGAACGGAATTTAAAAAGTCGATTGAAACGAAATTTATTCTTGAGTTTTTATTTGAAGTTATTGCTTCTTTATATTCCATCTGTTAGGTATTTACAGTGTGCTTTTCATGTGGTTCTGTTTCTTCTGACTGTTGAATCATCATCAAAGGTATTTCATCAGGGTCAGATTTCATAGCTACTGCATTACTCGAGGACAGTTTTAGTTGTGATGTTATTCGACGAGTCATGAGCGTACCATATACATACTCTATGCCCCTTAATATTAGCAAGGTATCCACAGACGCTTCTCTAGCATTTGTCATGATCGAGCCAAAAGCTAATTCTTTCAAAGGTTGAACTAGCAAGCAAGCAGATTGTGTAACTGCTGCGATGAACGTATATACCCCAAGTACAAGGATCCAAAACCAATACAACTTAAAGAACATCTCATAGAGGTAATGTATAGGTATATCACATTGCAAGTCATAATTGTGAAGATTTGAAACGTGTCTGATTTCAAAGGAACAATGAACAGTTTTCGGGAAAATGTAATATAGAGTCTTCTCTAAGGTCACATTTTCGTTAAATCCAGAAGCATTGCGAGTTGAAATGGTTTCAGTGATTGTGGTATCTCTAAAGTAAGTGGTAACAAACACAAACTGTATGAACAAGTTCAAAACAAGCAATGCTTTAACAATGAGTAAAAAAACAAAACGAAAATTGCTTCTATACACGATGGACTCTTTAACCATAACGACAAGTTGGTCCAATTCATGACGATTTGTATCTCTCACTGGCCGAGATTTCATATTATTAAAAACATCAGCTAACATTTTGAACAACTGAGGTATTTTGAATCCAGCGAGCATCATCATTAATATAAAAACAAAAGGCGCATTAGCAACATTTAATTTTCCCGATCTGATTTGTGTTTGCTCTATAACATGTTGATTATCAGTGTACCAACAGACTCTATGGGTGTATTCAATTTGTGATGCTTCAAACTGTGATGGAGCCCAGCATGTCATGGCCGATGTTGGGAAGATATACCTCAGAATACCGACACAAAAAATAAAAACCACCAATACAGTACAGGTCCAGAAAAAATTTAGTCTTTCAATCATATCATCTGGCTTGTCTTGCTTCTTTCCTGTCATTTTTTTTTTCGGATTAAAAAATCTGAAAGTAAACAATCAGAACTTTTCAAAAACAAATGTAATAAATTGTATCTATATTTTTTTTTCAAATAGTGGACATACATAAATAAAGGCACACCAGATATTTCAATATTTATCAAAACAAATTTTTTAAATTATGTTAAAGCGTTGTGTCATTGAAAAGGCAAGTCAGGCAATGAGTGCTTGTAAACCTTGTTGATCCACTTCCCGACATAAAAAAAAACTATGCCATTTATCCCTTATAGCATATTACTAAAAAGTCATAACCGGAGACATGCCAGTAGTTAAAGGTAGAAGCCACAGATCAGAGACGTAAAAAGAAACTTGTAAGAATTTAAATTGATTTCCCTGCGTCTGAGGCCTTTCTGGGAAGTATTATCGTCCGCGAGAATGGCTAGATAATTTGCGTCAGGGAATTTCCAGACAGTGTTTAAAGGGGAATATATTCAGCATTTTTTAGGGTCGATTTGAGCCTTGAATATATACAAATAGTTTTCAGAAATACACTAATAAACAAAAATCATATAATTCCTTCAATTATATCCCTACCTTAACATTTATCTTTCATTTTCTGTATATTGTGTTTTCTATATAACGCATGCAGTCTTACTAAACGACGAGTCGTAATTTTGACTTTCAAATGCCGATATTTATGGATAGGCCTACACGTGTGTTTAAAGGCTTAAATTTCGCAGGAGAGTTGTGAACAATATTACAGATTAGATAAGCTAAAAACAAATCCAGATTCTGAGACTAAAAGTTATTTGGTCGAACAGTTTTAGTGAACATATTCCTTTAAGATGATTAGGTTATTATAATTTCTAACTTTGTTTGTAATTCCTCTTTTCGACGTTTCACCCTTACATTTCCAATTAACCCTACAAATGCATATGGACCCAGATTGAGAAGCACTTAACTTTTAATTTACGGTCTTTATTGTTTGTTTTACTGATCGTAAAGCCCAACATTAGCCTTATCTAATATCAAATGTACAATAATTTATTGAAAACGTGACTGACCTGTAAGCTATTCTGCAAGAGAAGTGAAGTATTTGGAAGGGGATACCAACAATTTGATCAGTAATTAGTAAATAATTCTACAATTTTAGTAAATGTCAACTACACAATTATTTCCATTCATTCGCTATTCTATAAATAGTATTAATATGTCAAATTATTTAAGATTAGGCCTACATATAATACACGAAGGGGTGAAAACGGTGTTGTAAAACATATTTCTAAAGAAACGTTATATGTATCGTTGCAAGCATCGATATGCATGTTGAGCGTGTAACTAACGTGTAAATAACGTCAGAATAGCGCTTTACTGGCGTGTGCACTAGGAAACCGTAAAGTCGTAAAGCAGGTCGCCAGTGAGTCGTTCACTGCAAAGCAAACGATTAGTAACAACCAAGTAACGCCAGAGTAACGACTGTGCAACGGTTGCCGAACGCGTGCTACGCTCGTCGAACGTTAGTAAAACGTTCTTTAACGTCTTCAGCGTTTAACCTTAAACGTTGTAGAACGCTCGTCGCGGTGAAAATTTGTGTGCATGTTCAAAACTTTTTTTCCGGACCAGCGTTCTCCGACGATTAACGACGATCACCGATGTTCACTGTCGATCACACAGCGTTCTTCTAGCGCTATCCCAGTGACAATGGACGACTTCCAACGTTTCCTCAAACGTTGGCCAGAACGTCATGCATATATGGTGTGACGGGCCTTTGAGCCATGCGCATGAACAATATATTAATCTGAATATTGATCCTCTTATATCCCTTATATCCGATGCGTACTGATTTATTCCCACATTTTACCATTGTGTGACCAAGGCAATTTGAACAAGTGCGGAGAATGACGTAATCATTATTGATACCCATACCATCTTCCAGTATATGGAGGAAGAATGAATATATTCGATAAAATAAAAGTAAAGATTTTGTTTAAATTTAAGGGATTGTAAAGTGGTTTTCTTAACTTTGTATGTGTATCGGGGACACTGATAGGCAGTGATAGCATCAATTTTCAAACGAGTACGCAATGAAATGCTAGTATGAAATCGTAAAAAAAAAAGAGCAATGCTAAGCAAAATATTTATTTAAAAAGCCCTATACATAAACTTGAGCTGGTAAATTTTCGATATTGTCGAGAATGGTTCGAGTAGGCCTGTGCTGTAAATTTAATAAACTACAACAAACCACAGTGCTATGTCATGAAATAACAATAGCCTATGTTCAAAGTAGAAAATAAAATGTACCCGGTATATAATAAAAAATCTTACTAATCAACTGCATGATTATCAAGAATTATCTCCCGTAAATGTTTAACGGGTTAGTGAACAAACAATTAACTAGAGTATTAAAAGTTGGCCTAATTAAGAAACATAATGTCCATATTTCATTAATATGTATGCAGGACAGAAGTTCAACCTGTCGACCGTGTTAGAATATGTAAACTTTGGTATATGTACGCACTGTATATGATGAAACACTTGTTACGTTATGTGATTACGTTATTGTATGCTCTCTACAAAAGGAGATAATAAAGTATTGTTCTTCCACCCTTCCGAAAACGTGTAGTCATATTATATCCCCACAAATTCAAGAACTAAAGAATAGTTTTATATAATTATCCTCCATCATGACTTCAACAGGTTATGGGCCCAGCACGCTTCCACTGCGCGGTTAGTATTCGATGGAGATGAAAATAAGTACGAATTGTGGGAAGTGAAGTTTTTGGGTTATATGAGACTTCAGAAATTGGCTGACGTAATTGAGCGGGAAGAAGATGACGAAGAGCTCAGTGAAGAAGACGAAGCCAAGAATGCTTTAGCTTTTGCAGAGCTAGTACAATATCTTGATGATAGAAGTTTATCTCTTGTTATTCGAGATGCAAAAGATGACGGAAGAGCTGCCTTGAAAATATTGAGAGAACATTATTTATCAAGTGGTAAACCAAAAATTATTTCGTTGTACCAAAAACTTACCAATTTGGAAAAACTGAGTACAGAAACAGTGACTGATTATATGTTAAGGGCAGAGACTGCTTCAGCTTACTTAAAGACTGCAGGAGAAGTTATAAGTGACAGTCTACTGATAGCAATGATATTGAAGGGCCTACCAAAGGAGTTTAAACCTTTCTCCACTGTAGTAACTCAAAGAGAAACAGAACCAAATTTTATAGACTTTAAAATATTATTGAGAAGATTTGAAGAGTCTGAGAAACAAAATAGTGAAGATACGAAGGAAGATAGTATCATGAAGATGGATGAAAAATCCCAATCACCCCATAGTGGATTGAAGTGCTTTGGATGTGGAAAAGTTGGTCACAAGGTTATTGACTGTTACTCAAAGGGAAGAAAACCCCAACGCTGGTGTGATATTTGCAAGAAAAATAACCATGATACTAAATACTGTCGTAAGAAAAACACAAGAAATGATAATGGTGCTCAACAGAATACACAAAGTTCGGCAAAAACAGCAGATTCATATAATTGTGGCAAACATTCGTATGCATTTAAATTAGGACATGGAACTGATCCAAATAATAATATTAAGACTCATTCAGAAAGTCTTTTAGTTGACACGGGTGCCACAGCCCACATTATGAACGATAAAGCTATGTTTATAAATTTTGACAAAACTTTTTGTCCAGAGAAACATTATATTGAACTTGCAAATGGTGATAGGTCAAATAATGTTGCCCTTGCACGTGGGACAGTAAAAATTACTATGGTAGACAATGAAGGTCATAATTATGATGTGACATTAAATAATACTCTTTATATCCCATCATACCCACAGAATATATTCTCAGTTCAAGCAGCAACTGAAAGAGGTGCCACTGTAAAATTTGAGCCCGATTTTGCACAAATTGTTACTAATGATGGTAGAAAATTTGATATTAAGAAATGTGGTAAACTGTATTATATTGATGTTTTAAATGTTAATAATTTTAATGTTTCTTCTGATTCAGTAAATTACACACGTTCTGTTAAAGAATGGCATAATATATTAGGTCATTGTAATGTTAAAGATGTTCTTAAGTTAGAAAATGTTGTTGATGGTATGAAAATTAATGGTACCGGTAATAGACAATTAGATTGTAATATTTGTATTGAAGGTAAGATGTCTCAATATCGCAGTAGGGACCCTGACAAACGTGCAGTAGGTATACTTGATTTAGTACATTGTGATCTTGCAGGTCCAGTTGACCCAATAGCTAAGGATGGTTTTAGATATGTTTTGAGTTTTGTTGATGACTTTTCTGGGTTAATAATGATATACTTTCTTAAGCATAAGAGTGATACTACTGAGGCTACAATGAAATACCTTGCAGATATTTCTCCATATGGAACAGTTAAACGCTTAAGAAGTGACAATGGTGGTGAATTTATTTCTAAGGAATATGAGAACCTTTTAGTTAAAAACCGTATAAAACATGAAAAGTCTGCCCCATTCTCGCCTCATCAGAATGGTACTGCAGAAAGGGCATGGAGATCTCTTTTTGATATGGCTAGATGTTTATTGTTACAGAGTAAATTGCCTAAAGAAATGTGGACGTACGCATTAATGACAGCAGCCTACATTAGAAATAGATGTTATAATAATAGAATTCAGAAAACTGCATTTGAAGCTTTTTCAGGTGAAAGACCAGATGTCAGTAACATGCATATTTTTGGTACTATTTGTTATGCATATGTTCAAAACAAGAAGAAATTAGATGCTAGATGTCAGAAGGGTATTTTTGTAGGATATGATAAGGGAAGTCCAGCATATCTTGTTTACTTTCCTGAAAATGGTAATGTAGGACGAGTTAGATGTGTGAGATTTAAAAGGGATACAGATGACCCTATTAGTGAGCCTGATAGAAACTATCATGATGATATTATTGACTGGAATGATGATGATGTAGATCGACCCACTCCACCAGTAGATGAAAGTGATGAAAATGAAGCACCACAAAATGTAGGTGATCAAGACAACATACCACAAAATGTTGATAATGGTAACGATATGAACCAAAATATACCTGAACCAAATGGTAATGATAGAAATCAAAATTTGTCTGAACCAAATATAGATGATAGAAACCAAAATCCACCTAAACTCAATAGATATCCTGAAAGGACAAGACGTAAACCTAGATACCTGCATGATTATCATGTAGAAGATGAATGTCATGAAAATATTAATTATTCTATTGATTATTGTTATAGATTAGGAGAAGTACCTCAGACGTATCAGGATGCTATAAATTCTCAAAGTTCAAACTATTGGAAAAAGGCTATGAAAGATGAGATAGATGCTTTGAAAGAAAACGAAACATTTGATGTAACTCCACTACCAGAAGGCAGAAAGATAGTGGGAGGTAGATGGGTGTATGCTTTAAAACTTGGTCCAAATAATGAAGAGCAATATAAGGCTCGTTATGTTGCAAAAGGTTATTCACAACTACCTGATGTAGATTACCATGAAACCTTTTCACCTACAGCTCGTATTACATCAATTAGAACTTTGATGCAACTAGCTGTCCAAAATGATTTAATAGTTCACCAAATGGATGTCAAAACAGCATATTTGAATGCACCAATAGATTGTGAGATTTACATTGAACAACCTGAAGGTTTTGTTAAAGATGGGAAAAATGGTGAAAAATTAGTGTGTAAACTTAAGAAATCACTGTATGGTTTAAAACAAAGTGGTCGAAATTGGAACAATATGTTACATACTCATTTAACTGACCAAGGTTTTGTTCAGTCATTAGCTGATAATTGTGTATATACTAGACATACTGATAGTGAGATGACAATTATAATTGTATGGGTTGATGATATAATTATTGGTACAAATCAGCTTTCTACGCTTAATCACATCAAGAAGTGCTTGAATTCTAAATTTAAAATGAAAGATCTTGGAAAAATAAATTGGTTTTTAGGCATTCAGTTTATTCATGAAGGTGATATTATTCAAATGAACCAGTCCAGGTATATTGATAAGATTTTGTTAAGATTTCGTATGCAGGATTGTAAACCTAAGTCTACTCCATGTGAGACAGGTATAAATAAGGTTATTGATGATTCTGATTTTGATGATGTTAGATTGTATAGGGAAATTGTTGGTAGTTTGATTTATGTTATGACAGCTACTAGACCAGACTTATGTTATATTGTGACAAAACTTTCTCAACATATGTCAAAGCCAAAGTGTGCTCATTATTCAATGGCAAAGCATGTTCTTAGATATTTAAAAGGGACTGTAGATCAGAATTTAGTGTTCAAAAAGTCAAATTGTGAATTGTCTTTAGTAGGTTATTGTGATGCTGATTGGGGAAGTTGTCATGATGATCGCCGTAGTATTACAGGATATGGTTTTCATTTGTCAAATGATGGTCCATTGATTTCTTGGAAAAGTAGGAAACAAGCCACTGTAGCTTTATCTACTTGTGAAGCTGAATATATGTCATTGGCAGGTGCTATTCAAGAAGCAAAATTTCTATTATATTTGTTAAGTAGTATGACAGGAAATAGTTGTTTTCATAATGTACATATGTTTTGTGACAATCAAGGGGCTATTGCATTGGCTAAAAATCCTGTACAACATCAAAGATCTAAACATATAGATATAAAATACCATTTTATAAGATCAGAAGTTCAGACAGGTTTGGTAAATCTTGAATATGTACCATCTGCTCATAATATTGCTGATGTATTTACTAAACCTGCTACTAAACAAAATTTGCAAAAATTTATTAAAATTAGTATGGGTGATTAATTTAAATGTTCAATGTTGATTTTTATTTTCTGTTTAAATTAAGACCCTATATTTGTAAACATTAAGATTTGTAAGCTTTTTATACTAAAGTTTAAGTGGGAGTGTTAGAATATGTAAACTTTGGTATATGTACGCACTGTATATGATGAAACACTTGTTACGTTATGTGATTACGTTATTGTATGCTCTCTACAAAAGGAGATAATAAAGTATTGTTCTTCCACCCTTCCGAAAACGTGTAGTCATATTATATCCCCACAAATTCAAGAACTAAAGAATAGTTTTATATAATTATCCTCCATCATGACTTCAACAGACCGTAACATTTTTTGCAGATAATATCAACGTGGTACCTACAAGATCTATATGATAGCCTACATCCCCCTCTACCAAAAATATAGCTTTTTTGCCTAAAATCAAAATAATGTCCTATAAAAAACTTCTAATTGTGTTAAAATATTAATTTTTCTCCCACATATTTATTTTGCCTACGCAGCACGGAGACGGGTAGTCAGATAAAACCTGCCGTTGAGCGGGTAGGAGACGGGTAGAGTTAATAGTTGCTGTAGTCTGATTTATAATTTCATACTCAGTTACTTCCCTTCATTTGAGTCATCACGTGTTCAATATCACGCGATTCTCATTCACCTACAAACTGAATCATTTCCTCTGTCAAAATCCGTGCCTTTTGGAGACATTTTTTTATCGAAATCTGCAAAGATGTCACGTTTTACCGAGCAGTTATTATTTACAACCTTTGTTATATTTTGTTTTATATCTACAGTCAGCTCAGTTGTACCAAAATATAAGCCCTGCGGTGAGTTGTTTTCTTACAAAAAACCAAAAAAAGCAGTGGTTATTTTCCACGAACGACACATACCCAGTTCCAGTTTGTCAGGTGTCTTTATTGGAACATCATACAAAATATAACCGAGGTGGCACTTACATTCTTTTGTATTTGGAATGAGCCTAAACAAATGAAATGTACCACAGAATGTATTTTTTCTCTTGATCATAAATGCTCAAAGTCAAAATATTGTTGTCAATTGAATCAATGAATGTCATGAGTCTTAAAATAAAATGCCTTTGCTTTGGGTCAATGAAAATAAATGTCTTGAAAATTTTCAATATGAAATGAATGCACTTCCTTCCTTTTGGACTGAAATTTCCCCTCTGTAAAATCATATTTCCAAAATCATATTACGGTACCAAATAAATTTAACTGTTGTCATGTTCATCAACCCAAGGCCATTCTAAGACTCAAAACTATTTTGAGGTAAATATTTATATGGATAAATTCGATCCAGAACTCATTGGGGCCAGAGAGTACCGTAAGTATGCAGGCTATTTCCCACCCACTATTATTACTGCTCTTGGAGTCTTGGCTTGTCTTGTCCTGTACATAAAAAAGTAAAGCCTACAGTATTTTTTTATTGTCAGCATTCATTGACATCAGTCAAATTTTTATGCTCAAAGTTCAAGTGACAGAGACAGTAGGAATTTGCATCTAAGTACAGCACATCCATTAATCCATTTTTATACGCCCACACGATAGTATGGGCGTATATTGCGGTTACCCCTGTCGGTCCGTCCGTCCGTTCACATTTACCTCGTGCTCACTCTACAGACTACAATTCTTCATGGATCCTTTTGATATTTTGTATGTGTGTCAATATTATTATGTAGATGTGCACTATTGAATTTGGTGATGATTCGATGATTTTCTTCCAAGATATCGCGTAAAACTCTGATATCGCGTTCGTTTTTTTGCTCGTGCTCACTCTACAGGCAACAATTCTTCATGGATCCTTTTGATATTTTGTATGTGTGTCAATATTATTATGAAGATGTGCACTATTGAATTTGGTGATGATTCGATGATTTTCTTCCGAGATATTGCGTAAAACTCTGATATCGCGTTCGTTTTTTTGCTCGTGCTCACTCTACAGGCTAAAATTCTTCATGGATCCTTTTGATATTTTGTATGTGTGTCAATATCATTATGAAGATGTGCACTATTGAATTTGGTGATGAATCGATGATTTTCTTCCGAGATATCGTGTAAAACTCTGATATCGGGTTCGTTTTTTTTGCTTGTGCTCACTCTAAAGGCTAGAATTTTTCATGGATCCTTTTGATAATTTGTATGTGTGTCAATATTATTATGAAGATGTGCACTTTTGAATTTGGTGATGATTCAATGATTTTCTTCCGAGATATCGCGTAAAACTCTGATATCGCGTTCGTTTTTTTGCTCGTGCTCACTTTACAGGCTAGAATTCTTCATGGATCCTTTTGATATTTTGTATGTGTGTCAATATCATAATGAAGATGTGCACTATTGAATTTGGTGATGATTCGATGATTTTCTTCCGAGATATCGCGTAAAACTATGATATCGCGTTGGTTTTTTTGCTTGTGCTCACTCTACAGGCAACAATTCTTCATGGATCCTTTTGATATTTTGTATGTGTGTCAATATTATTATGAAGATGTGCACTATTGAATTTGGTGATGATTCGATGATTTTCTTTCGAGATATCGCGTTTGTTTTTTTTGCTCGTGCTCACTCTACAGGCTACAATTCTCCATGGATCCTTTAGATATTTTGTATGTGTTTCAATATCATTATGAATATGTGCACTATTGAATTTAATGACGATGCGATAATTTTTACCGCATAAAATTCTGATATCGCGTTTGTTTTGGTGTTCACATTTACCTCTTTATCAAGCTGCTGGTGGGCGTATACGCTTGCGAGACTTGCCGCAAGCCTATGTTTATAAATAATTGTATCATTTTGTCATTGTTTTAGATGGTTCTATGAAAGGAAAAATTGTATCTGTAGATATATCAGTTAAATGTGATCAATTTATGTGCTACCTTGTTAAAGGCAAAGGTGTGATCTTGACAGTGAAATTTGCTCCAAGTAAGTATTCCTATTGAATCCCACCTAGGTAACCTCAATTGGAATTTATTTGAAATTTTGTTACATATTGCAAGCATCAGTAAAATGGAAGTTAAATGAGTAAAATTTTTATATGCCCACATCTCTCTATATGGACGTATATATTGTTGGCACCCCTGTCGTTCCATCCTTTTTGATGGAATCAAATTGTATTTTGGGTTATATACATATTCATAAAACGAAATTCAAGTTCAAATTGAGCTTTTTTCAAGCGTTTGAAGCAGAGTTATTGTCATTGCCCAAAAATCTTGAATGCTTTTACTCTTAGTTTTCAATCGATTTTGATGAAAATTCAAATGAATGTTATTGGATCTGAATCAAAAGGTTTGAGAAAGTTGAGTTGATTAAATTTAAGGTTTCTTCATTTTACCATCCGCATGTCATGTTGGGCGTATATGGTTTTGGTCCACGATCTTTACTTGCATCTTTTACAGATTATCAGTGACATACATGAAAGGACATCAAATAAAATTCAAGAGCATAATATTTTTTATTAGTTATAGGTGTTATAGGAGAGAATCTCCTAAAGAAGCACTGGCCTAGGTCACAAGTAGAAACAATCAATTTTAACATGGAAACTAATCAAATTTTAATACAATACTTTCTACTGCATAATATTCAAGGATATATTACTTAAAAGTGTAAGCTTATCTTTAAACATTTCAGATGAGATGGTGAACGCTTCAACAGCTGTAGTTGAGGGTGAATTGGGTAAATTAAAGATTCCATTCCCCTTACCAAATCCTGATGGATGTAAAAACAGTGGTTTAACTTGTCCTTTAAAACCTAATGTTACAGTTCAGTATAAATCTTCAATAGATATCAAGATGACCTATCCTGATGTAAGTTAATTAATATTTCAGTTGAAGTGGATGGGGTTAACAAATAAACAGGCTAAGTATGGAATTAGTGCTGGGTATTGATTATTGTATTCAGATTGATTATCTAAGTAGACCCTTGGGCCGATTTATTTTGTCAAAAGTGATTGGCTAACAGATGAAACAGACTGGCTAGCCATTTTTTTTTAGTTAGCCAATTTTTAACTGGCTGAATTGGCTAGCAAAAAAACCCGGCGGTTTTCGGTGGCTAAACGGATTTCCTTCATTAAACATATCTTAATTATTGCAAGAGTGATGCATGTGTGTGTAACTACTAATATCAATCATGTGATACACATTAGTGCTGGGGAAAATTATCAAAATATTGATTATCGTTGTTATGCCACGTAACGATAACGATAATCGATATTTTATTTCAAAATCGATTATCGTGAAATTTCTGTTAACCTCCACTTATAGGCCTACATATAGTAATTCTATTAAAAATCCCAGGACCATATTGATAATGACAAACACGACGTTTTATTTTACCTAATTTAACTGCTTATACTAAATCTGTATCCCTCTTGTTCCTTTCTTTTACTTCTTTCTAATCATAATGACCATTAATAAAATTTATATTCCCGTTATGATTTTTGATTCAATATAAATTATCAAAACATTAGGTTACTGATTCCGTGTGCAGGCCAGTTAAAACGGTACCGTAACAAAAACATACTTATATTATTTAAAAAGGCCCGTCTGTTTTGTCAAAATGACAATGAGGGAATTAAATCTAACATGTTTAAAAATTAGAGCTTCTTACCAGAAACGATATTTTATTCCATTAAAATCATACACTTTTCATACACAACGCTTACAAGTATTAACATTTGAATATAGGTCAGAGGTTATATCAGATTGTGAGACCTGCGGGCGCCAGAAAAAATGGCGGTAAAAATTAAAACTTGGATAAAGTCTCAGAATAAAGTGATCAATATTCTGAAAGACTAATTTTAGTTTGACAAAACGGCAGCCTAATACCCAAGGATGACCCACAAAAGTTAAAATCCCATGTCCTGTTAAATACGTGTAGGCAATTCTAATCAGTTGTTGTCTGGAGGAGTGACCATGAAATTGTACTTTTCTCCCTTAATTTTATTTGGATATCAATACGTAACGTCTACGCGGATTGGATAATCACTACTGTTTATAAATAGAAGGCTAATCGCAACTCGTATAACAACTGTGCTAAAATATTTTAATCTTGGTTGTCATAAGTTGTTTTGACAGTTTAACGGTACACACAAATGCCGATGGCGATGGTGTATGAAAGAAAACTAAGCTTGTATGAAAGAAAACTAAGCTTCCAAACAATTAATCATGTTTACATCGATGGAAAAACAAACAAAAAGGAAAGGTTACACAGGGAATAACATTGTAATAATCACATAGGCCTACTAGCATTACAAACAGTAAAGATTGGTAAACTGACTTATTACTTATTGACAATATGAACCAAAATTGAACATTATCAATTCCGATTTTATCGATTATCGATCGGATATGCCTAACGATAAATTGCCGATAATCGATGATGATTTTTAAATCGATTCCCAGCACTAATACACATCATACATTACGTTATCTATCACAGGTTCGCGATTGTAGTTTATATCGACAATAACTAAATGAACTTCACAAAGCTGGCGTTACTTAAATTAATTGAAAAACCAATCCCATGAGGATCCCTTCTCTTGGCATTGGTTTCCCGGATTATCCATACCCATTTACAGCTTGGTTGACTGGAGTTGTGATTGTAGATGACTTAGTCATCGCAACTGAGAAACCAAACTCTCAATCGTAACAACCATCTTTTGCTCGTACGTAACCAAGCAAATGAGATCATGTTTGAATCCACTGAGTAATACTCATGAGATGTTCATAAGGATGCAGATTTTGATTTTTTTTTTTCAGTTACGAGTTATAGTTATATGGTCTCTACAGGATCAAAATAAAGATAATATTTGGTGTATCGAAATTCCAGTCAAGATAGTCGACAGCTAAAATTCCTGGTGGTTATTTTTCCAAGCATCTATACCGGTACTCTAATATTTATAGAAATTGGGTCCTCTAATACAAGTTTTGAAAGCCTTTTACCAACATAACCATTCTGAATGAAAAATTAATGTAAGGTGTTTATTTTGAAAAGAAACTGAATTTTGAAATCAAGAGGCTTTATCTAGACTGTAATTAGAGGACTATTCCTCTAAAGGGGCAGTACCAAATTTAAAAACAAATTCTAAAATATGAAATTTACTTCTGCATTAACTTAGAATATGATTATTCAAAACAAAGTGTTCTAATTGTTAAGTAATTTTGACTAGTTTTTGGTGTTCAGCTCTTTATTTTTAGTTGATACCTTCATGAACATACCCAACAACAAAATTGGACTGCCCTTTTAAGGAATACTGGTACACATTTATTTTTTAAATTTAAATTGTTTGGCTCAATTTTGAAACAAAAAATCATTTATTTGGTCCTCAAGTATATTTTAAGATCACGACAATCATGCAATTCTTACTATCTGATAGATTGATATTGTTATTGGGGTGAAATTCTAAAATCAATTCAAATTTAAATCCTAGATGATTTCTGTGAAATGTGTTTTGAGTCAAACAACTTGTTAATTTCTGATATAAAACTATTAATTTTTTTTATAGATTTTTCTTTTGAATTTAAAAGTTTCAAATTTCTTTTAAGAAATGTAAGATCTTTCATTTTGTATTTCATTTCTGTGTGGTTCTTTCATCATTTTCATTCATATGTGGTTCATGAGGAGGATTGCAATCTATTGGTTAAGGGTATTTTTAAGGACAGATCTAATACATATTTATAAACTTATATTGATTTCTCTTATGGCAATTGTCAGTGGTTCCAGTAACTTGGTAGCCAAATAACCGATGCTGAAAAGAAACTGACTTTTGCAGTTGTGATGTCATAATAAGGTCTTATTTTCAAGATTTTCAGGCACTATTTATTTCTGAAAAAAAATATTCAAAAAGAAAGAATGAGTTTTCCATTTTAAGTATTTGATTCACAGTAAAATTAAGTTTTTTTTATTAATTTCTATTCAATTATTGCTTGGTTTTTTAAAATTTATCTCATTAGCTTACAATTAAATTTTGTTTTTGTTGATGATCTGTGGTGTTCTTTTTTTTTTTTTTGCTTTCTTGTTATCAATCCTAGTGTTTTCTTATTTCTAGCTGACTTTTTGTATTTGCACATAATTATTGATGTCACAAGTTATTTTGGGGCCTTGATCCCTTGTAGTATGTATAAAAATAGCTCATATTTATAGACTTGAATTTTTTTAAGGTTCAATCAAATAGTGTTAAAAATTAGGTTTAAATGTTGAACTATTTAGTCCTTATCCTTCAAAAACACAAGTTTAAGTAACTTAGTTACACATCTTATAACTTAGTTACTAATGTTATAACTTAGTAACTCATGTTATTACTTAGTTACAAATGTTATAACTTAGTTACACATGTTATAATAACTTAGTTACAATGTTATATAAACTGTCTTAATTCAAACGTTTATGTAAATAATTGGTGCCTTTGTACAATACTCCATCATTACAGCTGAATAAATTTATATATTTCTATTTTCTATTATTGTTTCAAGTGCTGTTCTATTGGACAGGAAACTTTTAAGTTGGGTTGAAGGTTAGATACATTGGGTTATTTCCCTTTGTCTTGTTTTGAAGCAAATTGGTCTCAACTGCACTCGACCATGATTTTAAAGGGCCATTCTGCTTTTTTCAAAAAAGTTTCCATTATCAAAAACAGCGCAAATATTACCTCAAAGTATTTCCTATCAGCGTCCAAAAAACATAACACACTTACAAACCTTATGTAAGGTTTTTAAAAATTTAAGCATGTTTTTAGCGTTTAAAAATTAACGGCTGCATTTTTTTAGTTAAAACTTTCAGATTTGAGCAAAAAGATTTTTTGACCCCCAAAAAATTCAGATTGTCCCTTTAATGTCCATTAATATTATGTCATCTGTGGATACTTCGATTGAAGCTCAGGCAACCGAACTATGAGTTATGATGTTATTTTACCATGTTTGAAGCTACCATTTGGCCCTATTTGGAAGAGTGACCTACAAGCTGTAGGTGTTGTCAGATTGCCTTTCGATTATTGAATTCTCACTCGACATGAACCCAGATGAAACGTCATTTCTTCAAAAGCTCTGGCTTGACCCCATAAGTTGAAGAGGCCTTGTCGATAAATGCAGCCTTATCTACGCATATCGGTTTTTGACGGAAATAGAGTTGTGGATTGAACCACTTGAAATACTAGTCTTGTCAAAAAGTGTTTGAAGCATTTTTGTAATCGAGATGGGATTAAGTGAGCACACTTTTGGGTGCCATGATGCGCCCGGGGGCAACTGCTGACCCCCACTCGAGCCGCCACTGCAACAAGGCCTAGAAATTAATGATATGAGTTGAGAAATTACACACATTTTAATTCAACTGAATTCAGCCATTTAAAAGCTGGACAGATGTGTTTATGCTGCACAATGAAGTGTAGATAAAAGGCCGATATTGATTGACTGGCCAACTTGGTTTCCACTTGAATCCTTACACCAGCATACTGATCCCACACACTTATAGTTTCTGTAGTTACCATTTGGTCCACAGTAAAATAATTTACCTATCAAACCAGTCTTGGCATAGGTATCTTGATCTCGGGCACATTCTGGAAAAAGTTAAGAATTTCAAAAAATCGTGGGAAACACTTAAAAAGATAGGGAGGTTTTTGACAGCCTCAGTGGAATTGCATTATCGAAGACGTAGGAGATTTTTCTCTGGGTCTCTTGCCCTTATTTTCTATTTGTCCTAAATAGAATATATTACCACCTTGCGAATTACTATTTCAAAGTTCAAGTTAGAAAAAAAACTTGGGTCGGCATGATCTGACCGTCACCATTTGTTAAGAGTTATGCAAAAATGGCATCGTGTATTAATTTAACGCAAAAAAATCGTCTTCTAAATTCCTCTAAATAGTGAACTCCCTCGATAGAGAAACCTACCTAAGCTCTTACTCAATGAAGCTCTGAGCTACTGGAGAATGCTCCTCAGATAGTTGATCTATGAGTGAAAATTACTAACGATAGTGAAAAACTGAAAAACTTTAGAGTTATACCTATGGACTCTCTGAATGGGTCGCCAAATTGAAATCCCGATCGCAAAAAATATAAAATAAAAACAACTTACTACAGTCCATTCCTTGTGTTTGTCCTCTGTTCACTGGGTAACCCAAATTTTTACCACTTGGTGATGTACAATGGCATCTAAAAATAGGGGAATAAAAGTGTGAAATTTGAACGGAAATATTGCACGTGTCTTTTATCCATGTGGTGTGACCTGTGACAATTCTCTTGCTAGTAACTCACAGAAACAAAAGCATTACGTGGGCGTCAGGCTTTAGGAATACATGTACACGATGATGTAGGTCTAAATTGACGAAATTCTATTGATTCTCAGTTATATTCGTGCTCACTCTTGAGAGCTACAATACATTTGACCGGAATTTCATTTGATGTGGCAATTTGGTCCGATTTGTAACAATGTTTCGGATTTTTTTTTTGTTCAGTGTGGCACATGATACCGGTATATCTGAAACAACTATATAGGTCTTTGCCGATAGCTGTAGGTATAAAGATGCCATATTGACACTACGAGCAAATTACTACTGTACATTGTATCAGTTTAATAGTGATAGTCACTTACTGTGATCCAATACATTGAACAGAAGAATAGGTTCCATCGTTATCACATTTTGGCTCTTCTGCACCTAACAAAATACCACCATTTTGTTGCTGATTCAAAAAGACCTTTCGGGCATCGGCACAGGAAGCTTGAAAAAAAAAATTCAAATTAGTAACTGATTTTCAGTTAGAGGCATTGGTCGTAATAAAGTGGTTACCCATGGCTGGTTATGATTGAGGGATTTTCATGTTGTACTGATTGCTTCTTGCTGCTGGAGATGAAGTCAAATTTGTTTGCTTTTTTAAAAAGATCACGGTAAACTATGATCAGTTTATTGTCAAATAAATATGAAATAAGACAAATCTGTTTGCTGAATCTTGAAGTAAGTTACTGAAAGATTTATCAAGATAGCTCAGATAACGATCAAGATATGAGCGCCCTTGGGGGTTAGGCTAATGTCTTATCTGTCAGGAAAATAGTTTTGTAGGAGGGTCAAAGACAGAGTGTTGTATTTTTTTCAACAGCCCGGATTTGTTTGAACGGCCTTGACCACGGCATGGTCTTATCCACGATACAGCCAGATAAATTTGAACATAATTGTTGAATACATGTATCGGGTGTCCCAGAAAAAACGTCCCCAACTTTGACGCTAAGTATCTCAGCTTCTTATGAGCCAATCTCTTTCAAAATTCTCACAGATTTACTTCAACATGTCCTAGTCAGACCCTGAAAATATGAAAGTCATCGAATAAAAATTGTAATTGTATAAGTATTGCCACGAACAAAATAGCATGCCAAAAAGTTCAATATCAGAGCAAACTACACATTTCGACCTGTGTCTATTGTGCTTTCACAACGTTGATCACCAAAATCATTCATTTTCCATTCTGAAATGCTCTCACCTATCTCATCTTAAGATGTTTTCTCCCAAAAAGCAATCTTCCTGCCTTTCAGTTCCTGTTTAGTCAGTTTGTTCCACTAGTGATGGTAATGGTTTGGGACTCTCTTAAGAAACAGGTGTACTGCACTTGTGTTAGAGGGACACACTGATTAAACAGGAATTGAAACGCAAGATTGTCGCTTCTCGAGTGGTACCTTTAGATGAGATCCTTGAGAGTTTATCAGGATGGAAAATATTTAGTATTGATGGTTGATGCGGTGAAGGCACAATGAACACAAATTCAAATATTATGTAATTTGCTCTGATATTGTATTTTTTGACATGCTATTTTGTTCGAGGCAGTACTTGCACATTTTTTGTTCGATGACTTTCACTTTTTTAGGGTCTGACAAGGACATGTTGAAGTAAATCTGTGAGAATTTTGAAAGAGATCGGCTTATCAGCAGCTGAGATACTGTGCGTCAAAGTTGGGGACGTTTTTTTTTTTTGGGACACCCGATATATCGTAAGAGTTCCCTTGTAATAAAATATGAAAAATGAATCTTACGGAAGTCGTCTTCTCGTTTTGTCTGTGTTTTAACACACGAGAATGAAGATGTATCACACGTTAATCCTGGTCCACATTCTGCATTGTTTGGTATTCCAAGGAAGGCTGTCTGCAAGCACGATTCCTTCTCAGCTGAAAGAGAAACCAAACAGAAATTGTCAAGTTGTTTTAGTATGTTATAAATAGCATGTAATCGACCAATACAGACTTTACTCCGTACAAATTGACACTAAATGCAATTTAGAAAGACAGAAAGGGTCTACACGAATCAAGTGTTTGTGAAATGTTCCAGGTGTTCTGTTCCTACAAGCTTTTGAGTAATTCTGGAATTGTTCTGGAAAGGAAGTGGAAAGTTATGTACGGAACTAACACTTGAGTACTTCTAGACAGTTTCTTGACAGGATATGACTGTTATCACTGCACTGAAAAACGAGTTCCAGTTCACTCAAATCCAGATCCGAAAGTTCCGGACTATGATTCGTGATTACTAAGATAGTCAAAACACCGGACGAATATAAATCACGGCGTAGTATTGAAAGTACGATGCATTTTGAACTACGAAAGTGTCGACCGTGACAAATTCAATTGCCGAACGGAGACTTTGGATGATGATACAAGGTTCACATTGACACGGTAATCCCTTGCGATGAACAAAAAGGGACAGACAAATTAAACACGAAATTGACCTTAATGCAATTTTTGGCACACCACATACATTTTCCATCATTCACAAAGTCTTTGCCGGGGCCCGAAGAACTCAATAGGTGTCGATGCGATGGCTGTAGATTCCCTCAACAATGACCCGATTTATATAGACCGGAATTCGAACACTTTCGTTTTATGTGTGTCGATTTCTAGACAGTCTAATATGTTAAGCCTAGTTCATTGAGAGTACATATTGTATACTCAAAGTCGTCTCCCTTGCTTTGCCTGATCTTTGGGGTTGTTTGTAATTTTCTGCAGAGATCGAGTAAAGAATGCAACTGGCATAGTTAAAAGGAAATGAAACCAAACACTATCTTTCAGAGAAAGCATAGTTATGGAACAATCGGTCAAAAATGTGTTATATCTTTCGTTGATAACCTTTTGGACTATTAGTACTGCCAAGGTGCTATCGGTAGTCAAACACAGAAGGCAAAGATGTTGATCAAAAGCTATGAATATCGTTGCTAAAGTCAATAGACAATATCATGAATCACAACATGAATTATGTAATGCATTACTTGTTTCTACCCAATTATGGAATAAAATGAAGAGTCTTTTGTATCCATTTTAGAAGGACCTCAAACCTCAGAGAACACGAATTTCCCATTTTGTACACTATATTTCTCAGCTACTAAAACAAACAGTTCTCAAAATCAGTTTAGTGGAAGTTGACGTCAATTTGTCATCTATTACCACCACCAAAACAATGTTTGGGGTAAAACTCTTATGTACATTTATCATTCTCCTTTTAACAACGATATACGACGTTTACCATGTCTAACTGTTGTTTTCACAACTGATATTTTCATTAAACCCAATTAATACGCTTAGGAGGCCAAGTTCAGAATTCATGATAATTGTTAAACTAGGCTCCATCTTTGTCAGTTTGTTTGGAAATGGTAAATATGGTTATGTATCATTTTAGGATGGAACGGTACCGGTAACAGTGAATTAATCATATCTTTTATATAAAACATTTACCTAATTGTGTAATACAAACTGGACAGCATCCGCAAAATCCTCCATTACTGTCTACTCTTCCATTACAATTTAAAGCACTAGCACAACGAACAGCGGCACATATTCCCGGCGTGCATTGAATGGCTTCACTGGCACCCCAGACTGCAGCAAATATTACTAATAATACCTTCATGATGACTCTTCTTTAATGTCTATAACTAATCCGCTATATCTTTCTCTTTTATACCTGATATTAGATTTCTAACAGCTGTTTGTCTTTATCTAATCTCTTACATTGAAGGGACATAATCAAAAAACAAGTTAGTCATTGCAATCAAACGTAAGTCAATAACGGTTGCTGTATACGTCACTCTGATTGGTTGCTACTAGAGAATACAGCCAATGGGAAGCTCAAACCTTTAAATTATTTTCTTCATCTTTTCATATGCGCACCCTGAACAAAATATTCGTTGTTTCGATGTCCTGTTTAAGGCAGAATAATTATTATTGGAGATTGCACAATAAAAATTCTTCGAAAAATGTTCTAAAAATAGAAAAAATTATAGAAATAGTCAACACTTAATGACCTAGAGTCAAATAAGTTCGTTTGGTCATAACCATAAGTGCAACCGTGTCAGTTAAATTAATTTTCTGACGTCATTGTCCCAAGATCACAACTTTACAAGCAACTTTCTCAGCTATTTCGTGTAAGTTGGTAATGGACAATCCAACGATGGTGCTAGAAACGTCATCTGGAAATCAAAATTCGTCTTATTCCAGACACCATTAACCAATAGTAGCCCAAACTTCATATTGCTGGAGTCAGTAGAAAAGACTTTGTAAAGAACAACGACCTAGCTATTGCATGTAAGTTGGCCTGAAAGACACAGCAACGGTTAGTAAATTTATGTGAACGTAATAGATTTACACAGTTTTTGTTACAACATTGTCGCCATTTTCTTGCACGGTAAAGTGGTGATCCTAAACACTCCGAAGTGGTTAGCAAGTTTCATATATGCATGAAGCATGTTTCGCTTTGTCATGTTACTATCCCCAGGATTATTTAACAGCAAACTGAGCTTCTAAAAACAAATTACTAATAGCACTATTACGTATATCATTTTATAAACGTCGCACCAAGATTCTGAATCAAATACAGATATTCTAACTTTCTCAATGTAGAAATTATTAGAATATTCTCCTTTAAGGTCATCAAACTATCGTATGTCTCTATCCACATAAACGTATTCATACATAGGTTCTGGTAATAAGATACTGTGTCTTTATGATTACCCAATTTATAGCAACGACAGCGGCCGCAACACTGGGGGAGCAGTGGAGCATTTGCCCATTTAAAAATACCTCAAACTCAGAAGTGGGGTTTGTGCATTTGTCTCTTCCTCACTTAGAATTCAACTATATTAATTTTAGTTTTATGTTGTTTGGTAATATATTCTCTATTTTGAACGTGAATAGTAAATTAAAAAAATATTCATAAATACGTGTAGTTTCAAAATATCAGTGTAGTATATTATAGTCTAAAACGCTTTGCGTATCAGTTTTAAACTATGTTTTGTACATTGGTACCAATAACCTCCTTGTGTCATCAAGCTTGACATTGTGAAGTTGAAATATATGTGTCGGTGCAATAACCCCTATAGCAAATAAAATCATACACTTTGTGTATTATAAAACTTAAAACGGCTTATAGATTATATCTGTTTACTTGTTATATTTAAACAAGGTTTATTTTCAAATAATATCTGTTTATTGTGAATTTGATATTAATCCGTAAGAACTCGAAAATTTCATATTTTGCCATTTAAAATCGCTTTACTCGTCATAACAACAATGTGTCCTCACTGGTACAAGGTTCTTTACAGCTCACTGGTGGCGTAAATGGGTGTGTAGGGAAGGTTGTATTTTCCATCCGCTTGTGCGGTCCCATTCACTTGCACATTCACTTTCGAAGGAAGACTTTGTCTTGTTTAGCACTTCAATTAAAAAAAGTCCCCTATTCAAGTAATCAGTGTGCCTGATCTGTTGCTGATCCGCACCCCATCCTCCGGTTCAGCAAACTGCGGAGGAGCAACAGTGTCCCTAATTCTAGGAGGCTAGCTGTGATGACCTCGGCTATCTTTCTGTTAAAAACAAATGTGAAAGCCTAGGATCCAGTCTGATGCTTATTGGAATAATTAATGAACGTCAATATATAAATATTTATTCGTACACAAAAATAGGTACACTACAATTTTTCAAAACATATATCGGTTGTCCCAGAAAAAACGTCCCCAACTTTGACGCAAAGTATCTCAGCTGCTGATGACCCAATCTAATTAAAATTAAATTACATTTCGTTTCGGTTATTTTTTACAATCAAAAAATAACCGAAACGAAATGTAATTTAATTTTAATTAGATTGCTGATGACCCGATCTTTTTCAAAATACTCACAGATTTACTTCAACATGTCCTTGTCAGACCCTGAAAATCTGAAAGTCATCGAATAAAAATTGTATAAGTACTACCATGAACAAAATAGCATGTAAAAAAAAAAATTAAATATCAGAGCAAACTATACATTTCGACCTGTGTCTATTGTGCTTTCACCACATCGACCACCAATATCATTCATTTTTCATCCTGAAATGCTCTCACCGATCTCATCTTAAAATATTTTCTCCCAAAAAGTAACCTTCCTGCCTGTCAGTTCCTGTTTAGTCAGTTTGTTCCACTGGTGATGGTAATGATTTGAGATTCTCATAAGAAACAGGTGCACTGCACTTGGGTTAAAGTTGGGGACACCCAATATACACAAATGGAATAATAAATATAACATTGTCAGTTTACACATAATTAATTCGTGATTTTTCACTGAAATATTGCATCCGACTTAGCTTTATCATTGTATTTAGCAACTCGCACTCACTCTACAGGGTACAATTCGTGATATTTCTTACGAAACTTGCAGAGATTATATACCCATATGGATGAACCCTATTGAAAACAAAAATGACATTTTTTCTTACGAATCTTCCTGTGATTACTTATTCAACCATATGGATGAACCCTATTGAAAACAAAAATTATATCGAGAATATTCGATATGAGTTATTGCCCTTGTTCTTTGATAAGTGTTTTAATTTTAGTCCGTAAACAGATTCGGGAGACGGGGCACAATTCTTGACAGATGTTGACGAGACCAGTTGAGATTGTTTATTATCATCCGTGGACGAACTCATCGAAAATCAAATAGATCAAAGTATATTTGTTATGAGGTAACGCAGCTACAAAACATCTTCATTTTTTTTCCAGATATGTCACTGAAATATGATCATTACAACCAATTATACTGGTACGTCACTGAAATATGGTAGTTACAACCAATTATACTGGTACGTAACTAAATTATAGTCATTACAATCAATTATACGGACATTACGTCACTGAAATATGACCAGTATAGTCACTAACTGTCATTTAAATAAATATAATCTTATTCTTCTAATTAATCATAATAATATTTATCAAATTCTTCTGCTTCTGATGGTGAGAAATAATTCTTCCAATCACCAGTTTTTCCTGAAATCAGACCACAAAAACCTTTTAGCACATTGTCTATCGTCAACTATAAATACTTTGAATGTACCTAATGGCGTCCAATTACCAAACCAACAGCACAGTACCATCCTATTGAACTAATCAACTACCATCTACCACCACCTACAACTACTTAGTTTGCGATATCAGCTGCTGCTGGAAGCGAACGTTAACTTGTCATCTACCAACCAACCTAATGGCGAAATGGCTCGGTCCCACTGGTTGCATACTAATTGAGAATACAAATTTTGAACGTTCGATCGTTGTCTTTCGCAACAAAAAATGACAAATCACGGTGGTATAATGCATACTGATCTGAAATAAGATGCAAAGCAAATGTAATACAAACGCTTATTCCTGTGCAACCTGTATTTGGCTTTTTAATTCATGATGTAGACGTGATAGTCACGTTATATATCCGTTCTACACACTGTCACGATTCGCTACTAAGCCGCAATACCCTGTAAAGCTGCGTTTACCGAACACGCGTTATGCGTATTGCGGTACGCGGCAACGGAAAGCGGAATGCGAAATGCGGTAAATATACCGCAATTCTATTTATCGGAAAGCGTTATTACCGTGGCGGTATCACTTCAGGTTTCAAAAGCATGGCGCCCATCTGAGCATTCCCTTCTCAATCACAATACAACCGAATCCAGTTTGATGTAATAATCGCCGTAGGGGCCTTTGTCATAGCAATTAAGAGACGTTCTAAACGAAGGCGAAGATGAGCAGTTCATCCTTATATTTTCAAGAGACGAAAGGAACAAGGAGCATAATACAACCTGGTACAAGAGCTGGGATTAGACGAAGATATGTTTCAGTTTTACCGACTCTTCCAGTGCTTGGGGTAGTTGCAACTGGTGAAGCTGCTGTTGCCGGTGCCAGAGATTCGCTAATTATGGAGCTATTTTCAGACCTATGAAAAAAAATTTAGTCTCCCAGGCATTACTCATCTTCTGTGCATCCATATGACTGTAGTCCATGGCATCGTAGATGCCGACCAAACTTTCTATTACATCGTCGGGAAGATGTTTTTCTTTCAGCATTTCGACTGTATGAACGCAACTTCACATGCAGGACTGCATGGAAACAATAAAACAAATTAATAATTAATGCATGAGGACTTAAACCGCCACGGTATATTATACCGCGCGGAAAGATCGCTACCCCGACCGATCGGTTTTACCGCGTACCGCCTGCCGCAACGGACTCGCATAACGCATACCGCGTAACGCGGTCCGGTAAACGGACTAAGGAAAATGGCTTGGAGCGAAAAAATCTCTATACCGCATTCCGTTGCCGCGTCCCGCGATACGCATACCGCGTGTTCGGTAAACGCAGCTTAAGATGTGTTTACCAATGCGGGAAATTGCGGATGTCGACCGAGTCATACAAGCATGCTACACACATATATTGCGTATTCTCTTCGAATAAAACAATTTTGTGCGCAATGCATTATGCAAATCTTCCTAAATGAAAGTGAGACCGAGCCGTCACAACGACCTTATTTTGTTTCCGTCAAGTTGAATTTGACCTAACGTTAATGACCTCTGCATTAACCGAAGTGCCTTAGATCCCACCGAGCAGTTAATCATCGCAGGAAATGATGTCAAGTTATGTGTGGTATGTGCAGTTTTGGCTGGGGAGCGTGACCAGAAATAGACAAAAACTAGAGCTGAGGACAGCATCGTGCGTGACAGTGACCATAATGCCTTGGTTTCTGTCTTTTTGGGACTTAAAGTTTTTTCAAAATCCCCCCTCGGAGACATGTCAACTCGGAGACAATATTTTGTGGGATACAAAACACAACTTGGAGACAATACAATAATAGCATAGTCGACTCGGAGACAACTCCGGTTATGCAAGGACTAAATAACTTATATCAACTTAATGTTTGCGGTACAATTTTCGCTAGAATTGAAATGACCTAAATTTCATCGGAAGACACTCAGTATCGGTTCCCTAGATGTATCGACTTATTTTGCCTTCTTTTGTCAATCGAAATTCATACGCGTGCGACCTTGAGTCAATGTTATAACGGAAAGATTGGTTTATTAAATTGTTTAAATAAATTTCTGACCATGTGATCAGTATATCAAAACCACTAATAATTTATAATAAGGAAACAGAACATGCTATTAAGATATCAGAGTGTTAAAAGATTACATTATCAGATTTGTTGTCATAATTCATTTAAAGATAATCAATTCAGCATTACAAAATTTAAAAATTTAATTCTCTGCGTTGATTAGATAATGTGATAAAGTTGACAAAAATGTCAATTTTCGAATGTTCATAAAACCGGAAGTTAATATTTTTCAACTTGTATCAGCACACCTACGGATAGCTGAGGTCAAGGACATCCTTCATAGAAATTTTCAAGGTCACCAAAGGTTAAGGTCACATGGTATGGCCTTTTTAATTTTCAAAAAATTCAAACGAACATAAAAAAAAATTTAAATTCGAAATTCAAATTCTGTGCCAACAAACTGTAGACAAGGTTATAGGTTTTGATAAACATCAAAATCATAAAAATCGGATAACAAATGGAGGACTTATAATTTTTTTGCTAAAATGTGCCAGTCTGAGACGACGGCTTAGGTATCATTTCCGGTTTGGATTTTTTCTGCTAAGTGCGTTCTAATTATGCCTGACAGACAATGTATATGTTTTTTGCCAACATCTGAAATTTACAGATTGTCTTGTTTTATTTGTATAAACATTCTGTTTGTGTCCTGTGAATTTCAGATCAATCAGATAATAAGCGACCGAGTTAGAAATTTGATTTTTTTTTTTAATTTTGGTTTCAAATTGTTTTGACAAAAATATTTAAAAATTAAAATTTTTGTAGATGCATCAGATACTTCTTTTAACAATAAACATGTTAAAGGAAATTTCAGGAAAATCGGTTCATAAATAAGCCCTACAGACTCGATGAACAATTATTGCACATTAAGTATAAGCCCACTTCCGGTTTTGCAAAAATTTACCAATTAATATTTAAGCAAAAATATCCCTCGAGGAGTGAAACTAACTGATCAAACCAGAAATTAGTTTTTATAGGCCAATATAAAAAACAACTCTGATTATTGACACGTTTCCAAGTCAGAGTCACATGACTTCCGTTAAGCTATAGCCCGAAATGGTACGTTTTAATTCTACATCTAGTCCGGAATGTTACGCTTTCATACTACATAGTTAAGACCACGGTATGATAACTGGGTCTGATACGAGTTTAAAGATTGCAGCTTTGCAGGAAGAGAAGTAACGTTAAGAAGCATGTAATTAAGACCACAGTAGATTAAGATACCAAAGTCGAATGGAGGTTTTAAGACTGTAGGAACTCATGAAAGAAACACTTGCTTGCGAACCTCAATATTCAATTACTGGATTAATCCCTGTTGCTCTGATTTAATGCTAGGCCTATATCGTGTCTATCTGTTTCCCAATGACGCATTTTATTATCATTTTAATAACTAGTTTGGTCAAATATGGTCGCCATTCATTACCGTCATATGTTGCAGAATGCTTTCACGGAGACCGTTTGATAGGCTTTTTTCCTCGAAATAATTTAATAATATTTTAATTTTATTTCCAGTTGAGGCCAAAATCAGTAGAACTAGAACCAAATATTCCGTCACGTTGGAATATGACTCCAGAGATGTTTCAGACTGTTGTCAGGGGTTACCAGAAGATACTCTCGAATCACTGCAACTTTATAACAAAGCAAATTCTTTAATTCGAAAAATAATGGAACTAACTCTGCATGTGAAAGATTCCATTCAGCTCGTCCTTGACGACGAGGAGGAGCTACGTTGTGACGTCACGAAAGAAAATTTACCAGCATCTCAAGGACCGGAAGTGCTAAAAATTTGCGTTAGAAACATAAACAGTTTGAGATCGATTCCCAGTTCACTGGAAACCATTCAAAAATACACAGACAAATCATTCCGAGACTTACTCGAGTCTTCCAAACCTTTCTTTCAGGATCGTGAAATCTAGCAATTTGAACCTTTACACCCTATTCTAATATGATATCAACCTGTATAAAATTAAAAACAGACAGATTAATTGTTTGAGGGATATAGCTGGCTTCAGCACATTGACATCACTCTATTATGTTCCAAGGGACAATGTGGCAATTGACGCTCCTCCTCAGCAGCCAATAAACCTTTAAAGCGATACAACCTCTTAAAATGAACAAAAACTCGGTCAATTAGAGTATATTATTAAATGGCTAAAAAATATCTCTCTTTTCATTGGTCGAGAGAATGCGTCGCTTCCTTCGATAGAACATCATATTCTATATTCTAGATATTGGGTCTTGGACAAGGGATGGAAAATGAAGGTTAGATAAAAGATTTTGATATGTTTTATAAATTCCAAACTGTTTGTCTGTATTTTTGTTTTTCTTTTCAGGTTAATGACTTGATTCGGACGAGATTATACATAAACATGTTATTTATTCATTTATTAGGTGTCTTTCCGGGAATTCACCAGACAAAATTTCCAAATTTCCCATGAAGTCAGCGTTTTGTTTTCTTTGATGATTTGAGGTAAATGCCGCCAAGAAATTAAAGGTGATAAGACCTCATTAACTGTGATTTAACTTACTTTGTGCATGACAGAAACTGTGCATGACCTGAACAAGGCAAAATCCAACGAGAAGTACCATCAGCACAACATACTGTAAACAAAAACACAATCTTTAAAATAAGCTTTATTACCGTTAAACCATTAAAATAACACAACATCAATGTAACCTTCAATAATTATAATATAGAACCGTATTAGTTCAAATTACCATGATATAAACCCACTAATAATATAACATTAAAATAACATAACATCAATATAATCCCTCAATAATTATAATATAGAACTTTATTAGTTTAAATTACCATGATATAAACCCATTAATAATATAGCATTAAAATAACACAACATCAATATAATCCCTCAATAATTATAATATAGAACTTTATTAGTTTAAATTACCATGATATAAACCCAATAATAATATAGCATTAAAATAACACAACATCAATATAATCCCTCAATAATTATAATATAGAACTTTATTAGTTTAGATTCCCATGATATAAACCCATTAATAATATAACATTAAAATAACACAACCCTCAATATAATCCCTCAATAATTATAATATAGAACTTTATTAGTTTAAATTACCATGATATAAACCCATTAATAATATTGAACATTGGAATAACACAGCATCAATTTAACCCCCAATAATTATAATATAGAACCGTATTAGTTTAAATTACCATGATATAAACCCACTAATAATATAACATTAAAATAACACAACCCTCAATATAATCCCTCAATAATTATAATATAGAACTTTATTAGTTTAAATTACCATGATATAAACCCACTAATAATATAACATTAGAATAACACAACATCATAACCCCTCAATAATTATAATATAGAACTGTATTAGTTTAAATTACCATGATATAAACCCACTAATAATATAACATTAAAATAACACAACATCAATATATTCCCTCAATAATTATAATATAGAACTTTATTAGTTTAAATTACCATGATATAAACCCACTAATAATATAACATTAAAATAACACAACATCAATATATTCCCTCAATAATTATAATATAGAACTTTATAAATTTAAATTACCATCATATAATATATCATTAAAATAACTCTATCCTAATAGAAATAGGTTGGATTAACTAACAAATGATTATATACTGCATAATTTAATTTTGATATAGAGGCAACTCGAACAATAGACATAAGACACTAGTAATACATTGTAACTTTAGTTATCTATTCTTATAGAAATAGGTTTGATTTGAATACCTAAATCGTCACATGATTATATTCTGCATATAGTTTTAAAGGGACTGTAAAGAAGTTTTGATAAATTTTGTATGTGTATTGCATTAGATACTAGAAATGGATTGTAACTTTTGTTCAAGTCATTATTATCTAAAATAAAGATGGACATGTATTTTTTTCTGCGATTCTTACACCTTCAGCTGGGAGAACGGCAATATTAGTTATGGAGCAGAAAATAGTTTGTAACGTAGCATTAAATAAAGCACAAAACGTACCTTTTACATTGTATATGGCAGTTAAACAACCTGATAACTCATCACAACGCTCCAAACATTCATGTTTAGCAACCGAAGTATTGGCAAAGATTACTGGCGAGGGACAGAGTAGGCAAACGATTCTCCCTGAGAACGAAAGATAATTATCATTGAAATAGCCACAACCTTTATCGTTGGCACATAACTGTTGACATTCAGAAGAATTAACATCTGTAGAATTACAATCAGTTCGCAAGTCCAGTAATGTGTCTCGAATTAGACAGTCTGAAATGAATAAAAAAAAGCGAAACTTAAGAAAATATTCGCAAAAATCAACAACAAAGCTAAGATTGCATTTGTACGTTAGAGTAACTCAAACTCAACCAAGGGATTATAAAGAGGTGTTCTTAACTTTGTATGTAGTATTATTTTGTATTGATATATATGCAGATCAGTGGGGGTGACGTCATAAAACGCGTTAGTTTAAGTGGAAATTCAAACGTAAAAAGTGCTTCCATGACCCATGTGTACGTACATGGAGTCTGTGTAAGTGGATATACATGTATATATCAACGTTTAAGGTACACCATGTGATCTTTGGTCAGGACACAAAGAGGACTAGGTATATTTTTTTATTTTATTCTCTCCATTAAAAAACTGAATTTTGTTGATCATTTAAGCCAGCTGAGTCTATTATATTTTGTTAGATCTATATTAAAAAGTACTTCCATGTGTGCGTACATGAGATCTTACCCTCACATGTTATATTAGCCAAATTGGTTGCGCCATTTCAAGATATAGTCATGCTTGATGTCCCGTCTCTTTCCCACGGCAATGAAACCGGTCTAATGTTATATAAGCCTCGCATTCTTACCTTCACACTCTATATCAGCCTCCCATTCTCCATGTGCATTACACCGAACAGTACCTCCATTTCCATTCTTCACAAATTCTGGATCACATGTAAAATGGTATTCAGTGCCGATATCTCTATTTGTTCTATCAGAATTGATAGTTCCATTTGTGATAACAGGGTCACCCGAACATTGACCTGAAATTATATCAAATAAGTTATTTATGAAATACTTACTCATTTATGATTGATATAATTCCGCATGTGAAAAGTTCATAAGCTGTTATCTAAATTTCGTTAAAATGTGAAAGTGGATTTCGGGTACGGTTTTTAGCTCGGATCGCTAGTACTTGGTTTCTTTATTTACAAGTTCTGGTAGCTCTTGTTTAGACTCTCAACATAATGCTTCTGTATTTCTTTCAAACATGAATAAATATCTGTCTGGCACACTGTGACTTTTTCCCCCTTTTTTTATTTCTTTCTTGTTTTCAGGCATATTTTGATACATCCATGTTTCGATTTTACTGGTCAAATTTATCAAATATACCTCAAACTAGAGATTTCAATTTTAATTATTTTTTTGTTCACGAAATACAAAAATAGCTTTCCATACTTACCGGCGTCAACAAGCGTAATTAATTGTACCAATAATAGAAACACAAGGACCATAATGTTTTGCATCTTTCTAGTTAGTTGTTTTACAATCAACCAGTCAACTGTAGAATGATTGGATTTGATTCAGTTATTTATACATGATTTACCTCCTACTGCACGGGTGTAACATATGAAGGAACATTACCGGAAATATTGATAGTGCTAGCAGACAAAAAAAATATTAAGAATAAAAAAAACTAGAGCCGTACCAAAACGGCGCTGGGCAGTGCGTCATCCTGGAAATCTTTCATAAATCACAAGGCACTAAGCAAATGGTTACGAAAATATTAATATTAAAAAAGTTAGAAACATTTTTTCTAGTCTTGTTACAGCATGATAGCTTTAATAAAGGTTAACAATAAAAAATAGTAGTTCTCTCCCTTCAACTGTTTTGACGATAATTGTTACCGTTTTGGCGATAGTTTTTACTTTTTTGGTTTAGTATTGCCAAAACTCAAGTTAATTACGAGTTGAGGGGAGAGCACTGTCATTTAACCATTTAGACAACAAACATATTATTTTAGTTAATTAGCCAATAACGTCAAAACCGGTAGTAATATCGAAATTTTGAAAATATATTTGAGATCGCAATCAAAATGCTTAGCTACCCACAAGTTTTCAGAATATTCAAATAAAATTTAAAAAAACACGCACAGTGACAATAGAACTTTGCACAAAACTTTCAAATATTATATCGCGCTATTTTATTTAAAACATAAAGTGTTATATATCATTAAAAAGAAAAGATTAGGCACAATAAGAATATATAAGAATGTGTGACGTATCAAAGTTAAGTCACGTGACAGAGGTATTTAAAGTTAAAAATCGCAAATATCAAATGGCCATAGAACCGGAAGTAAACATCGGACAACTAAAATGGATACATCAATACATTTATCTGGTCAAGGGCAATAACCTTTGTTAAGGTCACAAGGTCAAAAAAGTTCAAGGTCACGAGTTACAATTCTTTGAAATTTTGGCAATTACATTAAATACAATATACCGGAAATAACAAAAAAGCATCATCGAATATCAAAATCGAATAACGTACTTTTTGGGGCAATCGACTAAGCTGTCTAAAAATACTACAATTACGAATTCCGCTCATAACCCCGAGGCCCCATTTTGAGTTTTACACAAGTTAGTCATATAAATATGGCGGCCGATTACAACTGGGTCAAATTTCATTGATTGATTGTTTATATAGCATCATTTCAAATATATTGCAAACAAAAAAAATCATATAACTTCAAAATTCCGGAAGTTAGATTTTAGATTTAAAAAGCGAATAACGTCAAAACCGGAAGTGTTATTGAAATTTTGAAAACAGATTTGGGTTAGCAATCAAAATGTCTATCTACCTGTAAGTTTTCAGGACGGTCAAAATAAAATTTAAAAAAAAACACGCACAGTTACAATGAAACTTTGCACAGAATTTTCAAATTTTAAATCGCGCAATTGTCATTCAAACATAAAGTGTTAAAAATCACTGGAAAGAGTAAAATAAGCACACTAATAATATATAAGAGTTTGTGACGTATGTTAGTTGGGTCACGTGACAGAGCTGTTTAAAGTTAAACATCGCAAATTTCAAATGACAATAGAACCGGAAGTAAACATCGGACAACGGAAATGGATATTTCATTGGATAGATCTAGTCAAGATCAATAACCTTTGTCCAGGTTACAAGGTCATAAAAGGTCAAGGTCATGAGTTACAAGTCTTTGAAATTTTGGCAATTACTTTAAACGTTATACCGGAAATAAAAAAAAGGCAGTATTAAAAATCAAAAATCTAATCACGTACTTTTTTTGGCAATCGACTGGGCTGTCCTAAAATACTACTATTACGAATTCCGCTCATAACCCTGAGGCCCCATTTTGAGTTTTACAAAAATTGGTCATAGCAATATGGCGGCTTATTTTTTACTTCCGGGTCAATTTTTTTTAATTCATTGTTTTTGAATTGTCATTTCAATCATATTTCCGAAAACCATTTTTACATATCTTCAAAATTCCGGAAGTTGAAATTTTAACTTTAAGAGCCATTTATGTCAAAACCGGAAGTCATATCGAAATTTTGAAACTTGCATTTTGTTCACAATCTATATGCCTATATGCATGTATATTTTCAGATTCATCGAAATAAAATTGTAGAAGTTGAAAATTTTTTATAATTAAAACTAAAAAAAGTTAGGGAAAAAAGTAAAAATTTTAAATTACTTAAAGAAGCCGTATTGTAGACATTAGTTTAAAGAAGTAACCTAAAAAAATCCGAGTAAAATCGGATGAAAAATAGAGCCGTGAAATGAAAAATTCTAAAATACACTTTCGTGCCCTACGTCATTTCCGGTTGGACAAAAATGCATCAAATTACATTTAAAAAATTTAGTTTTTCGAGTACATAAGAGAAATTGCATCAATGTATATGTGGCATTTACAGTTTTGGCTGGGCGCTCTGACCAGAATTTGAAGAAAAAAAAAAAAAAAAAAAAAAAAAAACATTCTGGAAACAAAGCAGTGCGTTCGAAATCGAACGCACTGCAAATATATATATTTTCTAATTACCAACATACGGAGGCCCTTAGGCGCAATTTCCAACACTTTTTATTATTATTTCGTTTAAACGAAATGATATCATATACTAATTCGTTTAAACGAATTAATTATTTTGATTAAACGAATTAATTATTTCGTTAAAACGAATTAGTATTTCGTTAAAACGAATTAGTATTTCGTTTAAACGAAATAATTATTTGTTTTAAACGAAATATAATATTTTATTTCGTTTAAAGGTATTAGTTATTTCGTTATAACTAAATAATAATAAAAAGTGTTGAAAATTGTGACTAAGGGGCTCCGTACCAACATTATTGTAAGATTGCAAAACAAAATTTTCCATAAAATTTGCGATAGACAAAAAAAATTGAATTTTCATTTTCGATTTACCACCAATTTGTTAAATCAAATATTTCAAAACAATATAATATAATAACTAGAACCGTGAAGACGGTACCGAGCAGTGCGCAACCCATTTGATACATGGATGAAATGTCACATTTTCAACCAATGATAAGATAAACTTGTCAAAATACTCACTCAATTTCATATGTGTGTCAGTAGAAAGTGCACTGCAAGATATGTTTGCAGGGATAATAAAAATGGATGTAGAACTACAAGAAGGCAGACTTAATAAAATGGATGCAGAAATACCAGAAGGCAGACGGACTAAAAGGAACTATTAGCGTGTACAAGAAATTGTTGACGGACGAACGGACCGACGGACGGGCAGGGGTGACGGCAATATACGTCCATATTTTCATGTAGGTGTATAAAAAGGCCGATAAAATGGATTCAGAAATACCAGCAGACAGACTAATTAAAAGAGGTGCAGAACTACAAGCAGTCAGACCAAATAAAAGGGGCGCACGGCTACCAGTATACAGGCAGGTTAACTAAAATGGATGCGGGAATACCAGCAGACAGACAAACGAAACACGGACAGTAACAATGGAATTCGGCATAATATTTTCAAATTCTAAAATGCGGAATTATGATTCAAATACATAGTGTCATATATCATTGGAAAGCGTAGATCAAGCATAATACGAATCAAAAATAATTCGTGTCGTATGTAAATTAGGTCACGTGACAGAGCTGTTTAAAGTAAAAAATTGCAATTTTCTGACGGCGATAAAACCGGAAGTAAACATTGGGCATCTAAAATGATAATGTCATTGGATAGATCTTGTCAAGGGCAGCAACTTTTCTTCAGGTCTCAAAGTCACTCAAGGTCAAGGTCACAAGTTATGAGCCTTAAGAGTTTTGACTATTACTGAAAAATTTAAACCGGAAATAAAAAAAAGTTCTGAATCGAAATTCAAAAATCAGCTCGCCATGTTTTGTTAGCAATCGATTGATGATTCCCTATAAGACATCATTTTTATTCAAATTGGACGATTCCCTGATTCTGAATTTCGATTTAAAGAAAAATTACTCATTTCAAGATGGCGGCTGATATGAAATATCTGGGTCAAATTTTATCATTTCATATTTTGTCAATGATTATTTCTAGCACATTGCAAAAATATTTTTTTGAATATTTTCATTATTCCGGAAGTTAAAATTTCAACTTTGCAAGCGAATGACGTCAAAACCGGAAGTGATATTTTTTTTTATAATGTCATTTTGTTCGCCATCAAAATATCTATGTACCTGTAAGTTTTCATATTGATACAAATAAAATTGCAAAAGTTGAACAAATGGTCAAAAAAGTGCTTCAAAAAGTCAGCAACAAAGTTCTCAAAATGCATATTTTTAAAGTCTTACCTTGTAGACAAACGTTTAAAGAAATAAACAAAAAAGGTTCCATCAAAATCGGTTGAAAAACAGAGGTAAAAATGGTAAAAAACATAATATGGATTTTTCCGTCATATGTCATTTCCGGTTAGACAAAAAACCGTCATTTTACATTCACGCAACACCAAGCAGTTAGTTATCGTAGGAAAACATGCGACATAATGTGTGGCATGTTCCCTTCATACCGAAATAGCGTGACTAGAAGTAGACAAAAAAAACAAAAAAACAGTCATTATGAAAACAAAGCAGTGCGTTCGCTAGAACGCACTGCAAAAAAAAAATAGTCATGCGAACGCAACTGCAATTAACTTTATCATTACATTTAAAATCCAAATATGCAATCATGCTCAGAAGTATTATTGCTTTCAACCAAACATGGGGTGTTTTATATAAGTAACACAGGTACATGTCTTTCTAAATTCGTTTCGTTATATTACACAGGTTATGATTAGATATATATTTAGTTTCACCACCAGACAACTATAATATATTCAGTATTGTAACAATTTTAATGATTGCTATCAACAGCCTACATCTCTTTCAGCTACATATTATGTTGAAATATTCGATTGTCGCTGTAGATAATTTAGGTTATGTTGAAATGGGCAATGTCAAAATGCACATGGTACAGATCAGTAGATCTTTTTATTATCTTGGCAAGGCATCTCCATTCCGTGTCGCAAATAATAATTCCTTCACGAGGACAGCATGTCTTTGATCACATTAACAGTTTGAGTAGGGTAAGCAGTTTAAATAGGGTAAGCAGTTTGAGTAGGGTAAGCAGTTTAAATAGGGTAAGCAGTTTGAGTAGGGTAAGCAGTTTGAGCAGGGTAAGCAGTTTGAATAGGGTAAGCAGTTTAAATAGGGTAAGCAGTTTGAGTAGAGTAAGCAGTTTGAGCAGTGTAAGCAGTTTAAGCAGGGTAAGCAGTTTAAGTAAGGTAAGCAGTTTGAGTAGGGTAAACAGTTTAAATAGGGTAAGCAGTTTGGGTAGGGTAAGCAGTTTGAGCAGTGTAAGCAGTTTGAGTAGGGTAAGCAGTTTGAGCAGGGTAAGCAGTTTTACTAGGGTAAGTAGTTTGAGTAGGGTAAACAGTTTGAACAGGGTAAGTAGGGTTAGCAGTTTAAACAGGGTAAGAAGTTTGAGTGGGGTAAATAAATTGAATAGTGTAAGCAGTTTAAGTAGGGTAAGCAGATTAAGCAAGGTAAGCAGTTTGAGTAGGGTAAGCAGTTTAAGTACGGTAAGCAGGGTAAGCAGTTTGGGTAGGGTAAGTAGATTGAGCAAGGTAAGAAGTTTGAGTAAGGTAAGCAGTTTAAGTACGGTAAGCAGGGTAAGCAGTTTGAGTAGGGTAAGCAGATTAAGCAGGGTAAGCAGTTTGGGTAGGGTAAGTAGATTGAGCAAGGTAAGCAGTTTAAGTAGGGTAAGCAGTTTGAGCAGTGTAAGCAGTTTAAGTAGGGTAAGCAGTTTAAGTAAGGTAAGCAGTTTGAGTAGGGTAAGCAGTTTAAATAGGGTAAGCAGTTTGGGTAGGGTAAGCAGTTTGAGTAGAGTAAGTAGTTGAAGTAGGGTAAGCAGTTTGAGTAGAGTAAGTAGTTGAAGTAGGGTAAGCAGTTTGAGTAGAGTAAGTAGTTGAAGTAGGGTAAGCAGTTTGAGTAGAGTAAGTAGTTGAAGTAGGGTAAGCAGTTTGAGTAGAGTAAGTAGTTGAAGTAGGGTAAGCAGTTTGAGTAGAGTAAGTAGTTGAAGTAGGGTAAGCAGTTTGAGTAGAGTAAGTAGTTGAAGTAGGGTAAGCAGTTTGAGTAGGGTAAGCAGTTTAAGTACGGTAAGCAGGGTAAGCAGTTTGGGTAGGGTAAGTAGATTGAGCAAGGTAAGAAGTTTGAGTAAGGTAAGCAGTTTAAGTACGGTAAGCAGGGTAAGCAGTTTGAGTAGGGTAAGCAGATTAAGCAGGGTAAGCAGTTTGGGTAGGGTAAGTAGATTGAGCAAGGTAAGCAGTTTAAGTAGGGTAAGCAGTTTGAGCAGTGTAAGCAGTTTAAGTAGGGTAAGCAGTTTAAGTAAGGTAAGCAGTTTGAGTAGGGTAAGCAGTTTAAATAGGGTAAGCAGTTTGGGTAGGGTAAGCAGTTTGAGTAGAGTAAGTAGTTGAAGTAGGGTAAGCAGTTTGAGTAGAGTAAGTAGTTGAAGTAGGGTAAGCAGTTTGAGTAGAGTAAGTAGTTGAAGTAGGGTAAGCAGTTTGAGTAGAGTAAGTAGTTGAAGTAGGGTAAGCAGTTTGAGTAGAGTAAGTAGTTGAAGTAGGGTAAGCAGTTTGAGTAGAGTAAGTAGTTGAAGTAGGGTAAGCAGTTTGAGTAGAGTAAGTAGTTGAAGTAGGGTTTTTATAATTTGTTTAGTTAAGCATAAATTGATCTGAATCTTTCTCATGATGTTGACCTATATAGTAGTGGCGGATGTCAAGTATATCAGTCAAATACGTCAAGTATATCAGTCAAATACGTCAAGTATATCAATCAAACACCTCAAGTATGTCAATCAAACACGTCAAGTATATCAGTCAAACACGTCAAATACATCAGTCAATTACGTCAAGTACATCAATCAAACACGTCAAATATATCAGTCAAACACGTCAAATACATCAGTCAAACTCGTCAAATATATCAGTCAAACTTGTCAAATACATCAGTCAAACACGTCAAATACATCAGTCAAACACGCCAAATATATCAGTCAAACATGTCAAATATATCAGCCAAACTTGTCAAATATAGCAGTTAAATACCATCGTCTAAACATAAAACAGTCAAAAGTAAATACATGTGTAAAGAATGCCAATGAATCTGAAAGTAAGGGGAGGTAACTACAATTTAATTTCGTTCTTTTAGATTACAATCATTACACTACACCTCGATGTGTACTTTCTTTCTTTAAATGTTGCCTTTGATGATTATTTAGAAGTTAATTCCATTAACCAAACAAGTAAATCCAAAACATACAATATCTGTATGATAAAATCTCCTCTTGTTAAATGATCATTGCTATTATTAATAGTTGCTTGACTTCAAATGAGTAACTTCCCTTTGCTTGTTAATGATATTGGAGACCACTTTAGTGAAAATAGAAAATTAACAGGCGTCATGTTTGAAAACAAATAGCTACAACACGTTTGTTGGTAATATTATGATGTAAAAAGAAGGTATGTCATTGTGTTATTTGTCTCATTATCACTTCACAATTTTGCTTTACAATCCGCATTGACTATCGTACAAAGAATCTAAGATTGGCATTCGGTTGAGAGAAATTTGTGTGCACATTCTGTCAATACGCACATAACAATGAGCACATATCTTCCATACGCATAAAGCATTGTAAACATGTAAGTGTTTACATGCACACATAGCAGTGTTCACAATCTTCCCATACGCACATAGCAGTGTACACATGCCTCCCAAGCTCACAGAAGTGCGTAAACACCTCTCTAGTCTCTTGTGTACATAGCAGTGTGCACAAGTTATCCATGCACACACAGCAGTGTGCAGATACCTCCCATGTGTACATGAAAGAGCACATATGTGCATTTTTCCATCTTTTTAAGGAACAAATGGATGATCAATCAAGTTAAGAGTTAAACATGAAGTGGTTTAGAATTAAAAGGCTTATCAGAATGATGTAAGTAACATATAACACATGCCTCATAGTAGTGTTTAGACACGTCTGATGCGAATATAGTAGTGTGGACATGCCTTCCAAACGCAAATAGCAGTGTACATGTGCACATTTCAGACACGTCCCATGCGCACATAGCCGTGTGCAAATTCTGTCAATACGCACATAGCAGTATGCACATGTCTTCCAGTATGTCTTTCATACGCACACAGCATTGTAAACATGTTAGTGTGCAGGCACCTCCCATGCACACATAGCAGTGTTCACAATCCTCCCATACGCACATAGCAGTGTACACATGCCTCCCATAAGCACATAACAGTGTGCACATGCCTCTCAGGCTCATATAACAGTGAGTAAATACCTTCCATGTGTATATGAAACCAGGACAGCGGCATTAGCTTACTCTTATTTTCGATTTCCAATTGTCGAAGGATATTTTACGTGCACAGCCAATAGCACACGGGACCTTGGTTTATTGTCCCAACCGAACGACTAGACGCCTTTTCCATGTCAGCCCCTCCGACCTGCATCACTGACAGAAGACATGATAAGAAACGTTTATTGGTTGAAAGAAATATAAAGCATGCGGTAGAATGGGAGTCTAATATAACATGTGAAGGTAAGAATAGGAGGCTAATTTAACATGTGAAGGTATGAATGGGAGTCTAATATAACATGTAAAGGTAAGAATGGGAGTCTTATACAAAATGTGAAGGTAAGAATGGTAGGCTAATATAATATGTGAAGGTATGAATGGGAGGCTAATACAACATGTGAAGGTAAGAATTGGAGGCTAACATAACATGTGAAGATAAGAATGAAAGGCTAACATAACATGTGAACATGAGGAACTGTGAGGTGTAATGCTAGTAGAGAATGGGAGGCAGATATTACATGTGAAGGTAAGAATGAGAAGTTAATTTAACATGTGAAGGTAAGAATGCGAGGCTTATATAACATGTGAAGGTAAGAATGAGAGGCTAATATAACATGTGAAGGTATGAATTGGAGGCTAATTTAACATGTGAAGGTAAGAATGCGAGGCTTATATAACATTTGAACGTAAGAATGGTAGGCTAATATAACATGTGAAGGTATGAATTGGAGTCTAATATAACATGTGAGAGTAGGAATTGGAGGCTAATATAACATGTGAAGGTATGAATGGGAGTCTAATATAACATGTTAAGGTAAAAATGGTAGGCTAATATAACATATGAAGGTAGGAATGGGAGTTTAATATAACATGTAAAGGTAAGAATGGGAGTCTAATATAACATGTTAAGGTACAAATGGGAGTCTAATATAACATGTGGTTTATTGTCCCATCCGAAAGATTAGACACTTTTTCCATGTCAGTCCCTCCGACCTGCGACACTGACTCCAGGTCTTTTGATTGGCTGAAATTTTCAATGACAATTACGTTGATAAATACACGTGGACAGTACTCTACGTTTCGAAAATGGTGTCAGTGTGTAGGCCTACAAGAAACGTTTCTTATTATGTTTTGCAATAGGATAAACCACAATAAAATAACTTGAGATAATTAATTTCAGTTCAATGCCTGGGTGACCCTGTTATCACCAATGGAGTTCTTAACACTAATATAATTTCTAGAAATATCGGCACTGAATACCAGTTTACATGTGATCTAGAATTTGTGAAGAATGGAAATGGAGGAACTGTGAGGTGTAATGCTACTGGAGAATGTGAGGCTAATCAAACATGTGGAGGTAAGAATGGTAGGCTAATATAACATGTGAAGGTAAAATTGAGAAGTTAATATAGCATGTGAAGGTAATAATGGGAGGCTAATATAACATGTGAAGGTAAAATTGAGAGGTTAATATAGCATGTGAAGATAAGAATAGTAGGCTAATTTAACATGTGAAGGTAAGAATGGGAGTCTAATATAACATACTTTATGAAGGTTAGAATGGGAGTCTGATATAAGCTTCTGATTTGTTTGGTTTTTGTATCCCATTTATTATGGCCGGTATACACCAAATAATATTAGGCCTAGTTTAAATTTATTCTGCCCGAAAAACATTACAATTTAAAGGGATGTTCACTAACTGTCGACCAATAAAATTTTTGTCTCAGACCCTGGAATTTTTTACCTCATCTAATCCGTAATAATGTTCACAACTCTCCTTGTGATAATCGAGTCTCAAAGGCCAAGGCCGAATTGATACCAAAATAGAGGATCGTATAAGATTTTGTCGGCTTTACAACGGAGTAAAGCTTCCTTCAGTCTTAAATAATTTTTTAAAGTGTTGAGGTTGCGTGAATTTTCCCGATTACGGAAAAATGCTAAGAGAAATTAACTCTTTCGTCTAGTCCAACTTGCAAATCATTCTGACCTACACTCAAAATGTAACGAGATAGCTTATTGGATAAATAAAATGTGACGTAGTGTTTTTAAAACAAGGTTATTAGTTGTTAAAGACGAGGAAACCCCGTCAATCCAGCAACGGTAGATAATGTCAATGTCTAACGTTGCTGAAGGGACATGAATTTACATGTACATCACTGAAATATGGTCATTACAATCAATTATACACGTTCGCCAAAGACCTTTGGTCGTTACAACCTGTATGCTGGTATAATATGTACGCCACTAAAATATGTCATTTGAATAAGTCTCTAACTGTCATTTAAATAAATATAATCTTCTTCTTCTAATTTATCATAATAATATTTATCAAATTCTTCTGCTTCTGATGGTGAGAAATAATTCTTCCAATCACCAGTTTTTCCTGAAATCAGACCACAAAATCCTTTTAGCACATTGTCTATCGTCAACTATAAATACTTTGAATGTACATAATGGCGAAATGGCTCGGTCCCACTGGTTGCATACTAATTGAGAATACAAATTTTGGACGTTCGTTGTCTTTCGCAACAAAAAATGACAAATCACGGTGGTATAACGCAAAATGATCTGAAATAAGATGCAAAGCAAATGTAATACAAACGCTTTATTCCTGTGCAACCTGTATTTGGCTTAATTCATGATGTAGACGTGATAGTCACGTTATATATCCGTTCTACACACTGTCACGATTCGCTACCAAGCCGCAATACCCTGTAAGATTTGTTTACCAATGCGGGAAATTGCGGACGTGTGCGGATGTCGACCGAGTCATACAAGCATGCTTCACACATATATTGCGTATTCTCTTGGAATAAAACAATTTTGTGCGCAATACATTATGCAAATTTTCCTAAATGAAAGTGAGACCGAGCCGTCACAACGACCTTCTTTTCCGTCATGTTGAATTTGACCTAACGTTAATGACCTCTGCATTAACCGAAGTGCCTTAGATCATCAAGCCCACTGAAGCTAAAATGTTTTGGGAAATTATACCTTTACGATACATGATGTCTTTTTCACCTTTAAAATTTGACAATAAAGAATTGTGTAAACTTTCTTTGTATGACTTCATCTGATCAAACTGAGTTTTAACAGCTATTTCTTCATACAGTTTATCTGAATATTCTTTTTCTAGAAACTTGGCTATTTTCTTGATCCCCTTGACTGGATTCTAAAACATATAGAATATTGATATAAACTTAAATAAGAACAATGTCGTTCTTCACGTTAATTCATCCAAGTTTCAATCAGAAGTGTGCGATTCCACCAATTCCACTTTATCTGTTTGATAACGTAACATCGAGATATTACCGGCTGTGACGTCATCAAACACTTAGTTTAAAGGGTAGCAATCGGCATTTTCGAAGGTCGATTTGGGTCTTAATAATAGCCTTCCAAAGTACTAAAACATACAATCACTTCATATATTATGTTATGTGTATACATGTATAAGGCTTATTTTTTCACTAATCCGCGAGTCGTATTTTTCACTTTCAAACACCGCTGATAACTATTTATACACATGGATTTGAAAGTTTGAGTTTGAGCTGTGTAGGACATTACTGATAAGCTTAGCTAAAAAAAATAAACATTTGAATATAAGAAGCACCTGTATTAAATCCGCTTAAAATACAGTACAGCTATATTCTGACTCACGGCTCTCTGTTATATTTAGATAAACTACCCCTATGTGTATGGTTAACTCCTCATTCCCCGACATTCGAAATTTAAAAAATGTCGAATTCATCCGTGATGGTGCATGTGGATCCCGGTGAAGGGATAAAAGGAAAATTGAATATGAAAACCTCATTTCGATGCTCATGAAAATTCACGCGGCCACAATCAGCCACCATACTTGGATATTGAAATAAGGCAGTAAACATTGTACTTACTGCCAATAAATCTTCATAACGTAAAGTTATTATTGGATAATCAGGATTAGAAAGTTTAAATTCTTTCCACTTGAGGAAATGTTCATCCCATCCACCAAATATCACTGGAAAAAATCCGAAAATAAAAATCACTGACGTCATACAGAAGAACGTTTCTACGAGGCTGGACCGGCTGTAGTTCCCCAATAGATTTCTTACTGCCTAAGACTGTCATCCCTATTGAAATTTATGTTGCCCTTACTCCAATGTCATTCAGAGGTTCCATAAGTTACACATGTAACAACATTTCGACTACCGCCCAAGCATCCATCTTGAAATTGTATTGTAAAGTCTCTTGATTTCAGTTTTGCCTGTTTATTTCGGTCCAATTTACAAATAGGTTGGAAGAACATTAAGGTAGATAGCTTGCCAGGCAAGGTTATATACGCCCACTGACAGCGTTGTTTAAAAAAAAACATTTGGCAGAAAACAGCAACCATCAAATATTCAACCTGTAGTCATAGGCCTACATTTTGTTCAGAACTTGAATAAAGTGTCGTCTAAATATTTTTTTTCTCGATTTCATCAAGGGTTCAGCATTCATCAAGTTTAGTCAAATTCGTTCTGTCCTGTACAATATTTATGAACTAAAAACTGAATGTTTTTCGAAGAAGAGCTAAAAATCAAACGTGCTTTCAAGAAGGGCAATAATTCATATTAGGTATTTTACGATTCTTTTGATTTTGACCTGTAGAGTGTTTACGGGCCAAAAATCGAACGCGTTTTGAGGACGGGCAAACGCCATGCCGTGTGCAATGGGGACAAGTTGAGTGTAGAGTGTTAACGAGCTAAAAATCGAACGCGTTTTAAAGAACAATGGCAATAATTCATATTAAATATTTTACGATTCTTTTGATTTTAAATAGGGTTCATCCTGGGGTGATAATAAACAATTTCAGTAAGTTTTGTCAAAATCCGTAAATAATTGTGGCTTGTAGAGTGTTAACGAGCTAAAAATCGAACGCGTTTTCAAGATCAAGGGCAATAATTCATATTAAATATTTTACGATAGTTTGGATTTTCAATAGGGTTCATCCTTGGGTGATAATAAACAATTTCAGCAAGTTTCGTCAAAATCCGTAAAGAATTGTGACTTGTAGAGTGTTAACGATCTACATGTATCTAAAAATCGAACACGTTTTAAAAAACAAGGGCAATAATTCATATTAAATATTTTACGATTCTTTTGATTTTAAATAGGGTTCATCCTTGGGTGAAAATTAACAATTTCAGCAAGTTTTGTCAAAATCCGTAAATAATTGTGGCTTGTAGAGTGTTAACGAGCAATTGTGGACGGACGGACCGACGGACATGGGTGACGGCAATACACGCTGTGCGAGTATAAGAATGATATTATATTCAATGTCTCCATGTATGCAGAAATTAAAACCAAGGAACCATCATTATCCAACGTAATCTCCACAGTTCGTGTAATATTGTATCTGTAACGATATTTTGAACAATGAATGAATATAAACTTACCTTCGCCTTTCAGAAATAAGGGAATAAAATTAGTGAATTTGCCATCGTAGTCTACTAACTTATGTTTTTTTAAGAGGTGATAAAAAGAAACACTTGCATCTTTAGGATTACGAACTACCTGCACCACTTTACATTTCATATAGATCATATCTATTGGTAGCTCATCAGAATACCTATGGGTACACAGTGTCCGTGGAGATTGTATTTCAGTAACTTGCTCGCGGGAAAGAAAATCTATCTGATTCAATTCCATAACATGTGGAATGTGTTCACTACTTCCTTTATGCAGCATACTAACAATTTCATATACATAATGACTTCCTGTAAAAAAATCAAAATAAAAAATCAAGTAATATATTAGAGCCACTTGTGACACAGAGTGGGACTTTGCAAATGTACAAATTTGCTAACGGCAATCTAAAAAAAATCCTAATTGCCAAAAAACTCTGGAAATTGCTGTTTTTTAAGGTTGTGAATCCAGGAGTAGTAAAAGGCCTGACATATGAACGTTCCAGCTGATACCCTATGACAATGACCTTCAATCCATTGAATTTCACTTAAAGTAGTGAGATATAAGTATTTATATAATGCACCAATAATTACACCCAAAAGACTTTGAATAGGAAAGTACATACGAATAGTCTAAGTCAATGACCTTTGATCCTACAAAGGTCAATGTCAACAAAGGTCAAGGTCAAAACGGAAAAAAATAAATTTCGTAACCCTGTCCATTTTTGTGAACTACAACATTCAAACAAAGAGCTTTTCACATGAACTGACTAAACTGATGTAATTAAGGTGATTTATTGAAAAAAAATATAAATAATGCAACTTTTAATGAAAACGGAATTTCACCCGGACGTGCCACGCCCACGTCAGATTTTTTTGTGGTGACGTTATTAATATGATTAATATCTAAAGTTTTCTCAAAATCTATTAAGAATTGTACATGTTAGAGCTAAAACTTGAACGCGTTTCAAGAACAAGGGCACTAATTCATATTGTAGAGTGTTTCCGAGCAATTGTTGACGGAAGGACCACATTTATAAAAATGAATATTTAACCCGAGTGTGCCACGCCAACGATTTTTTTTGACAAGAATATCAATTTAAATACAATTTGAGAAGAATTCCCCAAAACCTTAGATGTCAGTTATTTCAGTGGTATAGTTGTCGGGAAAGACTCTGGTGCAAGGAACTGAACAGTAATTTTCAAATTACGACAATCACTACAGTCGTTGGTGAGGTGAAAGCTGTGGAAGAGAATAATGTCCAGAGAAGATCAGACTTTGTGTCAGAATATCCCTCCAACGATTTAATATGGCTGAATTATGTTTTGGTAGCAATGTTATTCGAGTCGAAGTAAAGAATCTCACCACAAAAGACATAAGGGAATTATTAACGGTTCATTACCGAGACAGATTATGGTTTACGTAAACAACCGTGGATTGCCGGTTGAGCTCGTACCTGACTTCGGATAGCAGGTTATTATGACATCATCTTGTCTTCCTTCTGCTAATTTCATACCATCCCATTTTTCTTTAGTCGCTGGATCAATTAATATTCGGTCACCAATTTTCTTAAAACTTAATGTTTCTCCTCCAGCATCTTGAACAATGTACGGTCTTTCTTCTTCTGTATTTTCCGATTGCTACAATAACAATTATATGATTTTTCCTCCATTTATATTGTAAATTCTTAGTTTGAACAGATGTAGTATATTTAATATCAGTCACCGAGAAAAACACAATTTAGGGTTTTGTAAACATAAGAAGTTGTCGCTGTTTTCCCCACTAAAACAAATTTGCATAGTTATTGTACTATGTGTTCTTAACAGTCTTCGAATTGGATCCATGAAAAATCTTTCACATGGCCGCTATTTTTCAAGACGCTCACCATTTACCAATATATAGTTCAAGATGGCCACCACAAAATGTGAAAATTTTCATGATTCAACACTCTAGAATCTAGTTTACAAACATTTTCTGACAGTTATTGGTAGTAGTGAATTCCATAAAACTGGGGCTCTTGTTTCGAATGACCTATCTGTGATCCTGACAACAAAACCACGACCACTCAAATCGTTCCAGGGAACGTAGGGATCTGGCACATGCCACTAAATAAGGGAAAACAAATATGACGGTGCTAAATGGTGTAGTGATTTAAATGTCATTAGCAAAATGTTTTATTCAATCCGATACTTTATCGGCAGCCAATGTAGATCATAAAGCACAGGAGTTAAGAGACTTTGGTTCTTGTGACAATGCAAGCGGCAGTATTTTGTAAAAGATGTAGACGATTTAATTGAATTGCACTGATACTGGAATACAATGAATTACACTAATCTAAACGAGAGGTAACCAGGGAGTGAGCAAGTTGTTCAGTAGCAAATTTCGTGAGGTATTAAAGAATCAAACCAATTCTACGAAAGTGAAATCTCACCGAACGACACACAGCAGATATATTGGTCATTAAATGCGTCAATGTGTCAGAATATTCCTCCAAAGGTTCTATACTGTATTACTGTAGCTATGAACTATATTATGTCGCGACGTTATAGGCAAGTGACAAAGCGTCAAAGTGAAGAGTTTCGTCCATGAAGACACAACGAAAAACAGATAGTGGTTTACGGAAACTGCCGAGGATTGCCGATTAAGAACCTCACACGGTCGGTCAAGCTCCCAGTTGGATGAGCGGAGAAGCGCATTAATTATGTCTGGTCATCGTTGAGCCATAGAAAATTGTGTGCCATCAAGGCATGAACCTCAGCGTTACAAGACTTAGACGGGCCATCTTCTCTGGTCCATCACCAGCACTAAATGATAATAGAGTTGCATGTCGTTCGCATACAAATGATACTAACGTTATTAAGATTCATAATATCTCCTAGTGTGGTGGTATAGACACTGAACAGAATCGGGCCGGTGGGTTCGTTTTGCCGCATTGTTCCCAACCGCACATAGATTCATAATATCTCCTAGTGGGGTGGTATAGACACTGAACAGAATAGGGTCGGTTGGTTCGTTTTGCCGCATTGTGCCCAACCGCACAAAAGCGACTTGTAAAACGAAAGTAAAGGTTTCTGAATTCTTGAAACTACTTCCTTGGAAACAGCCAGTTAAGTTTATGTATTTTGTATTATAGTTCTGATCGTATAAACTTGGTTATTTATTTTATTCCAGATTTTACCATAAAACTGTAGTTAATATTCCCCAAAGAGGCTCAAATTATAAATACAAAAGAAAATCTATGCGGGACAGCAGATTAAAATATTTTATGACCATACCGGATTTTATCAGAAACCTTCGTTTTTGTGCAGTTGGACACAATGCGGCAAGTTGTGCAATGCGGCAAAACGAACCCTTATGGGACATTGTCACCTATTACAACATTCTGCATCCTGTGAGAGAGGTGTGATAATGGTACATTTACTGCATAAAGATTAAGATAATGAAAGATAATTACATAATTAATTCCAAAATGGTCTCCATTTTCAAAAATAGTGGACCACAGCCATTTACGCCCACCCCGGCATGCGGATGGAAAAACTAAAGATATTGGACAACTTCTGCATTCTGTTGTAAGGAAAATCCCATTTTCAAAGCCTTGTGCTTTCAGGTTCTGTTCTTATATTGAAAATTGCTTTCATGTCAGTTTTAAAATCATACATTCTATTGATAAAGTCAGTATTCTTTAACAATAATCTAAAAAAGATGAACTTGACCTTCGTTTCATGAATATGTATGCACATACCGAATTTCATTTGATTCTTTTTAGAGTGTTTATGAGCAATTGATGTTGATAGAAGCACTTACAGTATAGAGGTGCTGGTTAAAGGGCGATAACTCATCAATATTTCTTGGAAAAGCCTTCAATTTAATCAGAAGTAAACTAAACTTTCTCAAACCTTTTGATTTAGTTCCAATAAAATCCATTTTAAGTTTCATCAAAATCGGTTAAAAACTAAGAGAGTAATAGCGTATTCAAGATTGTGGGGCAAGGGCAAAAAATCATTCTGCTTCTAACTGTCAAAAATAGCTCAAATTTAAACTTTATCTTCGTTTTATAATTATTTATACACATACCGAATTCCACTTGATTCCTTCAAAAAATCTAGTATTTAGAGCGTGTACATGCAATTGATGTTGATAGAAGCACTTACTGTATAAAGGTTAAAGAGCGATAAATCCTCAAAACTGACGTAAGAGGTCTAAATCTTGACAAAGCCTTAAATTTAATCGAAAGTAAACTAAACTTTCTCAAACCTTTCGATTTAGGTCCAATTGTGTCCATTTAAGTTTCATCAAAATTAGTAGGAAATCTAAGAGAGTAATAGCATAATTCAAGATTTTAGGGCAAGGGCAATAAAATAATGTACAGTCCCTCGCATTATTTTCAGGTTCCCTCCCTGCACACGTTTCCAGGATTCAATCATAAGTGAAATAAAGTCCTTTAAAAGAAATATTCCAAAAGGGGCAGCCCATTCTCTGGCAAAGATGACGTGCACATTCTGTAACACATAAGGCCTCTGTTCATTATACCAATCCAAACGCTTAGACACAATTTGAGAAATATCAAGGTAAAGCATCTATAATACAGTTTGGAGGTCATATTTGGAATTTATTTATAATAATTTGTATTGTTTATTGTTATGCTAGTTCGGCCATACAGTGGACCAAACTTGCATTATTTTTTAATAATGACATTTTTCAATCTTGGATTTTGGAGTCATTTTAAGAGTTATTTGGTTGGTCCAATTCTAATATTGGTCTTGTAGTAACTTGTTGCTTTCAACCACTCTTAGCACCTCTTATATTGGTCAGATGACCATCATTCTGAACTCACATACCAAATTTGGTGATTTCTTCGCATAGTGCACAATTTATTCACCGTTTTCCCCCACTATAGGCCTACGTCTATTGGTGACAATAAATACGACAAAAATCATGCAATTATTTAAAGTCGCAATAAGTCATGAAATTGCAAGAATCATAAATGACTTTTAACGGTACAAATAGTTGCACACACATGAATATTCAATTGGGCATTTGCTAAAAAGCTAATAAGGATATCAGTCCAAAAAAAAATGTTTTCATTTAAGGCAGTGACGGCGCCAGCCTCCCGGACATTGATTAATGGTGATACAACTGTCATGGTTGATATTTTCAAGCCCCTTTCTAAGAAAATACATGTTGGCAAATTGAGATACAAAACTATATTTTATGAGGAACAATTACTATGGCCCGTATGCACCAAATAAAATTAGGCCTAATTTAATTCCATTCTGCCCGAATAACATTAACTTTTAATTTGATTCTATATTTTGTATGCACCACATAGAATTATCTTAAATATATTTAGAAATTGGCTAATTTAATGCTAAACTTAAAATTGGTTGAGTTTTAACTTTTAATTCTATTTGTAAATCAGCAAAAATGTCTCTTGTGGCTCTTGGATGTTTCAAAAATAACGATTATTTAGACTAATTAATTGAACTTTGTGAAAATAACTGTGTAATTCCTATTAAAAGACAAGTCAGGGATCGCCTGAACCACTTTTACCTGGTTTTCAGTAGTTTAGATAGAACAAACAATCGTTGTTGATTATCAGCAATTGTTTGCAAAAGATACTGGAAATACTAACTGAAAATAATTCTGTATTGTCCCTTTTACTGCAAGTGTGTGGATGCCGAAGACTAATATTGGGTGGTCGATAACAGTATATTGCTGGTGACATTATACAGCTCCCTTTGAGCGCTCTCTGAAAGTGACAAATTCTACTGTCACATATATTTTGCAAAAATGAAACACTGACATGGATTCCATAATAAATTTAGTCTGACTTTCATTTGCTCCTGTGGAGAATAGAAATAATCAAATAAATCATAATCATCTTATATTTGGTAATAACTGCCACAAAAAAAAAACACAGATGAGAGTCGATAGAATTTCAGATACAAAATATCAACACTACATACGTAACAGTGATCAAAATGTTAAATAAGAAATATGTCTTAGTGACCAACATTTAGACTCTTTTGTCATATATAGATTTTGTATAGTGTGTGGTTCGAATGGGAAATGGAATTTCAATTACGGTAGAGATAAATATATTTAGTTAATTGCCAGTTGGTGCATACAAAATGTAGAATTATCTTTAATTACAATTAACTAAATCTGTTTAAGGTTTAAAATAATTCTATTCTTCTTAATTTGATATTATTTGGAGCATACGGGCCATCTCGTCTTGCTATACAGGAAAAGAAAATCAAAAATACACATAAACTTACATGTGACATGTCGCTAAAAGAAGTCGTATCAGCTGCTTAACCTCCGTTTAAAAATACTTGAAACAATACAAAACACAAAACTAAAGAGTTATACAGCTACATATATAGGCCTATGTTAATCGTATTATTCTCAACTTCGCTAAACGAACATGTACTTTTATTTGGTCTATTCGTTTTAAGATAACTACAAGAGAAGAATTAAATTAATAAATTTTCCACTGTGCGTGTCAAAGTGAACTTCTGACAAGAAAACCAATCAAATTCACGTAAACTGCAGAAGGTTTCGAGGTCACATTTCAGTATATTATGGCATACAATAAACCCAGTTTTCGAACTACTGCTAAATTGTTGTGCAAAAACACTCCACTTTTCAAATGGCACTAAAATTGTTCATTCCTCACAATGTTTGAAGAATATATTGTACCTTTTGACCGCGTCAAAAGATTTCGGGTTTTTAGCCACTATTAGGGTCTAACCACGTCCTTCTTACAAAACCGTCAATTTGAACTCCTCGATTACCTCTGCTTTAACCAATCAGATCTTTGTCCTCTCTAGCATTGGGTTTTCGTGACGCGAACAGAAGGTACATTTTAATGTTCCCATGTGCTGAAGACGAGTTTATCATGTCATTTTATTAAGGTTGGGTAAGAGTTAAAATTGCCAGTATTGTAATAAGAAGTACATTGTTAGACCCCAATGTAGTCATAGCCCTAGGAGACAGGGGGGCAAATAGTATGTTTTCGGGCAGAGAGTTCCAAAAAAATCGGGCAATCAATGGGAAAACATCACTTAAATTCGAGCAGAAGTTTCTGTCGAGGGTCAAGTACAGAATAAAACTTCTGTCATTGGCTTTTCAACTGGTGCATAAATTTGAATAAATGTCATATTTGCAAATACTAAGGACTGCCTGTCCAGGGCCGGGTACATGAAAATATTTCTGTCCATAATATCACGTGTTACATGTACTAATATGTAAACATAGTCTTAATTAAAATTAGACCCAAATTTCGTCTCAATATTCAATTACAATACCGACAATTTGAACTATGTCCTAACCTCAATGCTATAACCAATCAGATTTTGCCCTATCCAGCGCTTGGATTTTGTGACGCAACTATCATGCCATTGTATTAGGAGTTCAAATTGCCAACAATGTAAGACGGACGTGGTTAGACCCTAATGTAGTGGCTAAAGATAGCTTGCCAGGCAAGGTAATATACGCCCACTGGAAGCTTTGTTTGAAAAAGAACATTTGGCAGAAAACAGCAACCATCAAATATTCAACCTGTAGTCAGAGGCCTACATTTCGTTCAGAACTTAAATTAGGTGTTGTCCAAACAATTTTGTTCTCGATTTCATTAAGGGTTAAGCATTCATCAAGTTTAATCAAAATCCTTCTCTGTTATGAGCTAAAAACTAAAACCTATTTTATACAAGAAAGGCAATAAGTCATATCAAATATTTTTTGATTTTCGATAGGGTTTATCGTGTGATAATAAACTATTTCAATAGGTTTCATTAAAATCTAATCGTAAAAGAATTGTGCCTTCTAGGGTATTTTACAACCTAAAAATCAACGCGTTATAAAGAACAAGGGCAATAATTCATTTTAAATATTTTTCGATTCTTTTGATTTTCAATAGGGTTCATCCTTGAGTGATAATAAACAATTTCAGCAAGTTTCATCAAAATCCGTAAAGAATTGTGACTTGTAGAGTGTTAACAAGCTAAAAATCTTTAAAGAACGTTTTAAAGAATTGTGACCTGTAGAGTGTTAACAAGCTAAAAATCGAACGCGTTTTAAAGAACAAGGGCAATAATTCATATCAAATATTTTTCGATTCTTTTGATTTTCAATAGGGTTCATCCTTGGGTGATAATAAACAATTTCAGCAAGTTTCGTCAAAATCCGTAAAGAATTGTGACTTGTAGAGTGTTAACAAGCAATTGTGGACGGACGGACCGACGGACCGACGGACATGGGTGACGGCAATATACGCTCCACATTTCATGTGGGCGTATAAAAAAAGATTTTTAACATGCCGATCGAAACGAAATTTGAGTGTAATTTTAATTTGACTGATGTAAAACGATTTAATATGTTATTCAGGCATCCCTAACTTGAATAATCACCTTTTAAGCGCGTGTTTGGGACCCTATAAAAGTGTAGTGCACATGCCCCCAGATTTGTTGAAAGTACATTGGAACTGAACAGTCAATGTCATCTAACCTTTACTGTAATTATAAATGTTAATGAAGGAGGATGATAAGTCAGCTGGAGGTGAAATAAAAGTAGTAGGTGGACGACTTAATGTAATTTCCACTTGAATAAATCGCGCTAGCTCCCAGTCTATTGTTACATAATGTAATGTATATAGAGGTAGTTAATATACATATTAAAACTATAATTTAACTATGATAATGGCACGTATGCACCAAATAACATTAAGCCTAATTTAATTCTATTCTGCCCGAATAACATTAACTTTTAATTTAATTCTATATTTTGTATGCACCACATAGAATTATCTTAAATGTATTTAAAAATTGACTAATTTAATGCCAAACTTAAAATTGGACGAGACCAGTTTTAACTTTTAATTTCATTTGTAAATCAGTTAAAATGCATTTTGTGGCTCTTGGATGTTTCAAATTTAATGATTATTTAGACGATTTAATTCAAATTGGTGAAAATGACTGTGTATTTCCTATAAATACAAATGCCAGGGATCGCCTGAACCCCTTTTACATGGATTTCAGATGAGTAGTTTAGATAGAACAAGCAATCGTTGTTGAATCACCAGTTGTGACAAATTAATCTGACGTTCATTTGCTCCTGCGGAGAATAGAAAGAATCAAATAGATCGTTCATCTTATATTTGGTGAAAACTGTCACAAAAAAAGATAGATGAGAGTCAATAGAGTTTCAGACTACAAAACACAACATAGAGTGATCAAAATGTTAGAAAAGAAATATGTCTTTTGTCATATGTAGATTTTGTATAGTGTGTGGTTCGTATGGAAAATTGAATTTCAATAACGGTAGAGATAAATATATTTAATTAATTGTCAGTTGGTGCATACAAAATGTAGAATTATCTTTAATTACAATTAACCAAATCTTTTTAAGGTTTAAAATAATCCTATTCTGCTTAATTTGATATTATTTGGTGCATACGGGCCATTATCAAATACAAATATTTTAAATACGTTACAGAAATGTTGTGAAATTACAACCAATTATACTGATAAATCACTGAAATTAGTTATTACAATCAATTATACCGGTTTTTCACTGAAATTTGGTCATTACAATCTTATACTGGTTCTTAACTGAAATATGATTTTTAGAACCAAATATACTTATTCGTCACTGAAATTTAGTTATTACATTCAATTATACTGGTTCTTCACTACCTTGTGATAATCGAGTCTCAAAGGCCAAGGCCGAATTGATACCAAAATAGAGGATCGTATAAGATTTTGTCGGCTTTACAACGGAGTAAAGCTTCCTTCAGTCTTAAATAATTTTTTAAAGTGTTGAGGTTGCGTGAATTTTCCCGATTACGGAAAAATGATAAGAGAAATTAACTCTTTCGTCTAGTCCAACTTGCAAATCATTCTGACCTACACTCAAAATGTAACGAGATAGCTTATTGGATAAATAAAATGTGACGTAGTGTTTTTAAAACAAGGTTATTAGTTGTTAAAGACGAGGAAACCCCGTCAATCCAGCAACGGTAGATAATGTCAATGTCTAACGTTGCTGAAGGAACATGAATTTACATGTACATCACTGAAATATGGTCATTACAATCAATTATACACGTTCGCCAAAGACCTTTGGTCGTTACAACCTGTATGCTGGTATAATATGTACGCCACTAAAATATGTCATTTGAATAAGTCTCTAACTGTCATTTAAATAAATATAATCTTCTTCTTCTAATTTATCATAATAATATTTATCAAATTCTTCTGCTTCTGATGGTGAGAAATAATTCTTCCAATCACCAGTTTTTCCTGAAATCAGAACACAAAAACCTTAAAAAGACTCTGATTGTAAATATATGGCAATTGATCCATAACTTGTGGAGGTCAATCAGTCTGAACTTAATAAGACCCAGGTGTTTGAGCAACATATGACTATATTAGTAAACCTGTTCCGGTAATATTTTATTGAGTACTGCACGCAGATTTTTATGTTTTGTGTTCAAACAAGAGTGAAAATGTTTGACATGAAGCTGAAAATAAAGGTAAGACAGATCGTGGAAAATTATACCTATACCTTTACGATACATGATCTCTTTTTCACCTTTAAAATATGACAATAAAGGGGTCTGTAAACTTTCTTTGTATGACTTCATCTGATCAAACTGAGTTTTAACAGCTATTTCTTCATATAGTTTATCTGAATATTCTTTTTCTAGAAACTTGGCTATTTTCTTAATCCCCTTTACTGGATTCTAAAACATATGTATATTATAAGGGATTGGATTGAGGTTTTCAAAAATGTTTATGAGTATTGGAGACACTTATAGCAGCATCAATTTGTACCATTTCAATTTTCAATCTGACGTTTGATGACGTTAGAACGACGAAATATGCTGGTATTACATAAGACTGATCTGATCTCACTTTTATTGAAATTGCTAGAACCACAGACGTCTAATATGAAAATATGAATGGTGCAAATTAATGCTATCATTGTCCCCGATGCATATACAAAATTAAGAAAAACAAAAAAAATACAGTAAATTATATAGACCTACATTTTATTCTGACCTATGGCTCCTCGTTTGATGAATTTATAAAAACTATCTTAATATTTAGATAAACTACCCCTATGTGTATGGTTAACCCCTCATTCCCCGACATTCGAAATTTAAAAAATGTCGAATTCATCCGTGATGGTGCATGTGGATCCCGGTGAAGGGATAAAAGGAAAATTGAATATGAAAACCTCATTTCGATGCTCATGAAAATTCACGCGGCCACAATCAGCCACCATACTTGGATATTGAAATAAGGCAGTAAACATTGTACTTACTGCCAATAAATCTTCATAACGTAAAGTTAATATTGGATAATCAGAATTAGAAAGTTTAAATTCTTTCCACTTGAGAAAATGTTCATCCCATCCACCAAATGGCACTGAAAAAATAAAATAAAATAGCACTGACGTCATTACATGGCGTTTCTAAAAGGCTTGCCGGATTCTTATGATTTTTTACTCCTCCACCTTGCGATTTCTATAAACGCCACTGACATTCAGTTGCAATGTGGTTTTTGTTTATTTTATGGTCCACTTCTCCACACATTATCAGCATTAGCAAAGTTTCACACTTTACATCCTCTCGAAGAACGACAGACCCCCGTTTGTGTCCAAATAGTTCCATGGGCTCGGTTCTTTCCGCTGACAATTCAGGGACATGGTAATTTTTCTCGTACGTAATCTTGGGCACTTGAGAAAATCAGTTGAAACTGAGGAAATAGGTTGACACAATGGCAGATTTTTGTACGGTTTTATCATACTTATGCACCGCCGTCAAGGCAAAATTTCCCTCCTTGCACACTGCATGGTATTTGCCCGTACAAATGCCATAGAAAGGTGCTTTTCTGCACCTGCATGGGATAATGACGCCATGTGGTGTGCAATAAGGGAAATTGTGCCAGGACAGCGCCATTAGCCTACTCTTATTTTCGATTTCCAACTGTCGAGGGATCTTTAACGTGCACAGTTAAAAAGTTAACATGTCCATGCTAAGAGGTAGTATATTAACTTACCTTCTCCTTTCAAATATAAGGGAATAAAATTAGTGAATTTGCCATCGTAGTCTACTAACTTAAATTCTCTTAAGAGGTGATAAAAAGAAACACATGCATCTTTCGGATTACGCACTACTTGTACAAATTTACATTTTTTAGATAACATATCTATTGGTAGCTCATCAGAATACCTATGGGTACACATTGTCCGTGGAGATTGTATTTCAGTAACTTGCTCACGAAAAATAAATTCCATGTGATTAAGTTCCATTACGTTTGGAATGGGCTCACTACTTCCTCTCTGTAGCATACTAATAATTTCATATACATAGTGGTTGCCTGTAAAAAGAAATGAACAAATAAAGATAGTGGCACAAATAATGATATAAAGATTTTTGATAAAATGTCATAAACTGTCTGATCTGAAATTACGAGATCGAACTTTATATATTTTTGGGCCATCGTATGATTGTGCGATTTTTTGGGCAGTTCCAGTTAATCTGAAGGCTATTTACTTGAAAATTCTGAACATTCACCTTTAATATGATACGTAAGCCCTTAGCGTGTAAAAAATGACTATCATATACCTGACTTCGGATAGCTAGTAACTATGACATCATCTTGTCTTCCTTCTACTAATTTCATACCATCCCATTTTTCTTTAGTCATTAAAATAAATATACGGTCACTAATTTTCATTAAATTTAACGTTTCTCCTCCAGCATCTTGAACAATGTACGGTCTTACCTCTTCTGTATTTTCCGATTGCTACACTGTTAGAAGTAATTCAGTAATTTTACAGTGAAAATCACTGGCAGCAAAGTTGCCAGTGACTTTCACTGTATTTTTATTCAGCACTGTTAAATTACCAAGCAATTGTCAAAATACTTTTCATAGTATTTTAACATTGGACGGTAGAATTACCAATCAGTGTTATTAAACATTTGAAAAGTATTTTGACAATTGCTTGGTAATTTAACAGTGCAGAATAAAAATACAGTGAAAGTCACTGGCAACTTTGCTGCCAGTGATTTTTACTGTAAAATTACTAACTTTTCCAGTAAATAATTATATCAAAATCAGTAAAAATACAGAAAATAATTTTAATACACTAAAACAAAGAACTATTCATAGTTAACCTGACTGTTAATGGGGAGTCTTCATATGCAAATAAACAAATTGTTAATAAATGTCTTTAGCAAATTCTGAAAGATGTTTTTCACCATTTCTGGATAACCTTTCCTTGCTTTTTTTAAAACTCAAGATTCAAATCACTGCTACAACAAAAAGTTACAAACAATCAATTTCCAATTGTGCTTAATCACAGGTAATAATAATTAATCTGACTATTGCTCTTTTTCTTGTTCATAGATATACATTCCTGTGGTTAACTGTAATATTTATGGATTTACTGTATTTCTTGTTTTCTTTTTCCCCTTTGTACCTCGAGTTGGAGTCACACCAAAAAATGTTCTGCAACATAAAACATAAAATTACATTCTGCTTTGAGACAGTAACATTTACAAAGATAGCTTGCCAGGCAAGGTAATATACGCACAGTGGCACCTTTTTTTAAAAAATATAACTCTTGGTAAAAACAACACTAATCACAACCATGAATTATTCAATTTGTAGTCAAAGAACAAGGGCAATAACTCAACATTGTTCGACTTTCAACAGGTTTCATTAAGTGATAATAAATGTTTTTACCAAGTTTCATTCATATCCATGCATGAAAGTGTTGCATATTACGTCACAGAATACTCAACTTAAAAGAGACAATTGATGTCATCATCAAAAGTTTTATCTTAAAACTGCACCTATTCACTCACACCTGCAGGTGCTCATAAAATGATATACAAGTTAAGCACATAAAAACAAAAAAACAAAAAATTAATAAAGGTTTTTTTTTAAAAAAAAAACTTGACAGAATTTATATGTTCTGAAAGACTTTATCTTCAACTATTAATATAAGCATATTATAAGGTTTAGAATTCGTACCAAGAATAAAAACTGAAAGAGGATAGTTTATTAAAATAGTAATAATACTCATGAATATATTGAAAAATATCATACCTCTGCAAAAATTCCAAAGTTAAATATACTGATTTCAAGTATCTCAAGTTCATAATATAATAAAGAGCAAACACCACCAGAAGTACTTCATCTATTGTCTGGTAAGTCTGGACAGATTTAGATTCTATTATGATATGGAAAATAAGACTCTCATAAAGATTACCTGCAAAACAATCCAAAAATTAATTACAAACTACAAATAACATTCAAACATTTCAGTGTTTGCCATGAAAAAATATATTTTTATATGAGCTTACCTGTACCATCTATTGGATATTATCATATATAGCATTGGATTTTCTTTGTTCAAGAAAGAGATAATAAATTTCCAAAATTTTCATCAATTTATAAGATTTAGATTAAAAACTAGGACTAGGAGCAGTAGGCCTAATAGCTAACAGTAACAATATATTAACATGACATTCGATTGGGTCAAGAAGAATGTCAATGAAAAAATGTAGGGTAGGCTTATAGCACTAGCACAGACGATCTTCATAGTTTTTGGTAGTTATCGGGGTATTTATAAGAAATACTAGACCTTGTTTGTCTGCATGCCTTTTTTCTTAAGCATTAACGTGTTCAATGCTGAAATGGAGCATAATATTTGACATCGTATCACGAATACGGGTTTTGACATGGTCTTATTAACATGTATGACGAATGGGGGCGTGGTTTGGACACGATGAATATTTGAGTACTTACTTGATGTTGATGACGTCGAAGGCGATAAACCTGCTTCAGTGGCCATGTTTGCTGTAAGCCTACCAACTACCACGTGTACCCTCATGACGTCACTGGAAAGTCGTATTTTACGACTATTCCTCTCGTCCATGATTCACAAATTAGACTATATAATTATTCTTTTAGCTTTAATTAGTCCACATTTACGATGATTTAGTGTGATATTTAGCGATGTGTAGATAAGAAATTAAATGTTACGACATTGACGAAGACTTCCGAACAAGTTTTACATGACTATTTATGTAAAATTCTTTAAGAACTAAGATTTCAATGTAAAAATACATAAGCAAGTTAATTTACATGCGTAATGTAAAATTTTTACACAGACAATCTATGTATTTTAACGACTACTTCTACAGTGAAGACTTCCGAACAAGTTTTACATGACTTTTTATGTAAAATTCTACAAGAACTAAGATTTCACAGTAAAAATACATAAGCAAGTTAATTTACATGCGTAATGTAAAATTTTAACACAGACAATCTATGTATTTTAACGACTACTTCTAACAGTGTACAATAACAAATGTGGTTTTTATACGCCAACATGAAATGGGGGGTGGGGGGGGGGTCTACAATTGCTCGTAAACACTCTACAAGGCACAATTCTTGATGGATATTGACAAAACTTACTGGTGATGTTTATTATCACCAAATGAACCCTATTAAAACTCAGCAAAATCAAAAACGATTTACTATGAATCATTACTCGTGTTCTTGAAAACGCGTTTGACTCGTAAACCTCAAGGAAGAAGAATATTTCAACGCAACCAATTTAGCTGCACAATTTAAACTTATAACCATTGATAGTTTCCTGTTCCTCAAATTCACTAATTGAGGGACAAGATGTTCCGGTCTTCACTCATACATACATTTATTACAAAATTCAAATATTTGAGAAATTTGCCTTATTCATAAACCAGCTGACACATAAAACATGCAGTCAGGTGTGTAACAGCTAATTTGCATAACAATCCAAAAAAATGCCCATTCCATGTGCCATTTGATTAATGGGGATACAACTGCCAGGGTTGGAATTTTCACGAGGCAACAGCACTGATCCCCCTTCGTAGAAAAAGAGTGTTAGCAAATTGAGATACAAGCTATATTTTCTGTGGGTCAATTCCAATATCTCGACTTGCGATACACAAAAAAAAACGTACACATAAACTTACATGCGACATGTCGCTAATAGAAGTCGTATTAACTGCTTAACCTCCGTTTCGAAATTGATACAAACACAAAACAGAATTGTCTGACTGCTAAGAAGTCTAAAGGTTTTAAATATAGGCCTATGTTTATCGCATTCTTCTCTCTACCTTGCTAAACGAAACATGTACTTTTGATTGGTATGGTTGATTCGTTTTAAGATAACTGCAAGAGGAGAATTTAATTAATAAATTTTCCACTGTATATGTCAAAGTGAACTTTTGGCAAGAAAACCAATCAAATTCACGTAAACTGCAGACGATTGCGAGTTCAGAATATATTTTTATACCGAAGGTCGAAACATTTCGCTATTTGAAACATGATTTTATAGTGGAAAGGTTTACTAGCCATTAAAGACGGGGATATTGTGTGATGCAAGCAACGATTAGATCATTAAGATCGCATGCCATTGCTAAAGGACCATCGGCTGGATTAGGCATAATACTTTATTTTCACAGAGGCAATAATTAAGAGATAGATTTAAAAACCTTCCATCTAGGAAACCATTTGATGCAGACAATTTAGTTACACTTATAAATGAAGTATTCCCTTTCAAGATTTGCATCTAAAGGAAGATTGACTGGACTAGATATAACACTTTCTTATCAAAGAGGCACTAATTAAGATTTGCAGCTATAATAAATTCTTTATTTTACATAGTAATTGTTATTTTCAAAGGAAAAAGTGTATGTGGTCATTTAAAACTAAATTGTACTGGTACGTCACAGATATAATGGCCATAACAAGCAATTATACAATCGTAAATATGTCGGCCATTCTCGCTTTGCCTGACAATAACCTTGTATGCAGCTGGCGGATAAAGCGCACTACTTTCAAGTTGACTTCTGACAACCAGACATCTTTTGTCTACGAAAGATAATGTACAAGGGAGGTAACTAGCATGAGCTGAGGGACTATTTTTTATCGCATATTCTACTGCTGCCAAATAATCTTAGAAGCTTTTCTTCTATCTGCATACGAGGTTATTGTTAGACAGTGGCCACAGTATATACGATTGGCAATTAAACTGGTACGCAGTGAAATGTGGTCATTACATTCATAACAGTACGTCACTTAAATATAGTCATTACAACAAATTATACTAGTTCGTCACTAAAATATGGTCATTACAACCAATTATACTGGTACGTCACTGAAATATGATCATTACAACCAATTATACTGGTACGTCACTGAAATATGATCATTACAACCAATTATACTGGTACGTCACTGAAATATGATCATTACAACCAATTATACTGGTACGTCACTGAAATATGATCATTACAACCAATTATACTGGTACGTCACTGAAATATGATCATTACATCCAATTATACTGGTACGTAACTGAAATATGATCATTACATCCAATTGTACTGGTACGTAACTAAATTATAGTCATTACAAGCAATTATACTGGTACGTCACTGAAATATGACCAGTATAGTCTCTAACTGTCATTTAAATATATATAATCTTCTTCTTCTAATTTATCATAATAATATTTATCAAATTCTTCTGCTTCTGATGGTGAGAAATAATTCTTCCAATCACCAGTTTTTCCTGAAATCAGACCACAAAGACCTTTAAGCACATTGTCTATCGTCAATTATAAAGACTTTGATTGTAACCGTATGACATTAAATACATAACACGGGGGTAAATCAGTCTGAACTAAGTTAGATCCAAATTTGCTTTTGGCTGCTTCGATTGATTAAAGTGTAGGTGCCACTACCGTAGAATCTAACAATGACCATATTCGCTGTCCGTCGAGTTGAACTTTGCCCTAACCTTAATGACCTCTGCATTAACCAAATATTTGCCTACTCCAGTGCTGGGATAATGTGACGGAAAGGTGCATTCCCAAGTTCCTTAGAAAGTCCATTGAAACTGAAAATTAAGATTAGGGCAAAAATAAACTTGACGGAAAGCGAAGAAGACCATTGTTAGACCCTACTGTAGTGGCACGAACAAACCGGGGTTTAAAAAACAGAACGAAACAAAAGTTTAGTCTTATTTAAATTAGGCTGGGAGGTCAATTTTATTCAGAATTCAAAGAACTGCTACTGATATTAAGTAGATATCATTACATACTTTCAGTATTAATTCTATAATGTTTATATACATAGTCCCTACTACAAATAACAGCTTTATGGGCTAACTGATAGGGATGTTGAGAAACCAATCAGAGAGTAGTATCAGGCGCCTGAGCAACTCATGTCTATATTCGCAAGGACTAGTATGTTTGGAGTGTCAAATTATTTGGTGGGTTAATTACAATGTTCTGGCAATATTTTAATAGGCACTGTACGGAGCAAAAAGGTTGGACATGAAACTCTTTCAATAAAGATAAGAAAGATTGTGGAAAATTATACCTTTACGATACATGATCTCTTTTTCACCTTTAAAATATGGCAAAAAAGGGTTGTGTAAACTTTCTTTGTATGACTTCATCTGATCAAACTGAGTTTTAACAGCTATTTCTTCATATAGTTTATCTGAATATTCTTTATCTAGAAACTTGGCTATTTTCTTGATCCCCTTTACTGGATTCTAAAACATATATAATACTTTATTGTCTTAAAATAAATAAAAAATCTGCAGTGTTGTTTTTCATGTTTGTTGATCTAGTTAAAGGTTCACTAACTGTCGACGAAAACAATTTTTTAGCTAATCTAATCTGTCATATTGTTTAAAACTTTCCTATGAAATTTCAGCCTTCACACACGTGAACCCATAATTTTCAGCGTTTAAAAGTCAAAAATACGACTCGTCGTTTAGTAAGACTATTCTTATATACAAACACATAATACAGAAAATGAAGGATAAATGTTAAGGTAGGGATAAATATGATGGGATTATATGATTTTCGTTCATTTCTAGTACTTCTGGAGGCTATTCAAGTCCTAAATCGACCATCGGTAATAAGAACAATCTTTAAAACACTAAACATGAATATTCTTCTTATTAAAAGGATTTGATATTGAAAAGACAAAAGCAAAAAAAGACAAACGACATAGTATGGTTGCTGATTACCGTCATTTAGTCAATTAAATAAGTTATATAATATGATAAAAAAGCATATTCTGTTGCTCATGGAAATTCCACGAGGCCACTTTCAGCCACCATAGTTAGATATTTAAATGAAGAGAGAAAAAGTTGTACTTACTGCCAATAAATCTTCATAACGTAAAGTTAATATTGGATAATCAGGATTAGAAAGTTTAAATTCTTTCCACTTGAGGAAATGTTCATCCCATCCACCAAATGACACTGGAAAAAAAATAAAATAGAAATCGCTGAGATGCAATGGGGTTTTGTTTATTTTAAGGTCCACTTCTAAAAACATTATCAGCATCACAACTATGATAAGTATCCACACTTTACAAAGAAAACAATCCGACTGAACTCCGTTTGTGTCCAAATATGGTCTTGGAATGGTAGTCTCTTTTCTATAGTCCATATTCAGTGTCTTCAGGTATGCAGAATAAGAACCCACTATCATTTTCTAACACGAGTGAGCGAAACGAGTGTTGCAAAGATAAACGTCATGTAGTGTGTAATTTGAGCGAGTAAGAAATCAAACTATTATCGTTTGGCAAACTACTAGTTCCATTACTTGATTTTGATAAATTATATGCGGTAAATCAAAATAATGATGTAAAATAAAGTGATATTGCACAGGTCAGAATTTATATTTTTATGCTAAGAGGAAGTACGGTATTAAATTAAATAATGTATATTATAAACTTACCTTGGCCTTTCAAATATAAGGGAATAAAATTAGTGAATTTGCCATCGTAGTTAACGGGCTTTATTTTTGATAAGTGATGAAAAAAAGAAACACAGACATCTTTCGGATTACGCACTACTTGTACGAATTTACATTTTTTAGACATCATATCTATTGGTAGCTCATCAGAATACCTATGGGTACACAGTGTCCGTGGAGATGGGATTTGCGTTACTTGCTCACGAAAAAGAAATTCCATGTGATTAAGTACCATAATGTTTGGAATGGGCTCACTACTTCCTCTCTGTAGCATACTAACAATTTCATATAAATAGTGGTTGCCTGTAAAAAGAAATAAATAAACGAAGATAATGGCACAAATAATGATATAAAGATTTTTGATAAAATGTCATAATAAACTGTCTGGTCTAATTACGAGATCGAACTTTATATATTTTAGGGTCATCGTATAAGCATTCCTCTTTCCCTTCGCTTTATGTACCTTTTTAAGATTTTCTGATTTCGAGAGTCGATTGTCTTTCGATTTCCATATAGGTGCTTTCTATATAAAACATAGTTTCACTATAATACTAGTCGTATTTTTGACCTGCAAACGCCTCATATGGGTTCACATGGATTCACATAGATTGCTATTTCTAAATCATCAAACTCTGTACATTGATTTTTTTTTTTTTTTTTTTTTTGGGTGGTCTATATGTTGTATATTGTATCTATGTTTGTCCCCATGGGCTGGGTGTGAGACAGGACCGTTATCACTCGTGGTATTGGGCCTAATTCTGACCCATGTAAAATAAAGAGTTTATTATTATTAAGGCTTAAATTTCGAGGGAGATCTGTGCACAATTTTACTGATTAGCTCAGCTAAAAAGATTCCAGGTTCTGAGACTTGATTGGTCGAACAAATGTGAACATAATATCCCTTTAATTGTATGCTTATGAATGCATTGTCTGACTTCGAACGCAAGTCAAAATTACGACTCGTCGTTTAGTAAGACTATGACTTATATAGAAAACGTATATTATACAGAAAAAGAAAGATAATTGTTAAGGTACGGGTATAATAGAAGGGATTGTGCGATTTTTGGGTAGTCCCAGTTAATCTGAAGGCTATCTACATATATTCAAGGCCCAAATTAATCCTTGAAAATGCTGAACATTCACTTTTAATATGATACTTAAGCCCTTAGCGTGTAAAAAAAGATTATCATATACCTGACTTCGGATAGCTAGTAACTATGACATCATCTTGTCTTCCTTCTACTAATTTCATACCATCCCATTTTTCTTTAGTCATTAAAATAAATATACGGTCACCAATTTTCTTAAAATTTAACGTTTCTCCTCCAGCATCTTGAACAATGTACGGTCTTACCTCTTCTGTATTTTCCGATTGCTACAATAAATGTGGTTTTTATACGCCAACATGAAATGGGGGGGGGGGGGAGAAGGCGTATATTGTCTTCACCCATGTCCGTCCGTCGGTCCGTCCACAATTGCTCGTAAACACACTACAAGGCACAATTCTTGATGGATATTGACGAAACTTACTGGTAATGTTTATTATCACCCAAATGAACCCTATTGTACGGAGCCCCTTGCACGCAGTGGAAATATTTTTTTAAAAAGTTATTTCGTTTAAACGAATTAATCATTTCGTTTAAACGAATTAATTTGACTATTTCGTTTAAACGATTTAAATTATTATAATAATTCGAAATCGAATAAATTTAATCGAAATAATTATTTCGTTTAAACGAATTAATTATTTCAATACGAAATGATAAAAAAAAAATTTTACAGTGCGTGTAAGGGGCTCCGTACTATTGAAAGTCAGCAAAATCAAAAACTATTTAATATGAATCATTGTTCTTGTTCTTGAAAACGCGTTTGACTCGAAAAACCTCAAGGAAGAAGAATATATATTTCAACGCAACCAATTTAGCTGCACAATTTAAACTTATAAGCATTGTTGGTTTCCTGTACCTCAAATTCACTAATTGAGGGACAAGATGTTCCGGTCTTCACTCATACATACATTTATTACAAAATTCAAATATTTGAGAAATGTGCCTTATTCATAAACCAGCTGTCACATTAAATATGCAGTCAGGTGTGTAACGGCTAATGTGCATAACAATCCAAAAAGATAATAAGAATAATAATAACTTTATTGATCACCAATTTGTTAACCAAAACTTCCTTGGAGTCAATGGAACATATATACATTATAATACATTATTTACAGAGTAACAGCAAAAACTGGGCAAAATACAAAAAAAATTATATATCAGAAAAAATAGGTATCTGTAATAAAACATATATACATTTATGAAAAGATAATAGTGTCAACATATTCAATAACAGAAAATCAAACAAACAAAAATATATCAAAACATCAGGTTGGGCCTTGCTTTAATTCTGTCTTTAGCCTATTTCTAAACATATGAAGTGATGGAGATGACCTTGAAGTGGCAGATAATGAGTTCCACAGTAAACTTGCTGTATATTTAAAAGTCCTGGTCATAGCTCGAAGTTCGCATTTAGGTAAATATAGTTTTTGATCTGATTCCGAACGAAGACAGATATTAGTTGTTGAAATATGGGATTTTAGAATAAAGACATTTTTAAAATAATCAGGACAAATGTCTTCCATAATTTTGTATGTCAGTATCCCAGTGTTGTATTTAATTCGTTGATAAATAGTAAGCCAATTTAGAGTTTTAAACAAGTCTGCCGATCTTGCATCATAGTTCGCGTCTAGGATACTTCTTGCCGCACGTTTCTGAAGTTTTAGAATGCCGTCAAGTTTACTGGGGAACGCATTTCCCCACACAACGTTACAATAATCCATTACAGATAGAATGTAGCTGTTCTAAAATAAAATGCGGGTATCAAGTGGTAAATGTTTTTTTAATTCTATTAAGGGGGTAAATTTTTGAAGCCAAATTTTCATGTAATTTTTTAAGGTGTTGTTCCCAGTCTGAGTGATCATCGACCGTTACTCCAAGAAGTAATGTTTTAGAGACATTTTCAATAGTTTGTGAATTTAATTTCAATGATAAGCTATTATTAACAGTGCGATTCCTTACTAACATAGATTTGGTTTTATTGGAATTTAAAACCATGCCATTATTCTGACACCAGTCAAATATATTATTTAAGTCTGCTTGTAACAATTGTTCTATAATATTAATATCTTTGTGAGAATAATGAATGGTTGTATCATCAGCAAATATTTCCGTGGTTGAATGATTTACATATAAGGGTAGGTCATTTATAAAAATAAGGAATAAAATTGGACCTAATATCGAACCTTGAGGAACTCCGCACTTGACTGTTGTTTTTTGTGAGTAAATATTTCCGAAATAAACTTGCTGTTTTCTATCAAATAAATAATTTTGCATTAAATCAATAAAATTTGGATGGAATTTATAAAGGGTTAATTTTTCAAGTATTAGGTTATGGTCAATTAGATCAAAGGCTTTGCTGAAATCAAGGTAAACTACACCTGTCATGTTACCTGTATCTAATGCTTCGAGCCAAGAGTCTGTTATTCTTATCAAGGCCGTACAGCAAGAATGATTTTGGCGAAAGCCTGATTGAAATTTGTAGAAGAGTTCATGTCTAGAGAAAAAATCTTTAATATTATTGTCTTTCAAAGATTTTAGATATAGTTGGAAGAATTGAAATTGGTCTATAGTTAGATGGAACTTTCTTAGAATCTTTTTTGTGTATGGGCAATATCTTAGCCACTTTAAGTTTTTTGGGGAAAACATTTTTAGATATACAAAGATTTATGATATACGTTAGAGGAGAAGCAATGATTTCTGCAGATACATTTAGATAGCTTGCCAGGCAAGGTAATATACGCCCACTGGCAGCTTTGTTTGAAAAAAACATTTGGCAGAAAACAGTAACCATTAAATATTCAACCTGTAGTCATAGGCCTACATTTTGTTCAGAACTTAAATTGTATTGTCCAAATATATTTTTTTTCTCGATTTCATCAAGGGCTCAGCATTCATCAAGTTTAGTCAAAATCCTTCTGCCTTGTAGAATGTTTATGAGCTAAAAACTAAAACGTTTTTCAAAGAAGAAACTGAAAGGCAATAAGTCATAGGGTTAATCATGTGATAATAAACTAATTCAGTAAGTTTCGTCAAAATCCGTAAAGAATTGTGACTTGTAGAGTGTTAAGCTAAAAATTGAACGTGTTTTAAAGAACAAGGGCAATAATTCATATTAAATATATTTAGATTCTTTTGATTTTCAATAGGGTTCATCCTTGGGTGATAATAAACAATTTCAGTAAGTTTCGTCAAAATCCGTAACTTGTGACTTGTAGAGTGTTAACGAGCAATTGTGGACGGACCGACGGACGGACCGACGGACATGGGTGACGGCAATATACGCTGCACATTTCATGTGGGCGTATAAAAATGCGCATTCCATGTGACATTTGATGAATAAGAATACAACTGCCAGGGTTGGAATTTTCAAGAGGCAACTGATCCCCTTTCTTAGAAAAAAGTGTTGACAAATTGAGATACAAGCTATATTTTCTGTGGGTCAATTCCAATATTTCGACTTGCAATAAACAAAAAAATATGGACACATAAACTTACATGCGACATGTCGCTAATAGAAGTCGTATTAACTGCTTAACCTCCGTTTCGAAATTGATACAAACACTTGGCACTAACACAATACAAAACAGAATTGTCTGACTGCTAAGAAGTCTAAAGGTTTTAAATATAGGCCTATGTTTATCGCATTCTTCTCTCTACCTTGCTAAACGAAACATGTGCTATTGATTGGTATGGTTGATTCGTTTTCAGATAACTGCAAGAAGAGAATTTAATTAAATAATTTAATAAATGTTCCACTGTATAATATGTCAAAGTGAATTTATGGCAAGAAAATCAATCAAATTCACGTAAACTGCAGACGGTTGCGAGTTCAGAATATATTGTTATACCGAAGGTCGAAACATTTCGCTATTTGAAACAATCTTTGAAACTTGATTTATAGGGGAAAAGAGAACATTGGAATTAGTGAAATTTGAAGTTGATATCTAGGATACATACATGTATCAGTATATTTCTGTCAAGTTTCAAATCCTTAGCCAAACGCGAACGGTTTACTAGCCATTAAGACGGGGATATTGTGTCATGCAAGCATCGATTAGATCATTAAGATCGCCTGCCATTGCTAAAGAAAGATTGACTGGACTAGATATAATACTTTCTTTTCAAAGAGGCAATAATTAAGAGATTAGATTAGATTTAAAACAATAAATAACATTCCTTTTCATTTAGGAAACCATTTGATGATATTTATATACACTCATAAATGAAGGATTTCCTTTCAAGATTTGAAGCTATTAATATTAACAAACTCTTTATTTTACATATTATCAATTGTTATTTTCAAAGCAAAAAGTGTATCTGGTCATTTAAAACTAAACTGTACTGGTACGTCACAGATATAATGGCCATAACAAGCAATTATATGTTGGCCATTCTCGCTACACACTACTTTCAAGTTGACTTCTGACTAGTCTCTGACAACCAGACATCTTCTGTCTACGAAAGATAATGTACAAGGGAGGTAACTAGCATGAGCTATTGGGCCGATTCTATTATGAAATCCAGATTGTCCGGATGTTCTCTCCCAATAATCCGGATAAAAACGTAAATAGATCACAAACGGAGAATCAAGCTGGCCGAGTCGAATCCAATTACGTCATTGACCTAATCTATTATGCATTCTTCCAACAATCAGGAAAAAACTTCGTACCACGGTAGCACACGACGCACCGTGATAGTATCTTATTTATTTTTACTAAACTGGAGTAACGAAAATTTTTACGGAAGTAGCCGAGCGATAACCGACTGCTACGGTAATAAAGCAGTCATTTTGTGACGTCAATGTCGTCATCTCTCCGCGATCGCACCGGTCGACAGCATGGAGAGACTGGACTCTCCAAACTCTCCTAAAACAGTCACGTGATGGATAATAGAATAGAAATGGAGAATCCGGACGATCCGGATTTCATAATAGAATTGGCCCATTGTATACGAATGTAGTCCGTGCTATTTTTAGAAATCCTCTTTTTCTCTTCCTTTTTGGGTTTTTGCATGTTGATTTTTTATAAAACTCTGGTCTAGATTTGGAATTTGATGTCTGAAATTGCATTTTTTTCAGGTTTTGTGAGAAAGTGTGAGATATATAGGCGGAATGACATTTCTAAAAATAGTCGATATGTGAGCAGTCCAAGTCAACTAGATGTTGATATCCGGTAGAAGTCTACTTTCAATTTGACTAGTTCAAAATTTTCATGGTCATGATATATTGAATTTTTGAGGAGACAATAAGTATAAGTCAGGCTTTCATTGGACATATTGGAAAGTTTTCAACGAGATTTCTGGAAAAAGTTACAGAAGATTGAATTTGGTGATTTAACATTGAAGCGGATGGCAAATGAATTAGTGGAGTTAGTCCGTATTCTACTGCGGTCAAATAATCTTGAAAGATTTTCTTCTATCTGCACACGAGGTTTTTGTTAGACAGTGGCTACAGTATATACGATTGGCAATTAAACTGGTACGCAGTGAAATGTGGTCATTACATTCATAACAGTACGTCACTTAAATATAGTCATTACGACAAATTATACTAGTTCGTCACTAAAATATGGTCATTACAACCAATTATACTGGTACGTCACAGAAATATGATCATTACATCCAATTATACTGGTACGTCACTGAAATATAGTCCTAACCAATTATACTGGTACGTCACTGAAATATAGTCATTACAACCAATTATACTGGTACGTCACTTAACTATGATCATTACATCCAATTATACTGGTACGTCACTGAAATATAGTCATTACAAACAATTATACTGGTACGTCACTGAAATATGATCATTACATCCAATTATACTGGTATGTCACTGAAATATGATCATTACAACCAATTATACTGGTACGTCACTGAAATATAGTCATTACAACCAATTATACTGGTACGTCACTTAACTATGATCATTACATCCAATTATACTGGTACGTCACTGAAATATAGTCATTACAACCAATTATACTGGTACGTCACTGAAATATGATCATTACATCCAATTATACTGGCACGTCACTGAAATATGATCATTACAACCAATTATACTGGTACGTCACTGAAATATGATCATTACATCCAATTGTACTGGTACGTAACTAAATTATAGTCATTACAAGCAATTATACTGGTTCGTCACTGAAATATAACCAGTATAGTCTCTAACTGTCATTTAAAAAAATATAATCTTCTTCTTCTAATTTATCATAATAATATTTATCAAATTCTTCTGCTTCTGATGGTGAGAAATAATTCTTCCAATCACCAGTTTTTCCTGAAATCATACCACAAAGACCTTTTAGCAAATTGTCTATCGTCAACCATAAAGACTTTGATTGTAACCGTATGACATTAAATCCATAAAACGGAGGTAAATCAGTCTGAACTAAGTTAGATCCAAATTTGCTTTTGGCTGCTTCGATTGATTAAAGTGTAGGTGCCACTACCGTAGAATCTAACAATGACCATATTCGCTGTCCGTCGAGTTGAACTTAATTACCTCTACATTAACAAAATCTTTGCCTTCTCCAAGGTGCATTCTCAAGTTTCTTTTGGAGACTTTGTTGATATAATCTACCCAGGAGAGTTGAAGATTAAAGACACTACCGATTCTAAGACTAAAGCGTCCTACTTGGACTTGCTACTCAAAATTGTCAACAGTCACTATCTTTGTGTTCGACTTTATGACAAACGTGACGATTTTGATTTTCCTATTGTAAATGTTCATGAGCAGTAACATACCTCAATCACCAGCTTATGGCGTGTATGTCGTATGTTGCACAGCTTGTTCAATTTATGAAGACTTTCTGACTAGAGGTAGAGTTTTGATTTTGAAATTGCCTAAGCAGGGTAATTTAACACATACGACTTTTAGGAAATTGTATGGTCGTTATAACGAATTTGTAGACAAAAATAACAAATCTGTCTCTTGCATCTTGACTGATTTGTTTAGTCAGGCATGAATTGATCTGATTGTATCCCATAATGTTGACCAATATAGTAGTGGCGTCACTCGTCTTAACATCGGCCGATTCGTACCTCATCTAGCCTCGTCTGTATATTCGTTGCGTCCATCGAAACTACTTTCTGGGCTCTTTAAGATTGGAGGTGCGATTACTGCATTCAACATGCAGGGCTTGCAATGTTTGAAGCTGCTTTTCTTTTAGATGAAAGTCTTGGTGAAACAATGGGCAATTTTGCGAGGAAAACGAAACACATTCTTCGAAGGATGCCATTTTGAGAACTAATTGTTGAAGCGGAAGGGTTTCCTACTGTCGAAAATTGGTCGTCGCATCACAATGTACTGGCGTAGGCGCACATCAACAATCGTCATACAGCCGAGGTTTGACGTAGGGTACCGGAATCAGCCGAGGATTGCCGAATGGTAGTGGCGTGTGTCGCGCGCGAAGCTGACCACGATTTTGGATGCGATTTTGATTAACGGATTTGTTTTGCTTGTACGGATTTTTATTCTTAGAAAATCTATTGAAACTGAAAATTAAGATTAAGGCAAAAATTAACTTGACGGAAAGCGAAGAAGACCATTGTTAGACCCTACTGTAGTGGCACGAACAAACCGGAGTTTATAAAGCAGAACGAAACGAAATTTTAGTCTCATTTAAATTAGACTGGGAGGTCAATTTTATTCAGAATTCAAAGAACTGCTACTGATATTAAGTAGATATCATTACATACTTTCAGTATTAATTCTATAATGTTTATATACATAGTAAGTCCCTACTACAAATAACAGCTTTATGGACTAACTGATAGGGATGTTGAGAAACCAATTAGAGAGTAGTATCAGACGCCTGAGCAACCCATGTCTATATTCGTAAAGACCAGTATATTTGGAGTGTCAAATTATTTAGTAGGTTCATTACAATGTTCTGGCAATATTTTAGTAGGCTCTGTACGGAGCAAAAAAGGTTGGACATGAAACTCTTTCAATAAAGATAAGAAAGATTGTGGAAAATTATACCTTTACGATACATGATCTCTTTTTCACCTTTAAAATGTTGCAATAAAGGGTTGTGTAAACTTTCTTTGTATGACTTCATCTGATCAAACTGAGTTTTAACAGCTATTTCTTCATATAGTTTATCTGAATATTCTTTTTCTAGAAACTTGGCTATTTTCTTAATCCCCTTTACTGGATTCTAAAACATATTAAAACTTATAATTTACAAATTTAGCAAAAAAAGACAAACGACATAGTATTGTTGTTGATCACCGTCATTTAGTCAATTAAATAAGTTATATAATATGATGAAAAAGCAAATTATTCTGTTGCTCATGGAAATTTCACGAGGCCACTTTCAGCCACCATAGTTAGATATGTAAATAAGACAGTAAACATTGTACTTACTGCCAATAAATCTTCATAACGTAAAGTTAATATTGGATAATCAGGATTAGAAAGTTTAAATTCTTTCCACTTGAGTAAATATTCATCCCATCCACCAAATGGCACTGGAAAAAATTAAAATAGAAATCGCTGAGATGCAATGGGGTTTTGTTTATTTTAAGGTCCACTTCTAAAAACATTATCAGCATCACAACTATGATAAGTTTCCACACTTTACAAAGAAAACAATCCGACTGAACTCAGGTTGACGCAATGGCAGGATTTAACCATTCCAAAACTATAGTTACAACTACCGCCAAACGATAAACGTAATTAGAGCATGTACGAAATCAAACTATTAACGTTTGGCAACTACTACTGATATTGCATAGGTCAGAATTTGTATGTTCATGCTAAAAGGAAGTACGGTATAATGTATACAAACTTACCTTCGCCTTTCAAATATAAGGGAATAAAATTAGTGAATGTTCCATCGTAGTCAACGGACTTCGATTTTGATAAGTGATGAAAAAAAGAAACACAGGCATCTTTCGGATTACGCACTACTTGTACAAATTTACATTTTTTAGATATCATATCTATTGGTAGCTCATCAGAATACCTATGGGTACACAGTGTCCGTGGAGATCGTATTTCAGTAACTTGCTCACGGGAAAGAAAGTCCATGTGATTAAGTTCCATTACGTTTGGAATGGGCTCACTACTTCCTCTCTGTAGCATACTAACAATTTCATATACATAGTGGTTGCCTGTAAATATAAATAAACAAATAAACCAAGCTAGTGGCACAAATAATGGTAATGGTATAATGGTTTCCTGAAGTGTCCCTAAATACGCATGAGGAAATAACCATGTCCCCTGAACAGACATTGTTTGAATTTCTGACACCTTGGTTGATACACACCCTCTTCCTCTTCTTGACAATTACCTGTGTGCATATAAATTGTGGCCCAGATATAAAGAGTCTTTGTGGTCAGTTGACACTGGATAAACATTTACCCAGAAAATACAATATATTTTCAGACCTATTGCTCAGTATGTGTTCCCGGGAAAAATGTCCAAATGTCCCCAGCTGTTCTGGACATGTCCACCAAGTTGAAAACCAAGGGTGTAAAAACTGATGTAGGTTGTATAAATAATAACATGTTTTACCGGACTTCGAGAAGCTGGTGATAAGGACGTCATCTTGTCTTCCTTCTACTAATTTCATACCATCCCATTTTGCTCTAGTCACTGAATTAACTAATACCCGGTCACGAATTTTCATTAAATTTAACGTTTTTCCACCAGCATCTTGAACTTTGTACGGTCTTGCTTCTTCTGTATGTTCGGATTGCTACAATAACAAACGGGATCTTTCGTCTATTTATATTGTAAAGATTTATCGGTTTGAACAGATGCAATATGTACACCATTTATTATGATAAAAGTAGCTTATTTATTCGTATAGCTACATAGTTAACGACCACTGAAAAAAATACAATTTAATTCGAGGTTTTGTAAACATTTGTATGTCTATTGGGGACAAGTCATACAATTCCATGTCATGTTAACGCCATTACTATCGCAATTTAAGTCATGAAATTGTAAGAATCATCATAAATGCTACATTCGTTTCACTCATGCACTAGGCCTACATAGATAAGAAAATTTAATTACATGTAGATATTTGAGAAATTTGGCTTATTCATTAACCAGCTAAACCAGCAGATGCAGGCAGGTGTATAACAGTTAATGTACAGAGCAGTCTACAAAATGTGGATTGTTTTCATTTAAAGCAGTGGCTGCGCAAACCTAACTCCCTGACCTTGGGACAAATTAATTAATAGGGATAAAAATGTCACGGCTTAGATTTATGATAGGAAACTGAGCCCCCTATTTCGAAATTAGGTGGTGTGCACATATGGGGGTACATAGGGGGGTCAATTGCAACACATGAAAAGAAAATAAAACGTATACATAAACTTACATGCGACATGTCACTAATAGAAGTCGTGTCAGCTACCTAACCTCCAAAATTGACATAAACACAGTACATAACACGGTCATGTGGTCTATAGGGTTTAAAATGTAGGTCAATGTATATCGCAATCTTCTCAAGTTCGCTATATAACGTAGGCCTTTGTCTATTTAGTCGATTCGTTCAATGAGGTTTTTAATCAATAAAAATGTATATAAGATATTTGACAATAAATCCATTCAATTTCACTTTATTTGCAGTGTGGCGAAGTCACATTTCAGTATAGGTAAACATAAAATGACCCACTTATCTGTATACTAGTAAGTTGTTGTCTATCGAAGCGGGACTATTTTTGAAGGTCAAAACTAGACTGTTATAATATGGCTGTTGATTTTTATTCCGCAACCATTGTTAATTTTGAGAGATGAATCAGACACATAGCAAGAATATAAGCCCTCGGGTTGCTAACAGGGGGTACCAGCGAACACCACAATGGTTACCTGAGAAGCCTCTTAGACAATTTAAACAAGTAGTGTAAATGTATTATTAATCAATCTACCTTATAATTTACATAATAACTGACATACAATATTTATAAATAAATATATCGGCAATCATCTACAGACCTGAAAAAATATCAAACTTCATCAACCGACAAATTAATATCTTTATACTTTCAAATTGGCTCTTAAAGTTACTAAGGAAGGTTGAAGGGGTACCAGGAGAAAATATGGGTACAAAGAGTTTAAAAGTTTTGATGTTGCCTGCAAGAAGGCTAAATTAAAGCTAGATCTTTTCTATGATTATGCCTGCGACCAAAAAATGTGTTAATATTTGTATTTATAGGTATGCGTCGATTAATTATAGCAGAGTGTACGCTATATTATGACTAGCACTCTTTATGGAACTTTGCAACTGTATGCCATACCACTATCTTACAGGTCCGCGACAGATATCAATAATGGGGGGGGGGGGGGGGGGAGGGTGGGGGGCATTGGCATAGGCTGAACTATAATTTATTCAATATGGCAATCACCTTATTGTATACGAGATTATCTAGCCGAGTGTAAATAATAATGTGACAGAGAGACTGGACGCTCCGGTCTAATAACAACTTCGCTTAAGTAGATAATCAAATTATTGTATTAACAAATTAGGAAAACGTCGCTTATAATTTACTTCTAAAATAATCTTAGTCTATTTGTGATGCCAAAATGTTTGCCCTTTTTTCACAAGATTTGAATATCATCATGCCCATGCAATCATGTATTTGCCCATATTTTATTTCGGTAGAACATTCCAATTTAAGTCTAGCAATATATTTTTAGGGTTAAATAAACCAACTATTTTAGTATAACAAAACACACGACAATATTATGGAATATAACACACTTCTTTCCTACAGTTAACGTTTCAACACAATATAAACGTGTCGTCATCAGATGTAATGATTGTGTTGAAACGTTATGTGCTTAACTGTATTAAAGAAGTGTGTTATATTCCATAATATTGTGTTTTGTTATATGTGCTCCTCGCTTCTATATGTCGTTCAAATCTTATAACTATTTTAGTAAATATACAGTATGTCACATCTTCGCATTTTAAAAATTCAGTATAAAGCCTGAGAACCGGATGTACAGAAAAGCTCAAGGCAACAACCTAGTGTTCTATATTTATTAATATTTTTATCTGATTCATATTTGTCCAATAAAAACCTGAAAATTTGCCTTGGGTGGTCTAAAACTATTCAAAGCTGCAACTTTTTTTAATGCTATAGGTTCCCATTGTTGTGATTTCTTTTTTTTCACTAACCGTTCGACAAAAAAACTTTTAATCTCAGAACTATTTTAACTAATCTAATCCGTAATAATTTTTCAAACTCTGAAGTCATGGATACTTCTATAAAATATCAGGTTTTATTTAGGGTGAGATACAATTTGATCATGACTTGTCATTGCAACTTTGAACTGAGCTGATATGATCGTTTCGATATAGTCCATTATTGAGTTTTGATCGTAGCATATCCGTTACGATTCGTACGTTGGAACTGATATTTCCGATGTCTGCTCTCATAATCAGGCATTTTGAGCTATTGTATGGTCGCCAGTTGAATTTTTTAGGCACCACTGTGGCATACCATGCTATTATATTGTCGTGATGCACATTGTAATCTGCATCTTTACTTACTTTTAGTTCACCTAGGATTTTTTTAGCCCCGTTAGTTCCCTATACTCTGAGCGATCGAAAGGCTGAGTTATATTGAGTCAGATTGAGGTGATGGGTTGTACTCCACCAACATACTGTCGCTCGAAAATGCCTGAGTTTAGATCCAGAGAGCTCCAGAGACAAGGTGGCCCTTGGGCGATGAAGACAACCATTGCTTTGCATCGGTTAATTTTAAAAGCATGTTAAGAAACAGTTTCCGATCAATTTTACAGCTGCAGAAACTGGTTGGTAGAGCTCTTTGTTTTATGTGCATGGACAGAGAATGATCACAAAATGATCACAAATTTCAACAAAATTTTACCATTAGTCTGACCGATGTAATTGATTTATCTGCAACGGAATTTATGCTGATCATTAGCTATCGTTATTTCCGAGTCGATTAAAAGGAGAAATTAAGACAGTAAGTGATAATCTGTCTGCCATCTTGTTGTTTTCAATGATTTTGATGTCAAATGAAATGAATACATGACTTTAGTTGTTTTTCTGAAGCCATCAAAGATGTGTACATTTTTTTTTATTTTCAAAAATGAAATCAGTTTTTGCCAAAAAGAGCATTCATCTTTATGCAAATCAACTCATTTGAATTTTGTCAAATAATCAGATTTTCTTGGGGCATTAGGTCAATTTGACTGTATAAAAATTGGAATTCAGATAGGTTTGATTCAAATTCAAATTGATCTAGTTTGATTTGCTATACTAATCAAGATGTTCAAGGCAGTTTACGTAAGTAAAACTTTGATACAATTTTATTGAATTTTTCTTTTTTTTAATCTCATCTTTTGAGTTTTTTTTTTTTTTTTTGTCAATTTCGAAAGCCAGAATTATTTTAGTGTGCGATTGGAGCACAGTCTTCCAAAATCTCTTGCAATTCGTGGAAAGGTCCTTTGAGTTTTATTTTTTTTATTATTTTTTTTCCATATGTAATCTTGTAGTTTCATTAAAATGCGAGTCGTAATTTTAACTGACAAGCACGGATAATTATGGATACACATGCCTCTGTAACACGATTCTGGTGTCTGCAAATCTGTAAAATTTGGGGTCGTGTTCTTGATCATATAATTGTATTCTGTCCATCTCACATACATTGTCTTAAATGCTTGTCTTAATATTGTTCATTGTATATCTATGTTACACTGTGAGCCGAATGCTAAACAGGACCATGTCACTTTGGTGTTATGTACAAAATTCTGAACCATGTGAAATAAAGAGTTTATTAGCATTATTATTACTACTATTATTTGTTGTTCCACACATGTATTTAAAAACACCCTTGCACTCTATATTTTACAGTTATTGGCTGTGTGTGTCTTTCTCACTGTGAAAGCACAAGAAGGCGAGGAGGTAGAAACAAATGTTCTCGGACAAGAAGTAGATGGAAAGCAAATTCTTGCCCTTTATGAACGGTAAGTTAATCTATATTTTTGCGTGAGTAGGTTGTAGGAAGGTAGAAGGTATCTTTAAACAACCAGAAAAATTCATGTGCAAACATTGACTAAAAAAATCAATATGGCCTCGTCCGAGGAATGTGTATTTCTCACTTGTTTTTCTTTCAAAGAATTCTGATAGCACAGAAAAATGCGAAGAAATACAATTCTTTTGTCATCCAACAATCGCACAATCCTCTAAACATTTATCTTTTATTTCTATATATATTTTTTTGTGTAAGCCATAGTATTAATGAAATATTTTCGTATTTTTGACTCAAACCAAACGCTGATAATTTTGGTTGCTCGGAGATTTGAATATTCTGGTTTGTCCTGGGACTAAACTATTATTGGTCGAACGGGTGGTGAACATTTCCATTTAACAATTTCAGATCAGATATCAGAGACGCTATTAAATTTGAAGGAGACATTATTCAAGATGTCCAAAAGTAAGTTATCTGTTGGTTACATATTTAACATCACTACTTGTGTTGCGTGGACAAGTTCCCATAACAATTGGTTATACGACATTAATCACATCTAAAGGTTCGTCCCACGATATTCTTGTCATTGATTACTAACTGATGACTATAAAAATACAGTGACCAAGTTCCATGTTCGAATATAATAATGTATTTTATGTTGACTTATCGTCTTAAACTGACAAGTTTCCGATGATTGAATCATCCCGATCATCTGAAATCGTGTTGATCTTGAGCTATCAATACAATGGTATGTTGCAGAGCCATAGCATAGCTACCACGGCGAACGTTTGGAATACGATCAAATGCTAGAAATCGAAAAAAGGCATGATCATATCTTCAATTTATATTATATTTCACTAGGCATCCCTGCTGTCCATATAGAATAGACCTGATTACCAATATTAAGCAGAAGGAGGGTATTTGCCACGTCATTTTCCCTATAAGTCAGAATGCTTACGAGACAACATGCCTGTAAGTATAGCTATTTTTGTGTTCTGTTTTTTTCAAGTGTTCTCTACAGTGTCCGAATGCTTAAAAAGGTTAAAAACCATCGATACAGACGGTGATTGCTTTCATTTTGAGTATTTTTTTTAAAATTATTTTTGCACCTAAAAATATATGCCTTAACACAGAAGTATGATTTTAAAAATCAAACTAAAAATCAAAGTAATGTGATGTGGAGTCACCCACTTCAAAGTTTGTTTTGTTTTGTTTTAAATTAGCTATTTTCTGTTTTAGGTGTGATAAATGTGCAAAACACTGCAACAACAACCCTTGGTACGGATGTGACGCTAAAAGGAAAATTGTAAAGCTGTATGTATGCTGCCATGATGCCCAAATTTGCAAAATCGTTTACATAGCTGTGCGTACTGGACCATGCTTTTGCACCAAGCTCATTAGTTTTCCACCATTACCTAAAAAGTAAATGAGATCAATTGTCTGTTGGTATTGTATGAACAATGGCTGACCAAACTTTATTTTCGTTAACAATTTGAAATGTTAATCATACCAATAGCTTAATAAAACAAATTAATAGGAACTTTTTGTCCTTGATCTATCAAAACAAGAATGATTCTGTGCACTTAAACCACAGGGGCTCGTAGTTATATTTTTTTTTAAATATTGTTATACGGCCTGGGTTTTCAACTGGTTTCCTCAAGTGTCCCCGAATACGCATGAGGAAATTACCATGTCCCCTGAACAGAAATTGTTCGAATTTCTGGCACTTTCGTTGACACACCCCCTTCCTCTTCTTGACAATTACCTGTCCTGTGTGCATGAAAATTGTGGCCCAGATATAAAGAGTCTTTACGGCTCAATGGACACTGGATAAGCATTTACTCAGAAAATACAATATATTAATTTTTTCAGACCTATAGCTCAGTTTGTGTCCCCAGGAAAATGTCAAAATGTCCCCTGTTCGGGACATGTCCCCCAAGTTGAAAACCCAGGTTATACGGTAACAAGAGAAATGAGAAGGGAGGACACTAATATTGGGGTCAAAATTAAAATAGAAATTCGGCACCTTTCTTCACCTCGAAAACGGCAAATTCTTTGGTCTAACCGATATATTTAGGTAAATGAAGCAGATTTTGAATGATAGACTGGTTTACGACGGAGTAATCACCGTTTTTGTGTTCCAAGCCGAGCGAACATGGTTCGGAAAACGTCTTTGTAGGCCATTTTCCGCTTGCTTCGAGACGAATTACTAGGTGAGTTTTCATTGGTCCAAATGAAAAATAGAAATTTATTTTTCTGGGCGGCATACAATGACGTCTATAAATAACCCAAATTTGGACAAATGAAAACTCACCTAGTAATTCGACTCGAAGCAAATTCTTAAGCAGTTTTAGTACTTCTGAAGGCTATTTTTATTCATTCAATGTCCTCGAAATGCAGAATGTTCCCCTTTAACCAATACAAAAATAAAAGTTAAAGATCAAATAAAGATTATACACACAAAGTTCCTTGAAATAAAATTTGCATGAAGGAATGAAATTTGTCAAATGGCCTACCATTAATTAAACTATTTATGATGACGTTTCAACGAACCGAAAACAGATTTTTTTGCTGAATCATAGTCTCAGCATCAATAATTATTTCGTCCATTTCAATTTTCAATCAGATGTTTGTGCTTGCAGCAATTCCACTTAAACTGATGTGTCTGATGACGTCACGACGGCCTTCTGTTATACAAATATTTTTCGCTGATGTGACGTCATCAAACTTAGTATTTGTAGGTAGAATAGCTGGAATGTCATAAAATAAATGAACTGATGCTATCAATGCCCCCAATACACATACAAAATAACAAAACCTCTTTGCAATTCCATAAATAGTGAATATTTCTTTTCAAAACTAAAATTCACGCGCCTCTAAACAAACAAGTCTGCTGTTCTAAGAAGACTCGTGGTCAAAGGGGGATAATTTTAATACATTGTGGTCTGTAGTCACCATATTATCAGTGTATTACAAAGGAGACAAAAGGATATTTTCTAGTTTATGATTGGAACATTCTGATGTTTGCGAAATTTAGGGCTCGTCTTTTGCTGCCTATAAGTATTTCGGATATACATGTACATAGGGTTTTTATGTAAAACAGCTAATTAGCCAAAGGCGAATTTCTTCTGACATTTCCAATAGTCACATAAGATTTAAACTACTTTCTGGTATTGATATAAATTAGAGGAGAATATCAAATATCCCAACATAATAGATTAAAACAAAGCTTGAAAATAAATCTCACTTACATTGTACTATGTCATTTATTATGAAAAACAACAAACAAGCAGAAATTTTTCAGAAAAAAAACCCATCTCAAACTCAAATCGGAGAAAAAGTTAAAAATGTTCAGCATGTGGGATTCAGGCAAATATGCCCATTGGTCATCACCTCTCAAACATTTACCAATAATTGTATAAATCATGAAGGTAGACCACCTTCTTCACTTTATTCCTCATCATTTCATATATACATGTAACTATGACTCCTGTTAATCTTTGATCAATTAAATTTGAAAATTAATAGATAAATTACCTTGTATTTTAGGCCATTTTGTGCAGCATTTTCCTTGACAATGTTTGCCTTCTAAGGAGCGATTGTATACCCCCACCCCCTATGATATGTTTACCAGCAACATTTATTTCACAACATTTTCTAAAATCTCGGTCTACTTTCCATAATAAATTCAACTCAAGTTAAAACTTGGTCCGAGTTTGTCAAGTGATCGAGTGTGTTTTACTCCGAGAAAACTTGGCAAACTTGGCCCATTTTCCCCGAGACTCAGCGGGAAAAATGATTATTTTTTCACCAGTGGTGAATTATGGATTCTTTTGACCGTAGACAAAAGGGCCTATTTTTTTTAACCTTAGCGGTAAAGCATAATTGAAATATTGTATAGCATAGTTATTCAATTCAACGAATATCTCTTCTCAAAAACTTTTTTTTTTTTTTTAGCTTAGCTAATCAGTAATATAACAGCCTCCCACGAAATGTATGCCTTCATATATTATGTATCTATAATCATCAGTGTTTGAAAGTCGAATTAAGTATGAAATGATATACAGAAACTTAAAAATATATTTAGAGGTTTATATACGATTTTCGTACAGTTGTAGTACTGGCTATTTACACTGTCTTATTCAAGACTTAAAGGGGACCAGTCTTCATTTTTATTGGTTGATTTGGGTCTTGAATATTATACTTAAGTATCCTTCAGAAGCACTAGAAATGTACGAAAATTGCGTATTTCCTTCAAATATATCTTACATTAGTCATTTCTCCTTCTATTTCTATATATGACTTTTCTATATATTGCATAGTATCACTAATGTGTAGTAGGGCATTATAACTTTCAAATGCTAATAATTATGAATGCACATGGATTTGAATACTCAAATTTCAATGGTGAGTTGTGATAACCAGTACTAAATTGCTGAGCTAAAAAAGTCCCCGTTTCTGAGACTTGGAAAAATCGACCCACGAAAATGAAGCCTGTGCCTCTTTAAGTTGATCATCGAAAATTCCAAATGTTCCCTTTCTAAATACATGAATATGTAAGAGTGTAGTGGGGTTAATGTCAGTAAATTTTTCACTCACAGGAATTTCAAAATCAGTGGGTTCGGACTAACTCATTTTATTCGCCATGAACGTGAATGCATGCACGTGCTTTATTGTGTTATTGATAAAAATGTCTGCTGTTTTGACCCTATAAAAATTTGAAGACATAAAACCAGTAAAATTCAGGTAAAGGTGATTTATTTTGTTGATTCAACAGGTTTCCTCCCTCAGTCGGGCTCCAAGGCCAAAGATTACACTTCTGTAACAAATACAGCGTACATTTCAAAGATAAATTTTATTAAAAGGACACGTTCACTATTCGATTGACCAATCATAACTTATTCATAAAAACTTTTTTAATTTTAAGTAAGCTAATCCTATAGTATACTACTGATATTTTAGCCTTCAAAGCATTGTAAATTCATAATTATCAGTTTGGAATGTCAAAAATATGACTGCTCATTATAAAGAAACATGAAAAAGAAAGACAAATATCATGTTAGAGGTTCATTTTAAGGGGTTGTACAATTTACGTGCAATTCTAGTACGGTACTTCTGAAGACTATTTGCATAAATTCAAGCCCCCAAATCAATCCAAGAAATACCTTTAAATCTTCTAAATAATAATTCATGAGTCAATTGGAAGAGATTAAGTTGTCTACTGTCCGACCGCTGTAATGAGACAATTTAGACTGAGACACTGGTTGAACAACTGCCGGGAAAATTTTCAAAAATAAATTGATTTGGTACTTTTCGGACAAATATTTTGAAAAAAATGGGGGTACAAGCTGGTTTTAAAACTGGGCTAACTTACAGGCTAATGTTCTTGTCCCGACGAAATTTCTCTTATTGCACACTATATGGCCCTTGTCCTAATAAGCCCCATCATATGCAGAATAAGAAACGTAATTAAATCTCAATTTTTTTAACTGATCAAAATGTAACAGTATTCACAATCATACTATTTTGAAAGAAATAACTATTGACTCAGACAAGGACAGACCACGCTGAATTAAAATTATCCCCCTTTGACCACGAGTCTCTCTCTGTTTTACGAACTACACACTTACTTATCGTATCGTGTGTTTTGAACGTTCGAATTAAATATCATGACAAAACAACTATTTTATTTCAAATTTTCTTCTTTTCATGGTGGTGAAGTTTTGGACGAAATTTAGTGCATTGAACGTCAGATTTTAACAGCTTTCAATATAGTAAATCATTTAATTTTATTTATGCCATATTGGCGAATTTTATATTTGAAACAAGCGTCTCTGGAAGCATATCTGGCACTATACCAAATTCCAGTTTACTCCCATGGCACAATTAATATTCTACATATACATGTAGTTGGCAATTGAATCATGTCATGTCGGAGCGATGGGCATCAATTTGGTCGCATTTAATATCTTTTAAGCTCCACCTTCTTCATTATGTTGTTCTTATGTTGTTTTCGATGTCCCCTGTACCTAAGATATTATTATAGTGGCTGTTTTTTCTAAAGAAAGTTACATACCACGAAAAGTACGTTGCAATTTTGTTAACTGTCTGTGTAAAGGAACACTCTAAGAATACTCATATCGTTTGCTTAGATAGTTTGGAAGTTATAGATAGGACCTGAAAGTAATATACTCAAATTATCTTTGGCTAAATATTCGACAATATGGCGTGAGGGTTTATATCCGAAAACCGTCTCAGAAGCAAGGGATGGGCTCTTGTCTTTTTCGACAACGAAATGGTGCATAATATAATATCCTCTGATACTATAACAAAGACTAGAAAACCTATTTCATATCATTTCATTTTATTCCATTTTGTATTTGTCAGGTAGCCTACGGATGTTAAAGGCCTTGTGGTTTTTTTTAAAGTATCGTGTGTATTGAACGTCATAAATTAATTTGTAAATAAACAATCATGACAAGAAAACACTATTTCATATTATTTCATTTTATACTTTTTATACTTTTCAGATACGGATGTCAAAGGCTTAGTGAAGTTTAGTTTTGAAAGAAATGTTTATTGAACGTTGTTGACTGTGTTGAAAAGAGTAAGCGACTATATTTCATTTGTGTCATATTGAATATTGAACCCAATTTTAAGCCAGATTTCACGATTAAAATGTTATACATGAAACTCGCATCTGTGACATTGTACGAGTCTGTTCTTATAATATATTATATACAAATATTCAATTTGCAATATTATTCATCTACGAATTTTTAATCATTCTACAAAACCTGAAAGGGCAACAAATTTACACACATTATAATCTCAAAAAGTGATAATAACATAATTCATTTGTAGAGCGCCTACAATCCAGCAAAAAATACTGCTCCGTGGCGCTATACTGCTCCGTGGCGCTAATATACGCATTCATACACTGTCTTAATGTGAAAGAACCATTCGTATGAGGTGAAAGTTTATATGTTAAGATCAATAGACCTCAAAAAGAACAAATTTGTTTTGAATCCCCTTTACTCAACCTTCTTCAAAATATTATTTTAAAGTTGGTTTTTAATTCCAGGTTGTTCGATTTCTGCTGCATCTTATGTAATGGAAATGGTAAAATTGTTGGATTCCATAACCTTGGATTTAATACAAATTTCGATATTTTGGTTGGTTTTGTTTACTGAAATGTTTCATGTGTTAAAATTCAAATTGCTTGAGTAAATAGTTTAAATGCTATAGGTAATAAATCAATGTCAGCCAATTTGTAATCTGACATTGAAAAAAAAACAAACTCAGCAGCAGAGGATGAGCTCAACGGAATAATGCAATTAATTTTATACCGGTACTTTAAAAGACTACAAAACGTCTTTTGAATTTAATCGTGACAAATGCATGGCGCAGATATGTTTACTACAGACCACTCTTAAATGAAATTATCCCCCTTTGACCACGAGCCAACTCTATTTAATAACGCTACACTTGATTGTTGTAAGATATGTTAATTTTAGTTTTGAAATGATTTCTATTGAAAATTAGTTTGTCATTTAAATATCATTTGACTTAATTCCACTTTTTTTCTTTTCATGGTAGCGTGGCTATTGAAGCCCAATTAAGTTTCATAGTTTTGCAAAGTGTAAGCCATTTTGTTTCAATTATCAAGTTAAAATTCCTGATAGGGATGTTATATCTGAAACAACCATCTGTGACATTACATAAGTTGTAGCTAACTCTCTGTGACATTGTATTTTTCTCTGACGTCAAAAATATTCCAAATATAAAGTCAATCTCGTGGCATTTGTCCAGGAATATAAGATTCGGGAATTTGTACAGGCCCTCATACACATGCTTAGGGTTGGCAGTTAAAGCTTTAAGACCTCAAATAAGTTAAATTTTTCAGATTTTCATGTTCGATTTTTTAATCTAGGTGTTATTTCGATATCCACGCCATCTAAAGTATTGTTTATGAGTAAATTGTTGGATTTACTACATTCGAGTTCATGCTAATTTCGAAATGTTTGCTGTTTTCCAGAGAAAATTTACATAACTCAAAAAGTAAGATGATATTATGTTTATTGACGTATTTTGAGGAACAATCATGAAATACCCGGGAAATTTAAATTTAGTTTTACATTACTATACAACTATTGCTCTCTATTTTGCCATGTTTTTGGATGCGATTTTGACGGAATTGTTTTGCTTGTACAGTTTTATTTGAAATAAATTTTGTGTTTGAACGTCATTTTGCTAAGGGTAAGCCATTAAATTTAAGTCATTCATTTAATTGGATATTTACCCTGTCTTCATGTTCGAAGTCCTGATGAAGTTATTATACCTGAAACAAGCGTCTGTGGTATTATACGATTTCTAGTCTAGTCTAGAAAGAAAAAAAGAAACATCTATATTTTTACAAGGATAAGAACTTAGGCTCCGTGAAGATTCTTTATCCCAGATGGTCCTTGGCCAAACCTTTTGCCATTGATCTTTCCCGGATTATCCGTACCCATTTACAGCTGGGTGGATCGGAATTATGAGTGAAGATGACTTATTCAAGGTCATCGAACTTTCACACCCTGATCGAGAACCGAACTCTCAAACATCGTATCTCGTATCCAAGAAAATGACGTCATGTTTGTAAAGGACGATGCGCTAACCACTGTGCAATAGAACCTCTAGTCTAGTCAACTCTTTGATCACATTGAGTTGTTATTCAAAATATAATTAGCAATTGCATACCATTTATCTAAGAATGCATGTATTTCCCAATTTAAGTTATATAAAATTATTTATAAATTTGCTCACCCTTTATACATACCCTGGATCACTCATAGCAACTCTTATCTAAAAATATCACTCTTCCTTCTATAAATTTTGTATTATCTTACAACACCTGAAAAGAAAATTCACGACTTAAAGGCGGAGAGGCGGAATTAGATGAAATGTCAGGGTCAATACATTCATGCAATAAAAGGTTAAAGTATGGACATTAATTGTCATCTCTGATTTTTATTTTAGGTGGTAGTTAATTTCCAATGGCTCTAAAATGAAATGAAATGTGACAAAATTGTTGGATTCTAAAAAATCTGGTTTTCAAAATTTCTGTTGTTTTTAGAAGAAATCTGCATAATTCGAAAAGTAAGTGAACTTTTATTATGGCGAAATTCTCCACAGATTTCATATTGTTAGAATGTATGTATAGTGGATATTTTTTGTAACCGAAACCTGTCTCAGCAGCAAGGAGGAATGATCTCTTGTCAATTTGACAAATGGAAGATTGTAAATATAGACTATATTTTGTTTAACGATAAAATTACAAAGATAAGAAAATCTCTTTTGAATTTTTTTTTTGCAGAACACGGTGAATAGGTTTACTACAGACCGCACTAAATTCAAATTATCTCCCTTTGACCACGAGTAAAATCCAATTAACTTGCAAAGTGCAAGACATTTGAAGTAAATATCATGAAGACTTATAAAAGCCCGTACAAGCAAAACAATTCTATTTATCAAAAATGTTGTCCATTGCATGACAAAATCATTTTCATAACGGCATAAATGAGAATAGTTTTGAAAGAACAATTTTTTAAAAAGTTGCAAAGGGTTAACCAAATAATGTTATATTGGGTATTTATTCCCCGATTAAGATGATCTCGCTTGAAATAAACATCAGTGGCATTATACGAGTTTTAATTTAGCCTAGTCATTTTAATACACTTACTTACAGGACTGGTGTTAATCGATAACAGTCTTATGTCGCATGAATATTGTATCGGTTTGGAGCCCACATACTAATCAGTACCAAAATAGTAAATTGTTAAACTTCAGTTCATTTTATTATGTTTATCTAAAGGTGAGTTGAATGGACGTTAAAGGCAAAGCTGTTTTATGTCGCTGTCTGGTCTTGGCAAAATCTGCCTTTGCATGGACCCCTTTTCATAATTCTATTAAAAATAGGAGTTAAACTTTTTTCAACAATTTTCATTTCTTTTCATGTGATGGTAACATGGATGTCAATGGCAAAGTACGGTAAATACAGTTTTGATAAAAAATTTACTTTTAATGAGTTCCAAGTCTTTTGATAGAAGTCTATTTTTGATAGTTTTTTTTATAAATTTAAGGTAAGCCAATTAAATTATAACGGTAGAAAATACCCGTACCATTAGTTCATATGAGTATAAGCATTTTCTATTCTATATTATTCAATATCATGATCAATTTATTGAGGTTAACATAATAGTTGGTTTATGTCGCTGTGTGGTCTTGGCAAAAACTTTTTCATTAAATTTCACTTCTTTTCATGTGATGGTAACAAGAATGTCAAAGGCCAAATAAAAAAGATTTTAATAGAAAATTAAAAATTTGTTTTGCTAGAATTTCGTTTTGATAGTTATTTTTGAAAAACTATTTTACTAATTTAAGGTAAGCCAATTAAATGATAACGGTAAAAAATACCCGTACCATTAGTGCCCATGATAATAAGCCTGAGTTTTGAATAGTATTTTGTGTATTGAATGTTATCAAAACAGTTTTATTTGCGGAAGGAGAATTAAACATATCTCAACCAAAATGTTTATTTCAAAGTCTTTCATTATCAACTTCTTAAGGGTTACACAAGAGGTGAGTAATGTTGTTGTCTTAACAAAATGCTCCATTTGCACGGAATCCTTCTTTATTGTTCTAATTAGACAAAAAGAGGTAATTAAACTCTAAATAATATTTCATTAAATTTCATATCTTTTCATGTGATGGTTGCCTGGATGTCAAAGGCCTTTCAATTTAGATTTGATAGAAAATTAAACGGATTTGAGAAAAATAAACGCCTAATTGCAAATAAATGTCTGTCCTATAGGTTTCAGCTAGAAACATTGAGCCATTATTAAGCCAAACACCAAAACTATGTTAATCTGCTTAATTAGCAATAGTTTTTCGGTGTCTTCCCGGGAAGTCACGAAACGAAATTTCCAAATTCCCATGAAGTCATTGTTTTGTTTCCTTTGATGGTTTGGGGTAAATGCCGCCAAGAGTTAAGAACTCATTAACGGTGAGAGAAATTCATGAAAATAGTTTACTTACATTAATTACTATTTAATGGTGTTACTTATAATAGCTTACCTGCCACCAGTATGTACGAGTCTCTATGACCCTATTGATTACAAATCATTACTATCATTACACATTCCTTTATACTGTTGTGTCAACACTAGCAGACGACGCCCTAGCTTTTACTAGAGCTAATTTTTAACTAGTTTTTTATCTCCCTTTTTTAAAGAAAAATCCCTATGGATCCTTACCATTTTCGATTACGGTTGTAAGGATCCACCCATAGGGACATTTTCCTCAATTTTAAAATTTCAATTGTTTATATTCACTAATGTCAGAGCTAGTGTCCACAATCTGAAGCTTTGCAGTAACTTTATTTAAGTTCTATTTTTCCGTTTTTAATTTCATAATGTAATATCTGTGATATTGTTATATTATGTTTTAATTTCATTTTCATACATTAACTGTGATAATATATTAGTATCTTATATTATATTGTATTGTATTGTATTGTAATGTATTGATATATTTTATATGTTGAATAAATACTTACAAGATAAAAAAAAAAAAATGGTGTTACTCACTGTTGGTGATAATGCAGAAGTTACCCGTTTTATATGAAGATATTCTGTGTTGCAAAGGTACCAAGATGGTAGAGAACGTTTTCGTCAATGGTGGAATGCGAAACGACCCCAGATTGGTAGAACTAGCGAACTATGTAAGGAATCAATGGTTGGAGGGAGTTTGGGATATCGCATTCGAATATATTTGAAATTATTAATTTTTCGAAAGAAGAACATAATCTTACAGAAATAAGAATGGTTTAGTATTATCGTTGTCAAAAACACAAAAGTACGAGACCCTCGAAGTTTGCCTGCTTCAGAACAGAAAACAATTCACTAATAATGATGTAAATGTGTTTGAATTTCCTGATTCCGTTTAACATTTGTTAAAATTAAAGTAGTTTGTTAAGTGTTATTTAAATGTGAAATAATTATTCGAAGAAATGTTGTGTAATTGACTATGACCCGATTAAGTAGGCCTTAGTCTGTTAAGATAACATAAAATAATCGTATTGTTTTCAAAATCAAACTTTTAACAAAATTCCCGGTAAGTCACCGTTTTTCATTTCTGCAAGGTTAATTATGACGGGTGAGTTGGTTTTGCCGCATTGTTCAACTCGCCGCATCGTGCCCAACTGCCCAAAAACTACTGGTAAAAAGTAACAAAAGATTTCTGATAAAATCTGGAATGGCCCTAAAATATTTTAATATGTTGTTCCGAATCAATTTTCTTTTTATTTATAATTTGAACCTGTTTGGGAAACAAAAACTATATAGTTTTATGGTAAAATCTGGAATAAAGTAAATAACCAAGTTTATACGATCAGCACCATAATACAAAACACATAAACTTACATGGCGGTTTCCCAGAAAGTAGTTTCAATACTTCAGAAACCTTTAGTTTCGTTTTACAAATCATTTTTGTGCAGTTAGGCAAAATGCGGCAAGTTGGGCAATGCGGCAAAACGAACCTAGCGAATTATGACCCAAGCGGTGACTTCGTGGACATGAAACAGTTTCTCCCTGTTTTTAATTAAACCTTTAAAAAAATTCAGACAGGGGCGCCGGAACCACGGGGGCAGGGGCGACTGCCCCCCCCCCCCTGCCCCTCACCTGAGATGGCGAGGGGGGGGGGCGAACATGTGCCCTTTTTGTCACGGAGACACGGACAATTTGTTCCAGCAAAATTTGTTGTGTCCCTATGCCCCAAAATATAGGCATGACGTACGTTCTGGTATACCTGGAATTTTCTCGAACCCCCAGACCGGAAGGTTCCCTCGCTTCGCTCGGTCACATAGTGCCCATAATATCACAGCTTTAAAAAATTGCAGACAAGTATTGATCTTTACATAAAACTACGCAGTGGCAAATAGACACTGTCGAGTCTAGACGCGTTTTAATGTAACAACCAAAAAGTGCTGCAAACCTATAAAAGACGGAAAATAACATCTAAAGAATATGGTTATAATGTTTCTTACCCTGTGGACGATTTGAAGACATGACATACATTCCATTTAGCTACCGACTGACTGAGCTGTTTCAAAAAAACATCTGAAAAGTGTTAAGGTGGTTTTTGGTCTCCAGTCTTTCTGAATTATGTAGGCATTCCTAAGTATATCCGAGAAATTAGTGCTTCTACAAGATATTTGTTGGGGCCAGTGTACTTCAAAGTTTTCTGGTGACCTATATTATTGTCTTTATATTGTATTTAAATTGACCTTATATAAATAGTTCAAGTTACAACGAACAATGTTATACATAGTAATAATCCTCGCTGTCAAGTAATTTCTTAATTTAAAAAGACAATACAGCCGAACTTACTAAAACATAAACATACCAGAAACAACAAAATAAAATGTTAAAGGGATGGATATGTTCACTAACTATTCGATCAATACAATTTTTGTCTCTAAACATATTGTAATGTTTTTGCTATTCTAATCCATAATAATGTTCACAACTCTCCTTGGAAATATAAGTCTTCAAATCCCCGTGTAGCCATTATAATGAGCATTTGAAAGTCAAAAATACGACTCGTCGTTAGTAAGACTATGCCATAGAAAAGACAAATACAGAAAATGAAAGATAAATGTTTAGGTAGGGATATAATTGAAGGAATTATGCGATTTGTGCAGTTCTAGTACTTCTGGAGGCTATTTACATATATCGAAAATGCTGAACCAGGCCCGTAGGCAGGAGGGTGCGTCGGGTGCGAACGCACCCCCACCCCCCCCGAAAAATTTCAGAGTTCCGCTTTTTTCGAACTGAATTTATTTTTGAACTAAAAACCCGATGCATCATTAAACTTGAAGGCTTGATGCACTTCGTTGTCTGTCGACAGAAATCATTGCAAGTTGCAACAAGACTAACAACAACGCGCCTTTAAAATTCAACGTCATGATGATGGTATAAAAACGTTTGAAGGCCAAATTTCTCGATTCTGGTCGATTTTCAAAAACCTTGGCCGTTCAGAAATGTTTGGCCGAGTTTTTGCCATAAAGTGAAAAGCCACAACAGACATGTAGAAACAACTGGCTTTTGCATCAGAATGCAAATTTATGGCGCCTCCGCTAGCTCCCTCAACTGAAAAGCGCTTGGATGATCGAGGCTATTTATCCAGACGCTAGAAGTGTGTTGCCAGACAAATGGACAACAAGCTACTGTCATGGAAAAAAAAACTAGTCAGTGGCGGATCCGGGGGCGTAGAGGGCGTACGCCCCCCCTTAACTTTGTCTTTTTTTTTTAAGAATGGGGAGGGGGAGAATACGAAATCAAAAAATGTCTAACCCATTAACGTTTACTATAAAACATACATGGTCCACGTCAAAAACCGTTAAATTAGTACAATTTATACTTATTCTATGTTTTTAAGCCGAAAAAAAGGTCAAATTTTTTTTTGCCTCGCTTCGATCGGCCAATAATTGGATCTACGCCCCCCCTTTCAAAAAACCTGGATCCGCCCCTGCTAGTTCCGCTTGCAGGCTGTAAGCACCTCCCCCCCCCCCCATTTAAAGACCTGGCTACGGGCCTGTGAACACTCCCCTTTAAACGACCAGGAGCCAAGCAGAAAAAATACATGTACCATGAAACGTCATCGACATTTTTTTAGCTTAATTCTATTCAGGCTAATTAGGACAATTAAGTAATTAGTTTTGAAACAATATGATTTGAGTGTCTTTTGAAGACTTTCAATAGGGTTCATTATTGGGAAATAAAAACAATTAGAGCAAGCTTTGTTAAAATCAATCCGTAATTGTGCTTTCAAGGTCCCTAATCCTTTTCAAATAACTTTGAATAAAATATTTTTTTAAGACAAATTTTGCCTTCAAAGTTTTTTACAGGGTGAACATTGAACGCGTTTTCAAATTTTGTTTAGATTGTTGTAATTTGCAACAGAGTTTATTCATTAATATAAGGGAGTATAAAACGGAATTGGTCTATTTTGTTTTGAGGGTGAATGAATTGTAATTGAAATTATATAGTATTAAACATTAAAGTGTATAGTCTTAAAATCTATTACTATTTTTACTACAAGTTCTTTAACATTAACTTTTTTTTAACTTAAAGGAATACAACAAATCGAAATGTTCAAATTTGGTCAATAGCAGTTTATATTCATCAAGGGACTTGTCTGGTTGCATAAATATACAACAGATTACCTAAATAATCTGATAAATCCAGAAAACAATGTTTATATACGATAATTGAAAAACCCTTAATCAAATTTAAGGCGTTTATCAATTATAACCTGTTATTATATGGAAATTTACATAGTTTCATGTTTTTTTTGCATTCTGTTTGTATACTTTGGACATCGTTGATGAATGTACTCTGAATCTGATGGACCAAGTTTGAGAACTTATTTTTTGTTCATTTTAAGAGGTTGCATCGCTTTAAAACATAGGACTACCGCCTACGTATTTGACTATACATGTACTTAAAATAAACACTCTGCCCCCTCCCTCGAGTTAAAACTATTGGGACTGAACAATATCCTTTTTTCAAAAAATCAACATGATTTCACTAGAAGATGACATTTTTAGCGACATAAACAATATTTAATAATTTAGTGCTAATGGAGTTGATATACAAATTCATATAAAAATGATCGGTAAACTTTTAGAAAACTAAGTTTTTGGATAGTATGCAATAGAAATAAAAAGTATTTACCTTGACCACACGATATCTCTAGTGATCTGTTAGTGTTGCAGCATGTTAAATATCCCTCTACTGTCGTCCTCGTAAAATTTTTATCACATTGCTCACTGTGTGGCATTTGCCAGTTGTCATAAGCCCATTGGTGCAGAAAGGTGGGACGCAAAACACTTTCATTTCATTCCATTGCTATTTCATTTAATGATCTGATGCAATAAATACAATTATAATATATATAATGTTTGACCATATTTAACCCAATCCTAATGCCACGTAAATAATTAGAAACCTGGTGAGTCTCGATGTTATACAGTGTGATAAATTGTAAAGACTTTGAACTTCAGGAGCGTACTTAGTTTAAAGAAACATTAACTTGAATCAAGCCGCTATTTGAGACTTAAAATCATTAAATCATTTTTTTCGGTGTCAGGTTTATTCACAATACTTGAAACATTCTTTCTCTAAAGAACCAAAGAACTGTTTTATTCTAGTTACTAAAATCACTCTGATGAGACCTATTTCTGCAATCGGTAAAACGCCTAAACATAAATTTAGATGAAATGTTTGGTATATTTATGCAGTTAATCGACCCTGGAAATTCCGACCTTTCCCCTTTAAATATTACGTTTACCATATCTTGAACATAACACACCAATCAGTGGTGTCAAATATGACCTAGTTTTCTTGGTCAGTGAACTTAAAAGAACAATCATTAGTTATCCATTCCGCAGGGCCCTTAAGAAACCAATGTAAAATTTGATCAGCTGTTGGGGCCGCATGACGTATTGCAATGTAAAGTCAATGAAAAATTATCCACGTTCCGACCCAGTTTGCCGAGTTTTTTTTGCCTCTAGTTTTGCCCCAAAATTCACAAAACAAGTTTTAATCGAATTTCTGGCATCCCTGAAACCCAAAAACTTCAATCATGTCCAAAAAATCCAAATCAAAAATTTTATTTGAAAAAGTCGATTTTTTTCCGATTTTGAAATTTTCTGACCAAAACGATAAAAATTTAGCCGATTTTGACTAAGTTTTTCGATTTGTACCACTTTTTCAAACGCCGATTGCCGGCGAACCATTCATAGGAGAAGGTTGTGCTTTTGCAGGTAGATAAAGCACGTCTTTCTGCAATTTTCAACACAAACCAGAAGGTTCTATCTTCTGCAGTTCCATAGTTACAGGCGCTAGAAGTTTGGGTTTTTTCGGGAAAATGACCCAAATTTGCCGAGTTTTTTTGCCTCTAGTTTTGCCCCAAAATTCACAAAACAAGTTTTAATCGAATTTCTGGCATCCCTGAAACCCAAAAACTTCAATCATGTCCAAAAAATCCAAATCAAAAATTTTATTTGAAAAAGTCGATTTTTTTCCGATTTTGAAATTTTCTGACCAAAACGATAAAAATTTAGCCGATTTTGACTAAGTTTTTCGATTTGTACCACTTTTTCAAACGCCGATTGCCGGCGAACCATTCATAGGAGAAGGTTGTGCTTTTGCAGGTAGATAAAGCACGTCTTTCTGCAATTTTCAACACAAACCAGAAGGTTCTATCTTCTGCAGTTCCATAGTTACAGGCGCTAGAAGTTTGGGTTTTTTCGGGAAAATGACCCAAATTTGCCGAGTTTTTTTGCCTCTAGTTTTGCCCCAAAATTCACAAAACAAGTTTTAATCGAATTTCTGGCATCCCTGAAACCCAAAAACTTCAATCATGTCCAAAAAATCCAAATCAAAAATTTTATTTGAAAAAGTCGATTTTTTTCCGATTTTGAAATTTTCTGACCAAAACGATAAAAATTTAGCCGATTTTGACTAAGTTTTTCGATTTGTACCACTTTTTCAAACGCCGATTGCCGGCGAACCATTCATAGGAGAAGGTTGTGCTTTTGCAGGTAGATAAAGCACGTCTTTCTGCAATTTTCAACACAAACCAGAAGGTTCTATCTTCTGCAGTTCCATAGTTACAGGCGCTAGAAGTTTGGGTTTTTTCGGGAAAATGACCCAAATTTGCCGAGTTTTTTTGCCTCTAGTTTTGCCCCCAAAATTCACAAAACAAGTTTTAATCGAATTTCTGGCATCCCTGAAACCCAAAAACTTCAATCATGTCCAAAAAATCCAAATCAAAAATTTTATTTGAAAAAGTCGATTTTTTTCCGATTTTGAAATTTTCTGACCAAAACGATAAAAATTTAGCCGATTTTGACTAAGTTTTTCGATTTGTACCACTTTTTCAAACGCCGATTGCCGGCGAACCATTCATAGGAGAAGGTTGTGCTTTTGCAGGTAGATAAAGCACGTCTTTCTGCAATTTTCAACACAAACCAGAAGGTTCTATCTTCTGCAGTTCCATAGTTACAGGCGCTAGAAGTTTGGGTTTTTTCGGGAAAATGACCCCAAATTTGCCGAGTTTTTTTGCCTCTAGTTTTGCCCCAAAATTCACAAAACAAGTTTTAATCGAATTTCTGGCATCCCTGAAACCCAAAAACTTCAATCATGTCCAAAAAAATCCAAATCAAAAATTTTATTTGAAAAAGTCGATTTTTTTCCGATTTTGAAATTTTCTGACCAAAACGATAAAAATTTAGCCGATTTTGACTAAGTTTTTCGATTTGTACCACTTTTTCAAACGCCGATTGCCGGCGAACCATTCATAGGAGAAGGTTGTGCTTTTGGAGGTAGATAAAGCACGTCTTTCTGCCATTTTCAACACAAACCAGAAGGTTCTATCTTCTGCAGTTCCATAGTTACAGGCGCTAGAAGTTTGGGTTTTTTCGGGAAAATGACCCAAATTTGCCGAGTTTTTTTGCCTCTAGTTTTGCCCCAAAATTCACAAAACAAGTTTTAATCGAATTTCTGGCATCCCTGAAACCCAAAAACTTCAATCATGTCCAAAAAATCCAAATCAAAAATTTTATTTGAAAAAGTCGATTTTTTTCCGATTTTGAAATTTTCTGACCAAAACGATAAAAATTTAGCCGATTTTGACTAAGTTTTTCGATTTGTACCACTTTTTCAAACGCCGATTGCCGGCGAACCATTCATAGGAGAAGGTTGTGCTTTTGCAGGTAGATAAAGCACGTCTTTCTGCCATTTTCAACACAAACCAGAAGGTTCTATCTTCTGCAGTTCCATAGTTACAGGCGCTAGAAGTTTGGGTTTTTTCGGGAAAATGACCCAAATTTGCCGAGTTTTTTTGCCTCTAGTTTTGCCCCAAAATTCACAAAACAAGTTTTAATCGAATTTCTGGCATCCCTGAAACCCAAAAACTTCAATCATGTCCAAAAAATCCAAATCAAAAATTTTATTTGAAAAAGTCGATTTTTTTCCGATTTTGAAATTTTCTGACCAAAACGATAAAAATTTAGCCGATTTTGACTAAGTTTTTCGATTTGTACCACTTTTTCAAACGCCGATTGCCGGCGAACCATTCATAGGAGAAGGTTGTGCTTTTGCAGGTAGATAAAGCACGTCTTTCTGCAATTTTCAACACAAACCAGAAGGTTCTATCTTATGCAGTTCCATAGTTACAGGCGCTAGAAGTTTGGGTTTTTTCGGGAAAATGACCCAAATTTGCCGAGTTTTTTTGCCTCTAGTTTTGCCCCAAAATTCACAAAACAAGTTTTAATCGAATTTCTGGCATCCCTGAAACCCAAAAATTTCAATCATGTCCAAAAAATCCAAATCAAAAATTTTATTTGAAAAAGTCGATTTTTTTCCGATTTTGAAATTTTCTGACCAAAACGATAAAAATTTAGCCGATTTTGACTAAGTTTTTCGATTTGTACCACTTTTTCAAACGCCGATTGCCGGCGAACCATTCATAGGAGAAGGTTGTGCTTTTGCAGGTAGATAAAGCACGTCTTTCTGCAATTTTCAACACAAACCAGAAGGTTCTATCTTCTGCAGTTCCATAGTTACAGGCGCTAGAAGTTTGGGTTTTTTCGGGAAAATGACCCAAATTTGCCGAGTTTTTTTGCCTCTAGTTTTGCCCCAAAATTCACAAAACAAGTTTTAATCGAATTTCTGGCATCCCTGAAACCCAAAAACTTCAATCATGTCCAAAAAATCCAAATCAAAAATTTTATTTGAAAAAGTCGATTTTTTTCCGATTTTGAAATTTTCTGACCAAAACGATAAAAATTTAGCCGATTTTGACTAAGTTTTTCGATTTGTACCACTTTTTCAAACGCCGATTGCCGGCGAACCATTCATAGGAGAAGGTTGTGCTTTTGCAGGTAGATAAAGCACGTCTTTCTGCAATTTTCAACACAAACCAGAAGGTTCTATCTTCTGCAGTTCCATAGTTACAGGCGCTAGAAGTTTGGGTTTTTTCGGGAAAATGACCCAAATTTGCCGAGTTTTTTTGCCTCTAGTTTTGCCCCAAAATTCACAAAACAAGTTTTAATCGAATTTCTGGCATCCCTGAAACCCAAAAACTTCAATCATGTCCAAAAAATCCAAATCAAAAATTTTATTTGAAAAAGTCGATTTTTTTCCGATTTTGAAATTTTCTGACCAAAACGATAAAAATTTAGCCGATTTTGACTAAGTTTTTCGATTTGTACCACTTTTTCAAACGCCGATTGCCGGCGAACCATTCATAGGAGAAGGTTGTGCTTTTGCAGGTAGATAAAGCACGTCTTTCTGCAATTTTCAACACAAACCAGAAGGTTCTATCTTCTGCAGTTCCATAGTTACAGGCGCTAGAAGTTTGGGTTTTTTCGGGAAAATGACCCAAATTTGCCGAGTTTTTTTGCCTCTAGTTTTGCCCCAAAATTCACAAAACAAGTTTTAATCGAATTTCTGGCATCCCTGAAACCCAAAAACTTCAATCATGTCCAAAAAATCCAAATCAAAAATTTTATTTGAAAAAGTCGATTTTTTTCCGATTTTGAAATTTTCTGACCAAAACGATAAAAATTTAGCCGATTTTGACTAAGTTTTTCGATTTGTACCACTTTTTCAAACGCCGATTGCCGGCGAACCATTCATAGGAGAAGGTTGTGCTTTTGCAGGTAGATAAAGCACGTCTTTCTGCAATTTTCAACACAAACCAGAAGGTTCTATCTTCTGCAGTTCCATAGTTACAGGCGCTAGAAGTTTGGGTTTTTTCGGGAAAATGACCCAAATTTGCCGAGTTTTTTTGCCTCTAGTTTTGCCCCAAAATTCACAAAACAAGTTTTAATCGAATTTCTGGCATCCCTGAAACCCAAAAACTTCAATCATGTCCAAAAAATCCAAATCAAAAATTTTATTTGAAAAAGTCGATTTTTTTCCGATTTTGAAATTTTCTGACCAAAACGATAAAAATTTAGCCGATTTTGACTAAGTTTTTCGATTTGTACCACTTTTTCAAACGCCGATTGCCGGCGAACCATTCATAGGAGAAGGTTGTGCTTTTGCAGGTAGATAAAGCACGTCTTTCTGCAATTTTCAACACAAACCAGAAGGTTCTATCTTCTGCAGTTCCATAGTTACAGGCGCTAGAAGTTTGGGTTTTTTCGGGAAAATGACCCAAATTTGCCGAGTTTTTTTGCCTCTAGTTTTGCCCCAAAATTCACAAAACAAGTTTTAATCGAATTTCTGGCATCCCTGAAACCCAAAAACTTCAATCATGTCCAAAAAATCCAAATCAAAAATTTTATTTGAAAAAGTCGATTTTTTTCCGATTTTGAAATTTTCTGACCAAAACGATAAAAATTTAGCCGATTTTGACTAAGTTTTTCGATTTGTACCACTTTTTCAAACGCCGATTGCCGGCGAACCATTCATAGGAGAAGGTTGTGCTTTTGCAGGTAGATAAAGCACGTCTTTCTGCAATTTTCAACACAAACCAGAAGGTTCTATCTTATGCAGTTCCATAGTTACAGGCGCTAGAAGTTTGGGTTTTTTCGGGAAAATGACCCAAATTTGCCGAGTTTTTTTGCCTCTAGTTTTGCCCCAAAATTCACAAAACAAGTTTTAATCGAATTTCTGGCATCCCTGAAACCCAAAAATTTCAATCATGTCCAAAAAATCCAAATCAAAAATTTTATTTGAAAAAGTCGATTTTTTTCCGATTTTGAAATTTTCTGACCAAAACGATAAAAATTTAGCCGATTTTGACTAAGTTTTTCGATTTGTACCACTTTTTCAAACGCCGATTGCCGGCGGACCATTCATAGGAGAAGGTTGTGCTTTTGCAGGTAGATAAAGCACGTCTTTCTGCAATTTTCAACACAAACCAGAAGGTTCTATCTTCTGCAGTTCCATAGTTACAGGCGCTAGAAGTTTGGGTTTTTTCGGGAAAATGACCCAAATTTGCCGAGTTTTTTTGCCTCTAGTTTTGCCCCAAAATTCACAAAACAAGTTTTAATCGAATTTCTGGCATCCCTGAAACCCAAAAACTTCAATCATGTCCAAAAAATCCAAATCAAAAATTTTATTTGAAAAAGTCGATTTTTTTCCGATTTTGAAATTTTCTGACCAAAACGATAAAAATTTAGCCGATTTTGACTAAGTTTTTCGATTTGTACCACTTTTTCAAACGCCGATTGCCGGCGAACCATTCATAGTAGAGCCAGAGAAGGGTTGTGCTTTTGCAGGTAGATAAAGCACGTCTTTCTGCAATTTTCAACACAAACCAGAAGGTTCTATCTTCTGCAGTTCCATAGTTACAGGCGCTAGAAGTTTGGGTTTTTTCGGGAAAATGACCCAAATTTGCCGAGTTTTTTTGCCTCTAGTTTTGCCCCAAAATTCACAAAACAAGTTTTAATCGAATTTCTGGCATCCCTGAAACCCAAAAACTTCAATCATGTCCAAAAAATCCAAATCAAAAATTTTATTTGAAAAAGTCGATTTTTTTCCGATTTTGAAATTTTCTGACCAAAACGATAAAAATTTAGCCGATTTTGACTAAGTTTTTTGATTTGTACCACTTTTTCAAACGCCGATTGCCGGCGAACCATTCATAGGAGAAGGTTGTGCTTTTGCAGGTAGATAAAGCACGTCTTTCTGCAATTTTCAACACAAACCAGAAGGTTCTATCTTCTGCAGTTCCATAGTTACAGGCGCTAGAAGTTTGGGTTTTTTCGGGAAAATGACCCAAATTTGCCGAGTTTTTTTGCCTCTAGTTTTGCCCCAAAATTCACAAAACAAGTTTTAATCGAATTTCTGGCATCCCTGAAACCCAAAAACTTCAATCATGTCCAAAAAATCCAAATCAAAAATTTTATTTGAAAAAGTCGATTTTTTTCCGATTTTGAAATTTTCTGACCAAAACGATAAAAATTTAGCCGATTTTGACTAAGTTTTTCGATTTGTACCACTTTTTCAAACGCCGATTGCCGGCGAACCATTCATAGGAGAAGGTTGTGCTTTTGCAGGTAGATAAAGCACGTCTTTCTGCAATTTTCAACACAAACCAGAAGGTTCTATCTTCTGCAGTTCCATAGTTACAGGCGCTAGAAGTTTGGGTTTTTTCGGGAAAATGACCCAAATTTGCCGAGTTTTTTTGCCTCTAGTTTTGCCCCAAAATTCACAAAACAAGTTTTAATCGAATTTCTGGCATCCCTGAAACCCAAAAACTTCAATCATGTCCAAAAAATCCAAATCAAAAATTTTATTTGAAAAAGTCGATTTTTTTCCGATTTTGAAATTTTCTGACCAAAACGATAAAAATTTAGCCGATTTTGACTAAGTTTTTCGATTTGTACCACTTTTTCAAACGCCGATTGCCGGCGAACCATTCATAGGAGAAGGTTGTGCTTATGCAGGTAGATAAAGCACGTCTTTCTGCAATTTTCAACACAAACCAGAAGGTTCTATCTTCTGCAGTTCCATAGTTACAGGCGCTAGAAGTTTGGGTTTTTTCGGGAAAATGACCCAAATTTGCCGAGTTTTTTTGCCTCTAGTTTTGCCCCAAAATTCACAAAACAAGTTTTAATCGAATTTCTGGCATCCCTGAAACCCAAAAACTTCAATCATGTCCAAAAAATCCAAATCAAAAATTTTATTTGAAAAAGTCGATTTTTTTCCGATTTTGAAATTTTCTGACCAAAACGATAAAAATTTAGCCGATTTTGACTAAGTTTTTCGATTTGTACCACTTTTTCAAACGCCGATTGCCGGCGAACCATTCATAGGAGAAGGTTGTGCTTTTGCAGGTAGATAAAGCACGTCTTTCTGCAATTTTCAACACAAACCAGAAGGTTCTATCTTCTGCAGTTCCATAGTTACAGGCGCTAGAAGTTTGGGTTTTTTCGGGAAAATGACCCAAATTTGCCGAGTTTTTTTGCCTCTAGTTTTGCCCCAAAATTCACAAAACAAGTTTTAATCGAATTTCTGGCATCCCTGAAACCCAAAAACTTCAATCATGTCCAAAAAATCCAAATCAAAAATTTTATTTGAAAAAGTCGATTTTTTTCCGATTTTGAAATTTTCTGACCAAAACGATAAAAATTTAGCCGATTTTGACTAAGTTTTTCGATTTGTACCACTTTTTCAAACGCCGATTGCCGGCGAACCATTCATAGGAGAAGGTTGTGCTTTTGCAGGTAGATAAAGCACGTCTTTCTGCAATTTTCAACACAAACCAGAAGGTTCTATCTTCTGCAGTTCCATAGTTACAGGCGCTAGAAGTTTGGGTTTTTTCGGGAAAATGACCCAAATTTGCCGAGTTTTTTTGCCTCTAGTTTTGCCCCAAAATTCACAAAACAAGTTTTAATCGAATTTCTGGCATCCCTGAAACCCAAAAACTTCAATCATGTCCAAAAAATCCAAATCAAAAATTTTATTTGAAAAAGTCGATTTTTTTCCGATTTTGAAATTTTCTGACCAAAACGATAAAAATTTAGCCGATTTTGACTAAGTTTTTTGATTTGTACCACTTTTTCAAACGCCGATTGCCGGCGAACCATTCATAGGAGAAGGTTGTGCTTTTGCAGGTAGATAAAGCACGTCTTTCTGCAATTTTCAACACAAACCAGAAGGTTCTATCTTCTGCAGTTCCATAGTTACAGGCGCTAGAAGTTTGGGTTTTTTCGGGAAAATGACCCAAATTTGCCGAGTTTTTTTGCCTCTAGTTTTGCCCCAAAATTCACAAAACAAGTTTTAATCGAATTTCTGGCATCCCTGAAACCCAAAAACTTCAATCATGTCCAAAAAATCCAAATCAAAAATTTTATTTGAAAAAGTCGATTTTTTTCCGATTTTGAAATTTTCTGACCAAAACGATAAAAATTTAGCCGATTTTGACTAAGTTTTTCGATTTGTACCACTTTTTCAAACGCCGATTGCCGGCGAACCATTCATAGGAGAAGGTTGTGCTTTTGCAGGTAGATAAAGCACGTCTTTCTGCAATTTTCAACACAAACCAGAAGGTTCTATCTTCTGCAGTTCCATAGTTACAGGCGCTAGAAGTTTGGGTTTTTTCGGGAAAATGACCCAAATTTGCCGAGTTTTTTTGCCTCTAGTTTTGCCCCAAAATTCACAAAACAAGTTTTAATCGAATTTCTGGCATCCCTGAAACCCAAAAACTTCAATCATGTCCAAAAAATCCAAATCAAAAATTTTATTTGAAAAAGTCGATTTTTTCCGATTTTGAAATTTTCTGACCAAAACGATAAAAATTTAGCCGATTTTGACTAAGTTTTTCGATTTGTACCACTTTTTCAAACGCCGATTGCCGGCGAACCATTCATAGGAGAAGGTTGTGCTTATGCAGGTAGATAAAGCACGTCTTTCTGCAATTTTCAACACAAACCAGAAGGTTCTATCTTCTGCAGTTCCATAGTTACAGGCGCTAGAAGTTTGGGTTTTTTCGGGAAAATGACCCAAATTTGCCGAGTTTTTTTGCCTCTAGTTTTGCCCCAAAATTCACAAAACAAGTTTTAATCGAATTTCTGGCATCCCTGAAACCCAAAAACTTCAATCATGTCCAAAAAATCCAAATCAAAAATTTTATTTGAAAAAGTCGATTTTTTTCCGATTTTGAAATTTTCTGACCAAAACGATAAAAATTTAGCCGATTTTGACTAAGTTTTTCGATTTGTACCACTTTTTCAAACGCCGATTGCCGGCGAACCATTCATAGGAGAAGGTTGTGCTTTTGCAGGTAGATAAAGCACGTCTTTCTGCAATTTTCAACACAAACCAGAAGGTTCTATCTTCTGCAGTTCCATAGTTACAGGCGCTAGAAGTTTGGGTTTTTTCGGGAAAATGACCCAAATTTGCCGAGTTTTTTTGCCTCTAGTTTTGCCCCAAAATTCACAAAACAAGTTTTAATCGAATTTCTGGCATCCCTGAAACCCAAAAACTTCAATCATGTCCAAAAAATCCAAATCAAAAATTTTATTTGAAAAAGTCGATTTTTTTCCGATTTTGAAATTTTCTGACCAAAACGATAAAAATTTAGCCGATTTTGACTAAGTTTTTCGATTTGTACCACTTTTTCAAACGCCGATTGCCGGCGAACCATTCATAGGAGAAGGTTGTGCTTTTGCAGGTAGATAAAGCACGTCTTTCTGCAATTTTCAACACAAACCAGAAGGTTCTATCTTCTGCAGTTCCATAGTTACAGGCGCTAGAAGTTTGGGTTTTTTCGGGAAAATGACCCAAATTTGCCGAGTTTTTTTGCCTCTAGTTTTGCCCCAAAATTCACAAAACAAGTTTTAATCGAATTTCTGGCATCCCTGAAACCCAAAAACTTCAATCATGTCCAAAAAATCCAAATCAAAAATTTTATTTGAAAAAGTCGATTTTTTTCCGATTTTGAAATTTTCTGACCAAAACGATAAAAATTTAGCCGATTTTGACTAAGTTTTTCGATTTGTACCACTTTTTCAAACGCCGATTGCCGGCGAACCATTCATAGGAGAAGGTTGTGCTTTTGCAGGTAGATAAAGCACGTCTTTCTGCAATTTTCAACACAAAGCAGATGGTTCTATCTTATGCAGTTCCATAGTTACAGGCGCTAGAAGTTTGGGTTTTTTCGGGAAAATGACCCAAATTTGCCGAGTTTTTTTGCCTCTAGTTTTGCCCCAAAATTCACAAAACAAGTTTTAATCGAATTTCTGGCATCCCTGAAACCCAAAAACTTCAATCATGTCCAAAAAATCCAAATCAAAAATTTTATTTGAAAAAGTCGATTTTTTTCCGATTTTGAAATTTTCTGACCAAAACGATAAAAATTTAGCCGATTTTGACTAAGTTTTTCGATTTGTACCACTTTTTCAAACGCCGATTGCCGGCGAACCATTCATAGGAGAAGGTTGTGCTTTTGCAGGTAGATAAAGCACGTCTTTCTGCAATTTTCAACACAAACCAGAAGGTTCTATCTTATGCAGTTCCATAGTTACAGGCGCTAGAAGTTTGGGTTTTTTCGGGAAAATGACCCAAATTTGCCGAGTTTTTTTGCCTCTAGTTTTGCCCCAAAATTCACAAAACAAGTTTTAATCGAATTTCTGGCATCCCTGAAACCCAAAAACTTCAATCATGTCCAAAAAATCCAAATCAAAAATTTTATTTGAAAAAGTCGATTTTTTTCCGATTTTGAAATTTTCTGACCAAAACGATAAAAATTTAGCCGATTTTGACTAAGTTTTTCGATTTGTACCACTTTTTCAAACGCCGATTGCCGGCGGACCATTCATAGGAGAAGGTTGTGCTTTTGCAGGTAGATAAAGCACGTCTTTCTGCAATTTTCAACACAAACCAGAAGGTTCTATCTTATGCAGTTCCATAGTTACAGGCGCTAGAAGTTTGGGTTTTTTCGGGAAAATGACCCAAATTTGCCGAGTTTTTTTGCCTCTAGTTTTGCCCCAAAATTCACAAAACAAGTTTTAATCGAATTTCTGGCATCCCTGAAACCCAAAAACTTCAATCATGTCCAAAAAATCCAAATCAAAAATTTTATTTGAAAAAGTCGATTTTTTTCCGATTTTGAAATTTTCTGACCAAAACGATAAAAATTTAGCCGATTTTGACTAAGTTTTTCGATTTGTACCACTTTTTCAAACGCCGATTGCCGGCGAACCATTCATAGGAGAAGGTTGTGCTTTTGCAGGTAGATAAAGCACGTCTTTCTGCAATTTTCAACACAAACCAGAAGGTTCTATCTTCTGCAGTTCCATAGTTACAGGCGCTAGAAGTTTGGGTTTTTTCGGGAAAATGACCCAAATTTGCCGAGTTTTTTTGCCTCTAGTTTTGCCCCAAAATTCACAAAACAAGTTTTAATCGAATTTCTGGCATCCCTGAAACCCAAAAACTTCAATCATGTCCAAAAAATCCAAATCAAAAATTTTATTTGAAAAAGTCGATTTTTTTCCGATTTTGAAATTTTCTGACCAAAACGATAAAAATTTAGCCGATTTTGACTAAGTTTTTCGATTTGTACCACTTTTTCAAACGCCGATTGCCGGCGAACCATTCATAGGAGAAGGTTGTGCTTTTGCAGGTAGATAACGCACGTCTTTCTGCAATTTTCAACACAAACCAGAAGGTTCTATCTTCTGCAGTTCCATAGTTACAGGCGCTAGAAGTTTGGGTTTTTTCGGGAAAATGACCCAAATTTGCCGAGTTTTTTTGCCTCTAGTTTTGCCCCAAAATTCACAAAACAAGTTTTAATCGAATTTCTGGCATCCCTGAAACCCAAAAACTTCAATCATGTCCAAAAAATCCAAATCAAAAATTTTATTTGAAAAAGTCGATTTTTTTCCGATTTTGAAATTTTCTGACCAAAACGATAAAAATTTAGCCGATTTTGACTAAGTTTTTCGATTTGTACCACTTTTTCAAACGCCGATTGGCGGCGAACCATTCATAGGAGAAGGTTGTGCTTTTGCAGGTAGATAAAGCACGTCTTTCTGCAATTTTCAACACAAACCAGAAGGTTCTATCTTATGCAGTTCCATAGTTACAGGCGCTAGAAGTTTGGGTTTTTTCGGGAAAATGACCCAAATTTGCCGAGTTTTTTTGCCTCTAGTTTTGCCCCAAAATTCACAAAACAAGTTTTAATCGAATTTCTGGCATCCCTGAAACCCAAAAACTTCAATCATGTCCAAAAAATCCAAATCAAAAATTTTATTTGAAAAAGTCGATTTTTTTCCGATTTTGAAATTTTCTGACCAAAACGATAAAAATTTAGCCGATTTTGACTAAGTTTTTCGATTTGTACCACTTTTTCAAACGCCGATTGCCGGCGAACCATTCATAGGAGAAGGTTGTGCTTTTGCAGGTAGATAAAGCACGTCTTTCTGCAATTTTCAACACAAAGCAGATGGTTCTATCTTATGCAGTTCCATAGTTACAGGCGCTAGAAGTTTGGGTTTTTTCGGGAAAATGACCCAAATTTGCCGAGTTTTTTTGCCTCTAGTTTTGCCCCAAAATTCACAAAACAAGTTTTAATCGAATTTCTGGCATCCCTGAAACCCAAAAACTTCAATCATGTCCAAAAAATCCAAATCAAAAATTTTATTTGAAAAAGTCGATTTTTTTCCGATTTTGAAATTTTCTGACCAAAACGATAAAAATTTAGCCGATTTTGACTAAGTTTTTCGATTTGTACCACTTTTTCAAACGCCGATTGCCGGCGAACCATTCATAGGAGAAGGTTGTGCTTTTGCAGGTAGATAAAGCACGTCTTTCTGCAATTTTCAACACAAACCAGAAGGTTCTATCTTATGCAGTTCCATAGTTACAGGCGCTAGAAGTTTGGGTTTTTTCGGGAAAATGACCCAAATTTGCCGAGTTTTTTTGCCTCTAGTTTTGCCCCAAAATTCACAAAACAAGTTTTAATCGAATTTCTGGCATCCCTGAAACCCAAAAACTTCAATCATGTCCAAAAAATCCAAATCAAAAATTTTATTTGAAAAAGTCGATTTTTTTCCGATTTTGAAATTTTCTGACCAAAACGATAAAAATTTAGCCGATTTTGACTAAGTTTTTCGATTTGTACCACTTTTTCAAACGCCGATTGCCGGCGGACCATTCATAGGAGAAGGTTGTGCTTTTGCAGGTAGATAAAGCACGTCTTTCTGCAATTTTCAACACAAACCAGAAGGTTCTATCTTATGCAGTTCCATAGTTACAGGCGCTAGAAGTTTGGGTTTTTTCGGGAAAATGACCCAAATTTGCCGAGTTTTTTTGCCTCTAGTTTTGCCCCAAAATTCACAAAACAAGTTTTAATCGAATTTCTGGCATCCCTGAAACCCAAAAACTTCAATCATGTCCAAAAAATCCAAATCAAAAATTTTATTTGAAAAAGTCGATTTTTTTCCGATTTTGAAATTTTCTGACCAAAACGATAAAAATTTAGCCGATTTTGACTAAGTTTTTCGATTTGTACCACTTTTTCAAACGCCGATTGCCGGCGAACCATTCATAGGAGAAGGTTGTGCTTTTGCAGGTAGATAAAGCACGTCTTTCTGCAATTTTCAACACAAACCAGAAGGTTCTATCTTCTGCAGTTCCATAGTTACAGGCGCTAGAAGTTTGGGTTTTTTCGGGAAAATGACCCAAATTTGCCGAGTTTTTTTGCCTCTAGTTTTGCCCCAAAATTCACAAAACAAGTTTTAATCGAATTTCTGGCATCCCTGAAACCCAAAAACTTCAATCATGTCCAAAAAATCCAAATCAAAAATTTTATTTGAAAAAGTCGATTTTTTTCCGATTTTGAAATTTTCTGACCAAAACGATAAAAATTTAGCCGATTTTGACTAAGTTTTTCGATTTGTACCACTTTTTCAAACGCCGATTGCCGGCGAACCATTCATAGGAGAAGGTTGTGCTTATGCAGGTAGATAAAGCACGTCTTTCTGCAATTTTCAACACAAACCAGAAGGTTCTATCTTCTGCAGTTCCATAGTTACAGGCGCTAGAAGTTTGGGTTTTTTCGGGAAAATGACCCAAATTTGCCGAGTTTTTTTGCCTCTAGTTTTGCCCCAAAATTCACAAAACAAGTTTTAATCGAATTTCTGGCATCCCTGAAACCCAAAAACTTCAATCATGTCCAAAAAATCCAAATCAAAAATTTTATTTGAAAAAGTCGATTTTTTTCCGATTTTGAAATTTTCTGACCAAAACGATAAAAATTTAGCCGATTTTGACTAAGTTTTTCGATTTGTACCACTTTTTCAAACGCCGATTGCCGGCGAACCATTCATAGGAGAAGGTTGTGCTTTTGCAGGTAGATAAAGCACGTCTTTCTGCAATTTTCAACACAAACCAGAAGGTTCTATCTTCTGCAGTTCCATAGTTACAGGCGCTAGAAGTTTGGGTTTTTTCGGGAAAATGACCCAAATTTGCCGAGTTTTTTTGCCTCTAGTTTTGCCCCAAAATTCACAAAACAAGTTTTAATCGAATTTCTGGCATCCCTGAAACCCAAAAACTTCAATCATGCCCAAAAAATCCAAATCAAAAATTTTATTTGAAAAAGTCGATTTTTTTCCGATTTTGAAATTTTCTGACCAAAACGATAAAAATTTAGCCGATTTTGACTAAGTTTTTCGATTTGTACCACTTTTTCAAACGCCGATTGCCGGCGAACCATTCATAGGAGAAGGTTGTGCTTTTGCAGGTAGATAAAGCACGTCTTTCTGCAATTTTCAACACAAACCAGAAGGTTCTATCTTCTGCAGTTCCATAGTTACAGGCGCTAGAAGTTTGGGTTTTTTCGGGAAAATGACCCAAATTTGCCGAGTTTTTTTGCCTCTAGTTTTGCCCCAAAATTCACAAAACAAGTTTTAATCGAATTTCTGGCATCCCTGAAACCCAAAAACTTCAATCATGTCCAAAAAATCCAAATCAAAAATTTTATTTGAAAAAGTCGATTTTTTTCCGATTTTGAAATTTTCTGACCAAAACGATAAAAATTTAGCCGATTTTGACTAAGTTTTTCGATTTGTACCACTTTTTCAAACGCCGATTGCCGGCGAACCATTCATAGGAGAAGGTTGTGCTTTTGCAGGTAGATAAAGCACGTCTTTCTGCAATTTTCAACACAAACCAGAAGGTTCTATCTTCTGCAGTTCCATAGTTACAGGCGCTAGAAGTTTGGGTTTTTTCGGGAAAATGACCCAAATTTGCCGAGTTTTTTTGCCTCTAGTTTTGCCCCAAAATTCACAAAACAAGTTTTAATCGAATTTCTGGCATCCCTGAAACCCAAAAACTTCAATCATGTCCAAAAAATCCAAATCAAAAATTTTATTTGAAAAAGTCGATTTTTTTCCGATTTTGAAATTTTCTGACCAAAACGATAAAAATTTAGCCGATTTTGACTAAGTTTTTCGATTTGTACCACTTTTTCAAACGCCGATTGCCGGCGAACCATTCATAGGAGAAGGTTGTGCTTTTGCAGGTAGATAAAGCACGTCTTTCTGCAATTTTCAACACAAACCAGAAGGTTCTATCTTCTGCAGTTCCATAGTTACAGGCGCTAGAAGTTTGGGTTTTTTCGGGAAAATGACCCAAATTTGCCGAGTTTTTTTGCCTTTAGTTTTGCCCCAAAATTCACAAAACAAGTTTTAATCGAATTTCTGGCATCCCTGAAACCCAAAAACTTCAATCATGTCCAAAAAATATAAATCAAAAATTTTATTTGAAAAAGTCGATTTTTTTCCGATTTTGAAATTTTCTGACCAAAACGATAAAAATTTAGCCGATTTTGACTAAGTTTTTCGATTTGTACCACTTTTTCAAACGCCGATTGCCGGCGAACCATTCATAGGAGAAGGTTGTGCTTTTGCAGGTAGATAAAGCACGTCTTTCTGCAATTTTCAACACAAACCAGAAGGTTCTATCTTATGCAGTTCCATAGTTACAGGCGCTAGAAGTTTGGGTTTTTTCGGGAAAATGACCCAAATTTGCCGAGTTTTTTTGCCTCTAGTTTTGCCCCAAAATTCACAAAACATGTTTTAATCGAATTTCTGGCATCCCTGAAACCCAAAAACTTCAATCATATCCAAAAAATCCAAATCAAAAATTTTATTTGAAAAAGTCGATTTTTTCCGATTTTGAAATTTTCTGACCAAAACGATAAAAATTTAGCCGATTTTGACTAAGTTTTTCGATTTGTACCACTTTTTTAAACGCCGATTGTCGGCGAACCATTTATCCGAGAACGTTGTGCTTTTGCAGGTAGATAAAGCACGTCTTGCTGCAATTTACTACATAAACCAGAAGGTTGTATCTCAAGCGGTTCTATAGTTACAGGAGCTAGAAGTTTGGTTTTTTTCTGAAAAATGACAAAAATTTGCCGAGTTTTTTGTCTTTAGTTTTGTCCCAAAATTCATAAAACAAGTTCTAATCGAATAAAGAAATAGTACTAGTAGAATCTACTTACTGGACAGTCGCTAAAGTCAGATTTTCGAATTACTAAATCGGAATTTCATTAACTAATTCGGGTTTTTCTACTACTAAACCCATACCAATCGGATTTCCCAGTATCTGCATCTGATTTTCTGGTTACTAAACGGTTAAAAATCGGATTTGTATGTTATTTAATTTGGGTAATCCGGTCAGTAAAACTGGATTTCCAATATATATGTATTGGAATTTGAAGTCATTAAAAATTATCGTAAAAATTAAAAAAAATTGTAATTCTTGGACGATAACATAGTTTCCTGTGATTCTTTTCCTACCTTTTTCGATATACATACGCGTGATAATGCAAAAATTAAACTTTATGATTGTGACTTATCCAAACATATCATTTTCTAACCATTCCAGACTCTCTTTTGTTGGATTGTTAATGTTATTGTAATTTTGAATTGTCTGTCTATAAGCAATGATAAATTATTATCTAATTCTAGATTTTTTTTTTAAAAAGATGTTATATGACCAGCGAGTCTGTAAAAGACAAACCTTTTGTTCGGGTGAGCAAGAAATGTGGCCAGACGTCCCCCCTTCCGCTCCAGAGAACCTGGGGGATATGATACCCTGTGTCCCCCACCACCACAAATGGTCAAGCTTGGAGTGTCTGTAATGGACATACAATAGATAACTGTACTATAGAGTCAGAATAACAATGGTTAGTATGGAGATAACAGTAGTATAGAGTCAGAATAACAATGGTAAGTATGTAGATAACTGTACTATAGAGTCAGAATAACAATGGTAAGTATGGAGATAACAGTAGTATAGAGTCAGAATAGCAATGGTAAGTATGGAGATAACTGTAGTATAGAGTCAGAATACCAATGGTAAGTATGGAGATAACAGTAATATAGGGTCAGAATAACAATGGTAAGTATGGAGATAACTGTAGTATAGAGTCAGAATAACAATGGTAAGTATGGAGATAACTGTAGTATAGAGTCAGAATAACAATGGTAAGTATGGAGATAACTGTAGTATAGAGTCAGAATAACAATGGTAAGTATGGAGATAACTGTAGTATAGAGTCAGAATAACAATGGTAAGTATGGAGATAACTGTACTATAGAGTCAGAATAACAATGGTAAGTATGGAGATAACAGTAGTATAGAGTCAGAATAACAATGGTAAGTATGGAGATAACAGTAGTATAGAGTCAGAATAACAATGGTAAGTATGAAGATTACCATTTTACAATTACAATGATGAGTATGAGACTAACAGTGTTGTGAAGTTCAGAGATAGCAGTGGTAATTATGAAGCTAACAGCAGCATAGAGTATGTATAACAGTTGTGGGTATGAAGCTAACGGAAGTTTCGAGTCAGTATAACACTAGTAAGTTTAACAGTATTATGGAATTCAGAGATGACAGTTGTAAGTACAACATTAATAGGACATTATGCTAATTATCCTAGAAAAGTATCTAATTTATGACAAATGATATAAACATTGCACATTTGTGGGCATTTGGGTCACTCTTCGAGTACCTAAGACGACAGTGAACTATCTCTGGGAGTCTATTACTAAAGTAAAAATAGGGTGGTACTTTTAAGTGATTTTCTGTCAGGCGTTGCTTTAGATCATAGATTGATGGGGCTAGTTTGATATTGTTTGGTAGTGTATTCCATAACTGAACTGCAGACGGTAGGAAAGAGTTTTCGTATCGGACAGATTTTGATGGAATTCTCTTTAATTCATCTTGATTGCGGACTGGATAAGGGTTAACAGCTGATACTGTTGGTGGAACAAGAAGACTTAAGGAAGGTGGAACATGCCTGTAGATCATTTTATAGAATAAAATTATTTTATGACGTCTACTATTCCAGTAACATTACCCACATTGCGCACTGCATGGGGTGTCCTGACTAGATCTAATTGACGTAATACTACATTTATTTCAATTTTATTGTTGGATGGTACAACAAGCCTAGGCAATTGAAAAAGACTACTGTCCCTGTTCCGGCAAAATTCCCCTTATTGCACACTGCGTTATTGTTTGTCTTCATTAGCCCTATAGGATACATAACAGACACCACAATATTTATTATCAAATCCAATTATGTAATAGAAGATAAGCATTATCTTCGAAGAATTAACTATTGTCTTTATAAAGTAAATTTCATCATACGAGTTCTATCCTTTACACCTCGATTATTTTAGCAAGGATCTCTGTCTTGAATTATAACCGAGCTTTCCAATCGGGTCCAGGAAAATGTCAGTTATCCCGATTACAGCATTGGGATTTTTTACATGGATACGCTTTCATATCGTATCCATTGTGGAATGCCGAATACATAACTCCAGCTTTCTCGAAAAGTTTCGTTAAGTATCAATGACCTTTTTTGAATATTGTCCATTGTTCAAATCTACAATCAAATCCAAAAAATCCGGACTACAACATTCGGTATTCTTTTGTTATTCCCAGTTGATGTTCTTATGTTTCGAAAATTTAAAATCAAAACATTCAAACAGTTAATATTTGTTTACATGTTTTATCAGCGTTACCTCCCTTTAACTACTATTTCATTCTACATACTGTAAATTTTTACTCGGTCATGGGTCTTAAACAAAATTCAAACAAAATAGTTCTTGTGGTTCCACAGAAGAATATGTCTCTTTTGCACTGAGTAGAATCTGAAAAAGTGATGTCTTGTACACCAATTCCCTTTTATAAGATCTTTTTGACTGACTGTGTAAAGCCTTAGTTTCAGTAGAAAACTGACTTTATGCTTTCTTCACTCCCAAATACATTTTTTTAAACACTGTTTTACAAAATGGAGCTTTTAGTCCGAATTAAGGATCAAATTCTAGTGTAAACTGTGCAGTCAAGGGCGTGGAAGAAAGAGTCGCGGTGCCCGAGAACCGATATTAAAAACACATTGGCAGTCGGTTTTCTCAAATTATTCTTTTGGGAGCCGCGACTTTTCCTTTGATAGTTAGTTGATTAAACTTTAAACTCGAACTGGAATATCACAACCGATATTTCAATGGTTTAAAACCTAACTATCCAATCGACACTAAGAAATAATATACTGAGTAAAAATTTAAAATAAGTGACACTGATTGGTGATAATTGATCTAATCAGGCGGCACAATGTGAACCTTAGAGTCACGGTTTGTTCGGAATTACTCGTATCCAACTCGACAAAAATCAACAATTTTGGGCGAAAATAATTTGATTTGAAAATCGAAACTAAGGTGACAATTTCGTAGTAGATTTGTCAATCTACTTAAAAAAATCCAAAAGTCAAAGACTTATAGTTAGCAATTCTTAAGCTAAAATGCTGTACGAGACCTCCTAGCTGTGTGAAAGCCATCATTTGTACAATGAATTCCAAAAAATCGCGATTGTCTCGATCGACAAGGGTACAGCTTGGGCTCTAATTGGTGGTAGTCTTAATCATCCAGTCTTAATCCTTCGCTTCATTTGCCATGTTAAAAAAAAGACTTTATATATTGGTGTCTTGTTTCTAGCTACTTATTTCGTTTAAAAGAATAACATATTTCGTTAAAAAGAATTATTTATTTCGTTAAAAAGAATTATTTATTTCGTTTTAACAAAATACATCATAGTATTTCGTTTGAAGGAAATAGTAACAATTACTTTAATAGATTATTTCGTTAAAATGAAATATTTGGCATTATTACCTTTTAACGAATAAATTGTTTGGTGTTAGGTGGTGATGAGAACACAGTCTCATAATGGCACTGGCCCAGGTCACAAAGTAAAGATTTATGATGCAAGTTTAAGGTTAAATATTATGTTAATTATGAATAAATAGTCTATAAATACATGCTGTATCATTTCTTTTTCGGTGGAAATGCTGTAAATATAGGAATCAATCTTCCTCTGTGTCAAAGAATACCTAATGATAAATCTTACAAAAAGAAAATAAATTAAAACAAGTTCTCAAAATGTACCTATAAGAAATTATTAAATCATAAATAATCTTATAATTAAAAATATTGCTAAATCAAATTTTAATTGTTATGATATAAGGGTGTTAACGAAATAACATTTTCGTTTTAAATGAAATAATGAAAAAAAGTATTGAAAATTGCGCCTAAGAGTCTCCGTACAAAAGCTTATTTCCCAACTAGATAGAAAATAAGGGGACCATCTTGTAAGGTCAGTACCCTTTTGGTCGATAAATTTGTTAATATCATGCTAGAATGATTTGACAGTTACTTTTCTATAAAAGTTGTTTTTCATATTTCGCACTTGTAACTTCGGTGTAATGTTACCATTTCAATCGAATCTCACGAGTGACTGAACACAAAAAAGTGGAATACCCTTCTTGTAACAACCTTATTTGCACTCTTGTCCACTAAAATAAAATATTTTACTCTGAAATTGACCTCTATTTAAAATATATCTCACCACCTCACCAAAAGGTTCCATCCTATGCTCTCAAGCCAAAAAGACAGAATAGACCAATGTCCAGACTTCTGACTTAAGCTTTCGATCAAATATTTGACACTTGAAAGTCGGACTGAACTATTACGAATGAAATAAAAGACACGAAAATAGTGGAGATATACACAGACATAGAGTTTATACACCAAACTAAATCAGTCGATTTTCCGGTTTAGAAAAGAAGTTCGGTTACAACACGGCGTTTTACTATGTTCGTGTCTGATTCTGTCTTCAATGAAGTTTCGTATGTGAAAACGCTAGTAATCTTAAAATTCCTTCTTTGCAGTTGATCGAATTCTCGTCTCATCGATATAATGATCTCAACAAAATATATTTTAAAATCAGATGATGGGTCATAGGCGTATTAAAAAAAGACACATTGACTTCAACAGTACTGTACTTTCTACCCTTCTCAACTCTAACTTTTGTCATTTTCTTCCAGCTACACGAAAGGTTCGAGGTCCCGGACTACAATTTCTGAAACAGAGCAACCCCCAACCAACCCAACCAACTACTATAGACGACTACAGGAAGAAAACAGTTGTTAATATCTCGTCCAAACCACTTACCAATGACCAAATCAACCTCTTATCCAAGGGATTAAACTATCGTACTACTAACAAATCCTTACCTAAAGAAGCCATTGTGACAAATATCGAAAATGGACTCCAACAACTAGCACCCAATGGGAAATTAAACCATGTAAGACATCAAATATTGAATATAATTAAGCAAGCCAAACCCCAGAAGTCCAACCTAACCAAACAAGATAGAAAAGCCATCAAAGAGCTCAACCAAGACTCATCCATAACAGTAGTACCAGCCGATACAGGTAAAGCAACAGTCGCGATTGATAACAACCACCTGGAAGAATTAGTGAAGACGACACTTGAAGACCCAGATACCTACCAAAGAACCAGCACTGACCCAACAGCCACTTTAAACCGAAAATTAAAAGCTAAACTAAAAGACCTTGCAGAAAAACAAAAAATTGATGAAGTGCTACATAAACAGCCGCATATATCACATCCAAGTCCCCCCTACGCTAAAGCTCAGATAAAGATTCATAAGGACCCAGTAAAAGTTAGATTACTTGTGTGTTCTCGTAACAGTGTCTATTATAAGTTATCCCAACACATTACTCAACTACTCGCGCCACTAGGTAAAGCAGCTAAATCATTTGTTAAAGACTCGGCCCAATTTTGTAACCAAATTAAATCAGAACAGTATAACGGTAAATTAGTTAGCTACGATGTTGTAGATTTGTTTACCAATGTACCCACAGATTTAGTCATAGATATCCTTGCTAATCGCCTTTCAGTGTGTCTCTCTGATCTTAATACGAAACTTAGTATCAATAGTATAACTGATCTGGCAAAACTATGTATCTCCTCAACTTACTTTACATGGAAAGGTGAAATGTCCAATCAAATTCATGGTCTACCTATGAGATCTCCTATTAGCCCCTTACTTACAGAGATCTACATGACCTATTTTGAAGAAAATGCTCTCATCACTGCTCCATACCAACCACAATGCTGGCTACGAAAAGTCGATGACACCTTTGTAATTATAGACGCCGACAAAGACCCCGAAGATCTCAGACGTCACCTCAACAGCATCCATCCCAGAATACAGTTCACTATTGAACATGAGTCTACCAACCATCAGCTACCATTCCTTGATGTAATGATTACTAGATCAGATGATAAACTATCCACCAAAGTATTTCGAAAACCGACCCATACCGACCAGTATGTACACAATGACTCCAACCACCCAATTACAGTAAAAACTGGTATCATTTCAACACTCACAAGAAGAGCTAACCTCATTTGTGACAGTGAAAACCTAGATGAAGAATTAGAGCACCTAAAGAACTCATTCACCAATTTTAATGAATACCCCCTTCAACTGGTAGAACAGACTATGAAGAATACCCTAGCACCAACCTGTAAACCACTCAAACCCTCCAAAACCCCCATACATGTCAATATACCATATGTAGGAAGAACTAGCAACCATATCAAAAGAATATTGACAGACCAGGTCGGAGCTACAGTTACTTTCTCAGGCAGCACCTCATTGAAAACTCTAATCCATGCAGAAGGCAGAACTGAAGAACCCAACCCTGACCCTAAATGTGTGGTGTATAAAAATAATTGTAGCTGTAATAAGTCCTACATAGGTGAAACTTCCGGACCGATATCCGTAAGAACAGATGAGCACAAAACAGCCTGCACCAACTGGAAACCTGATGACTCTGCAGTGGCCGAACACTACCTCAAAGACAGGCGCCATAGAGTGCGGTGGAATAAAGTTGAAATTTTAGCTAGTAACCAGACCTTCTGGAAAAACAGAAAGATACGTGAAGCCATCGAAATTATGAAACATAAGCCAGAGCTTAATAGAGACACAGGATACTATATCTCTAATGTGTGGAAGGACCTCTTTTGATTGATTCATTAACTACTCCTCTTATCCTTATTATGTGATTAACACTGTTATCTTTGCATACTGTCCCCCAATACCTATTATTATACTGTTGTTTTTATATATGGTTTCCTTTACCCTTTGTTGTTAACGATTTATTTGCTATATATATACTCTGTTAGTCTTATTATGTTATTCATTCTCTTGATACAAAAAATAAATGTATGAGCATGTGAAACGTTGAGTTAATAAATGTCAGAAATAGTATATCCATATATTTTGTGCTTCTTTAGTCTGAATGACTCGTCACTTTTTTAATTGTAGACTGTCGTTGATTCCTTGGCGAGCTGCTAAAACAACCAAGTGACAACTTAAAGAGTAAAATAAAATAATTTAATACGTAAAAAAAACAAACATTTCTGATTATAAAAAGGGAATAATAGAAGGAGAAAACTCTAATGAATTCTTTTATCCAGTAGATTCTAATGTCTATAAGAAATATTCTTCCATTTTGGATAACGTCTTCTATTCCCTTAAATACCTGTGTAATCACTAGTATATTGTTTGCTCTAGAAAAATAATCCAATTATGGCTCCAACCTTCCTTTGAAATTAAAGATGGGATTACGTCAAAGCTGGATCAGCTTCGTTTTTTTTTTGGCAGGTCCTAGGTAGGTTATTGTTACTTTCTATTGCTATATTTACATTGTTAATGTGCGACTCGCTGTACTAGGATAGTGTGGACCAATAGTAGTTGTCTACCATGTTATTATTACTGGACCACTAGTAGTTGTTTACCATGTTATTATTACTGGACCACTGATAGTTGTCTACCATGTTATTATTACTGGACCACTGGTAGTTGTCTACCATGTTATTAATACTGCACCACTGGTAGTTGTCTACCATGTTATTATTACTGGACCACTGGTAGTTGTCTACCATGTTATTATTACTGGACCACTGGTAGTTACCTACCATGTTATCATAACTGGGCCACTGGTAGTAAAGTTCTCTACCATGTTATTATTACTAGACCACTGATAGTTGTCTACCATGCACTCTACTTGGAAATATGAAGGTTTAATTTAGAATTCATTGCTAAATAGTTTGATGTCGTATCCTGTGTATTTTTCTGGTCGATTTCCGATCGGTTTACGTTGTCTTTGGCCGTTTCCTGGTCGTTTCATGTTTTAATAAGTACGGAGTATCAAGGCGAAGCAAACTTTCTTCCACCATTGAGAATGTATTCAAAATTAATTCTTGACGTAGGATTTTCTTGGCTGTTGATTTGGGATTTGAACATACTCTATATGTACATGTAATTGTAAAGTCTTAGGAAATATTATCACTGCAAGAAAATCGTACGACTCCAAACGAAACATTTCATTTTCTATTTCTATATGGAATAGTCTCACTAACTTACAAATCGTATCAATAGATACACATGGATTTGGAGGCTCAAATTTTGACAATGAGCTTTGAGAGTCTAAGACTAAGGTAAGATTGTTCAAACAGATGACGGACGTGCTCCTTTTATTTACTATCAATTGGTTGATTCTTGATTTGATGGTAAATATACACCATCCAGCGGTTTAAACCCCACCCGTTAGTAAAATGCTAGAGAAAAGAAAGAAACATCTATATTTTACAAGGATAACAACTTAGGTTCCGCGTGGATCCTTTCTCCCAGCTGGTCCTTGGCCAAACTTCTTGGCATTGATCTTTCCAGGATTATCCGTACCCATTTACAGCTGGGTGGACTGGTATTATGAGTGAAAATTACTTATTCAAGGTCATCGGACTTTCACACCCTCTCAAACATAACAACCTTCATTTCCTCGTATCCAAGCAAATGACGTTATGTTTGCAAAGAACGATGCGCTAACCACTGTTCTATAAAACCATTGTTTTCAATTAATTTAAGTTTTTTAACTGGCGGATTTGTATTTTTGTTTTTTTACAATTCGCTGAAAACTTGTGCATGTTCCGGACCAGCATTCTACGCCGATCACTGTCCATCAGCGACGAATGCCAGCGTTCACTAGCGTCCACACAGTGCTCTTCCGGCACTTTCCCAGCAACCTAGGACGATAACCAACGTTTTCAATGTTATAGAACGGTAACCACAACGTCAAGGTGTGCTGGACCGTTAATATTTATTTTTTTCAGTAGATATGTACTCTTAAAAAGATTGAGGGGAAAATTACTCTGTATAATCTTCTGGAATATTTTAAGACTATATATTGTATTTAAAAAATGAACTTAAAGATGGGTTTTCCTTTTTTAGAAAGTACAGATGTTCTATAAACACTTGATCTCACATAAATAAACTTACAAGCTGAATAAGATGAGAATTACCAACCGAGAAGCCGATCAATAAGTTCATAAAGTCTTTTTGTATAATCATACAGTACATACATAGATAATTATGATTAATGAATACACTCATATATAATGTAAATATAATAATACAATTAGAAACGCACATAATAAAATAGTTTGCTCAATTGATACTAAAATTTAAGGAAAACCTATCTTTAAATATGGAACTTAAATAATTATATAAAGCATCTTCCTATTTTCTATTATAAGAATGTATGTATGCCCTATCGTTCTAGCCTTGACATGGTTGTTGGCCTATTTAACATCGGCGATTGTTAATATCGCTTCGAAATATAAAAACAAGCTTTATTTCAGTTTGAACTGGTTAACCCTTATTATATAAGTAAGTTTAACATTAAAGGGTATATCCAATATAGGAAAATATGAATATGATAATCTTTTATCATACTATTTTATTCTTATTGTATAATACGTAAGATTTTAACGACATACAGAAGCAAGGGCAGGGGCGTACATATAAAATCGTGAATGGGTGGGAGTGTTGTAAATTTGTTCTGGACAATTTTTTCCCAACGACGAGGGGCAATGCCAATACTTCCTGGAAAACTTTGTAAATTGTTCAGCATTACAGTGAATGATCTCTTTAATATTACAATATTGCTATCTTTTTTGCTGCTGAGGACCTACGGAGGTGTGAAACGACCTTTTCTAGAAAATTTTGAGAATATGATATCCTGAAACGCGACTTCCTGACATTTCTTTTATTTGGTGAATTTAAGGGGTTTTTTTGTACGACCTGTGGGACCGAAACTAGAAAATTTTGGGACTTAGACGCCTGGAAACGCAAATTTCTAACATTGACTGACGAAGTAATGGTTTATTTGTGTAGGGACTGATGGAACAACATAAGAAAAATTGGGAAATTAGACGCCTAGAAACGCAATTCCTGACATTATCTGACGAAGTAAAGAATTTTTTCCGTAGGGACTGCAGGACCAACAATAGAAAATTTTGGGAATTAGATGCCTGGAAACGCAATTACCAGCGAATTTGAAGTTCAAGATTATTGGCTACGGGCCTGACCCTCCTACAAAAAATATTTTCTCCCTACAGTTTGATTTTTTCTTCGACATAAATTCCGCTTCCGCTTGTGTTGAAAAATTTGAGGTATAATCTCGACTGATGGGATTGAACCCTGGACCTTCAGGTTAGCGAGCTAGCGTCTAATTCACTGAGTCACTGCGACTCCTTTTAATGATTTTGAGACAACTCTTATGATTGTCTGAAATTTCTGTGGCAATTTGTCTTATACAACATGGCGATCTTCTTTCTAAAATTAGCACCACGCTTGGATATTTTAAAACTCATATTACAGACAACAATTAGTGGTTTTTTCTGTCGAAATAAAGCTGGTATGGAGCTGACCTCATAATATATAAGAAACTCGTCAGCTTTTGAGGAAAAACCTAAAAAATGAATATTTCAGCGCCCGAAATTGGCGCTATATTTCAAGATTTATTCAATCTTGGAATAATGTCTCTCAATACCAGTGGCAGAGGGACTGGATGTTCCACTTTAAACAAATTTATCTTTAAAGAGCTTCGTAAAATAATCGTATAAAGCATCATCCTATTTTCTATTGAATTTATGCTCTGTTGTTCTAGCCTTGACTTGTTGGTCTATTTAAAGCAGTGGTTCCCAAAAATTTTCAAAACCCAAATTCACGAAGCTTCCAGGGCCATGGCCCCCTGTTCAATTCCAAACTAGGGCAAAATAGGGAATATAGTGCAAGGGTTGTTTTTGTGCCTTCTCATCATCACGAGGTCAGATGCATTTGACCACAAGCAACTACAGACCTTGCATATACCAAAAATGGTATACATCCTCGGGCCCAATAGCCTACTGACAAACACCCCAGGTTGGGAACCATTGATTTAAAGTGATACAACCTCTTAGAATGAACAAACAAATTAAGTTCTCAAACTTGGCCAATAAGAGTATACATTTATCAAAGGTGTCAGTATACAAATAAACCCATAAAACTATGTAATTTTCCATACCATTACACGTTGTAATTGAAAAACGCATAAAATTTGAGTGAGCGTTTTTCAATTATTGTATATAAACATAGTTTTCTGGATTTATTAGATTATTTAGGTAATCTGATGTATAGATATGCCACCCAGGTAAGTCCCCTGATAAATATATACTAGTACTCATATTGACTAAGTTTGAAAATTAAGATTCCTTTAACAATGTATATTGTTTATTTCTGATGCGGAATATTAAATTAAAAACAAGATGTTTGAACTGTATTTTTTTTTTCAGGTATCATTAAACACTATAGAATAATATGCACATAATAATATAAAAAAAAAATGGTGTAATTCAAAGGGATTGTAAAGAGGTTTTCTAAACTTTTATGTGTATCGGAGTCACTGACAACACTAATCTATTAACTTTTATTTTGTGTGGTTCTTGCATTTACTAAATGGGACTGCAATAGTAACCATTTAGAGACACATTAGTTTTAGTTTTAGTAGAACCACAGACGTCAGAATAAAAATAGAGATATTGCAAATTGATGATGTCAGTGTCCCCATGTCCACATAAATGTTTCAAAAATCTCTTTGCAATCCCTCTAATAACCGAAATGAGTTACATGAGATCATGGATTATTTATGAGATGAAATCAAGTATCACAGGGAAGTGAAATAAAGGTATGAAACACAACAAAACTAGGGTTTAAAGATTTCTTAAATGAAATTTGAAAAAAATGTACATCAATTCCTTTTCATAAGGTGGTCGACATTTATTTAATTGACACGATTCTTACTATAGTAGGTTTAATTCAATGTTCTGGTTGTGGTCGTACATAGTTTCTAAAGGAACATTTGATAAAACATGTAGGTATACATTGTGTCAATTAAGCAAAACTAAAAAAAAATAGCTTTGATTTGGTGTTTTCTTAAATATATTACGGGACAAAAATCGTATAAAATTCAAAACACTGAACAACATAATATGAAAGGTTGAATGTTCTCGATGAACAAATGGGGTGATAAAAGATGACTAACTGTTGAAAGATGTTATTGAGTAGTCAAGGACGTGGCAAATACCTTATATAAATCATGCTCGACCTAACATAATGCTGAGGTTGGCATTTTATAATTAAGGGAAAAAAATGGGTTCATGATATCTATTGAAAACTTTTAACCTCAAAAGCGATGCTCCAATGAATCTTAATACCTATGATAAAATGAAACGTGAGCGAATATAGAAGTACATTCTTAGTTCAACTCTCCACATTTAATAGCACTGGTGATTTTGAGAAATGTAATAGACCTTATTCACGCATCGGCCATGTTGGATCTATAACGAGGCATGTAACGCAAACTGAAGTGACTGCGCTGTCATGGCATCCTTTCCTAACCCTACAAACTCAACTAATCATTTTCTAACATTAAAATCAGAATTGATGATGCTTATTGATGAAGTTTATTTCTCACAGAAATGAAAGTTTTAATCTCATTTCTCATTGTTTATATAGGGTGTTTTATCAATGGATGACGTAAAATTGCTTTATCAACCTCAAAAAAGGCATGAATAAGGTCTATTGAAAGTAAAGAAAATGTATCTGTTTTGATCGGGTTCTGAATGTTGGATTATGGTGTCACTTTGTTCTGTTAATGAAATAATTATGGAGTATGCTAATTGCAAACTCCGTCACATCGCTAGGACAGTGCCTCTTAAGGCACCTCGGTAACCGTTTTTAGAATATTTCAACAAAACAACGCTCAGGTATCTTTGCACCAAATTTTGACCTCAGAATAGTCCCGTGGTCATGAGATAAACTTATGTACATGGAGTAGCTTTAAATGATATTGTTCTGTGTCCGTACCACATCTCATTCATTAACAAAAGTTCGATTGTGCATCACTTGCGCAGTGAGCAACATTAGAAAAAGAAGCAGTAATCTCATCATAGAATAAATCTCAAATCTTCAGCTCGATTTTGCTGTCGAACACGTCGTTCTTGATTTCTCAGCTCGTGGCATGACGTAATTACTTGGGAATCCCCCGCCTCGTTTCTGTCCAAAACATTTCTTAAGAACTTCCAATGTGGTGTCTGTTGTTAAAGTGTTTTCGTCTTTGTTGCCAAGAGATGGATTGACTTCTGCTACATCAATACAATTTAATCGACCTAAAATTTAAAAAATAATTATGAAAACACATAACCAGTAAATAATTTTTCAAATAAATATTATTTGTTAAGTTTGGTTATTTTATTTGTCGATCCAATAGGCAAAGTAAATAACATTGCAATATCGAAACAGTGAACGGTCAATCATTTGGTTAAGATTAAGCACGATAGTGCATTGTGGTAGAAAATTGCTTTGGTATAACAAATCTTATTTTCAATATCATGCCGTTACAATCTTTACAATGGTCTAGTACCTAGGATTTCAAAGTGGGGTTTTTAAAATCCGGGGGTTTATTAAACCCCGAGGGTGTTAACGAGAGCTTCCTTTATTGTAAGCTATGACGTCGAAGAATAGCTTTTTCTGGCTCAGACGCTTAAGAACTGGACGCAGCAAACATATCAATGTTAGTGTTGTCTTGGGGTGGCGCTTTGAAAAATAAACCCAGGGCCTAGCATGCCTAACTCTGATATGTACACGAGAATGAACTCAGACGAAAATCTATAAATATTTTAGAGTGACTTACCTGTGTTTGCTAATTCTTCCATGATATACTGTCCTTCTCTGAACGATAGCCCACCTTGAACTAAAAAATACGTGATCATATTACAAACTCTTATTTCGCATGTGGCATCTCTAAGAAAAATAGTCTGGACTGAAATTGGTTTCTTATGTGATATAATATCAGTTTATTAATTCCGTTGCGGGTCTATAGATAGGCAACTTCCGGCAGAGCAGAGGTTTTCTTGTTATTCCCAATTTCATGATCATTGTCTGGATGCATGCCCCCTTCTCAAATAAATCGTGATTTCCTTACCCTATCATGTTGGAGAATATTATTCTAGTTGAATAGAACGACTTATATTATAATTTTTCAAAAATGATTTGAGAGCCCTCAATAAGAACAGAGAGAATTACATAATATCAAAAATAATATATTGACTTGATTACCTGGTGTTCCAGTAGATGGTGTTATGGTAGGATCTAGTGCGTCCACATCGAAACTGAGATGAATTGGTCTAGTGCCGGTTGGATCGACATGTTTAAGCGCCTGTTCCATTACTTCACGAATACCCAGTTTATCGACTTCTTGCATAGAAAAAGCTTTAATTCCAAATTTTTCAATAATCCATCTGCAATAAAAAAAAACCAATAGTATGCAAATAAGCAAGATTCATTTTACAGCTTCAACCGCCGGGACACTTTGTTCGAGCAAGACGAAAAGGCGTAAAATTCTATGTAGGTATGGGGCCGTCTATTTTAGTAACAAGAGACAAGACTATTTTCCTCGAGCAGGGTCCTCCCGAGATAAGTTTCATAACATATCAAGATAAAACCTTCGGGTTCTTTTCATCACGGTTTTTACCGTTCTGGAAGCAGGAAGTTTAACGTACTATTAAGTACAATTAAGAGATGCTAAAATAGCAAAATTGCCCTCGATGCATATGAATATAGCTTTAAAATCAATAGAGAGAGGGTTATTCTGTATAAATCATTTGAGCAAACATCTTGAAGTTTGTATAGATATTTTTTTTATTAATTTATTGTAAAAGATTTAAAGAAAAATACAAGACGTAATTCAAATTATTGTATGTTTTTTTAAACGATCAACAAATAATTTAAGTTGGCTTAGTTTAAATAATTTATTATTATGGTAATAGACATGTAAATAATGGAAAAAACGAAAATAATGTATCTAAATGTCACCACACCCTCCTTATATTTGATTTGAATAGAGGTCATAGTATGCATCGTTCGATCAGGGACCAAGTGCAATTCGACGATGTGCTTTTACACGAATAAGCTATCTGGATATTAATTTGCTGGTATGGCAGTATATAAATGCATTACGAATATCACTCGCTTTGCCGCTCCTAATTTATTGAGAACATGATAACGGATATTTTACAACCGTGAATTCAGGCCAAAGAAATCAAAATAAGCATTCTTGACATTACAACAAGCAGATACCTCTGTCAGTATACTAGTCTCATAATATTTTGATATTTAAAAAAAAATAATAATACATCATTAACAAATAAATGTTATCAGAACTGAAAAGCTTAAAGCACACAGTGTATCCGAAACACTAGATGATTTTACCATTAACAGGGGCGGATACAGGATTTGACGTTAGAGGGGGCGCAGAATAAAATTTCGTCGAGCGGAGCGAGTCGAAAAATTATTTGAGGTTAAAATAATCAAAGATATTGAAATATTCTTCTAGAGTGGTAGCAATGTAGATAGATATCTTGCCAAAAGAAGTGTGGCGAAAAACATTTGTGGTAAAATGAGCGAGAAATTAAAGTTTCAACCCATGCTTTGCAAATTTTAGGGGGGGGGGGGCTCACCCCGCCACGCCCCCGCCTAAATCCGCCCCTGATTCATCAATGACAGGTGGTCCTTGTTTATAACAAAATCCAAAGAACAATTTGCAGGAATCGATAGCAATATCCGGGATCTATTGCACCTGCCATATTTATATTTATGCATTTTACTTAGAATTCAAAATGAAATATGGACATACCTCTCTCCTGGATCTACATCTCGTAAACCGATATAAACTAAATCTTTCACAGAAATGCTGCAATAATAATTGAATTTTATATTAGCCTTGTATTTGCATAGCTTTTGCCTTCGACTTACAGCCGAATTTTGTTTTAATAAAGCTTTTGTTAAAACTAATGTTATTGTGACTAGGTAGGTCTAGCTGACTTTTCAAGAGCAGGTTAACCCTCACAAAACAAATAATCTTGATCTATAAGTCTGGATTTGTCAAATTTGCTTCCTTTTGTTACTAATGTTGATACATGTATTTGAAATAATATTGACAATTTTTCTGCCTTTTGAAAATCTAATCCAAAAATGATATTTACGTAACATATATTTAAAACACAGGCACCCGGGAAACTGAGCTGACGGTTGAAAATCTGTTAACGTTACTTACCATGGTTTTACCCATTCAAATCCCTTAACTGTGGGAACATAACCATCTAATTCCTTGACGATGAACGATAACGGCATACCATGAATGTTTCCAGATGGCGACGTAAGAGGAGTGTTGATATCAGCGTGAGCGTCTACCCACACGACCACCAAGTCCGGTTCAACTTGAGCATGTCCGTGAATTGTACCCATGGCCATACTGTGGTCGCCTCCAAGATTCAAACATAATTGACCACCGTATATGATATCACTTACTGCTTTAGCTATCTAAAAAAAAAATCGTTAAATGGTTACAGAAGTGAAACTTGCAATATTCATTCTCAAAATGTAAAGCCATTCTTGTCGTTTTAATAATGACGTTAAATGTCGTCCTGTGGATGTTATTGAAACCCTTTGATTGTATTAGTTTCAATTTTGTTTATCTCATTGAGTGCATAAATGCCTTGTATCAGTCCCTCCCCTTCTTTGGCAATAATTTGGTCCCTACTAACCCCACCTTCCACCCCTTCATCGTCATAATCCCCAGGAACGCGACCGAATTATACCTACATACGCATTACATAAAGTTATAGGTTGATCAATAATTTCAAAATCTATACAAGTATTATAATATATAGATATTACCGATACATAAAAATATACCTTTTTATTTGCAAGACCAACAGTTCTGGGATTTTTAACATTACCATCCGGTGTATCGTTGTCAATAAAATCAAAAGTTAGATCACCATGGTCGCAGACTTGGGTTCCTGAAAATAACGACTAAGTATTATAGAACGAAAAAAACAAAGAGAATACATCACCAAAGGGCCTAAATCAATACTTTGTGTTTTAGACTATGTATCAAAATAAATAACTCAGATTTGCTTCAGATAATTCAGATTGGTCTGAAATAATGCAGATTTGTCTCAAATAATGCAGATTTGTCTCAAATAATGCAGATTTGTCTCAACGAAAGCAGTCTTGCACTAAAAAAATCAAAATTGCTTTATGTCCTTTTTGAATCAAAGATTAATTGCATTAAATTGTATGATACATAAAATGATGTTGATTGAAACTGACTGTTGACGAATAATGTGAATAGTTTCGGACAACCACTTATAACAAAAGCAATGGAGTATACGTACCCAATTGTTCTAGTTTGTCTACAATTCCAGCTTCTCTTATTGCTTGTGGACCTTCTTCTGTTCCACCACGAGGCTGAAATATAAATATGAATTATATCAAATGTATCCCATCTTCGTAAATTTATGAGCACTTCCAGTCTCCCGAATGGTAAGGTAAACTTTGAAAGGGCGCAGATCGTGGTGGGAACACAATATAGTTGGTCCCCACCACTCTTCCTGACAAATAGTTTTGTCGTACTATTATCTAGAGTTGAATAATGTTTCATACTTCCTTTTGTGGAGTATACTTATTTCTCTTTCGTCTTTTAATTAATCTTTTCATAGGTATAAAATTCATTTGATATGTCTGCATTATTATTGGTATTATATGATATCTTATTTATTGAATTTACTAAATTCCGGCTATTTTTGTTAAGTATATGGGAATCCCCCATTAGAATTAATGTTGATGTCCTTCCCTCATTTCACATTTCATCACGTCCTCATTGGATCAAATAGGTGAAGAAAATTGGGACGATTTCAGATCATTTTAACCTGTCATATAACTGTTTTTTTTTCATTAAATAATTCATGTTCGATGACCATTACATAACATTCACACCTTTAAAATTTTAATCTAAATTACTGATGTTATTCTGGGATTTAATTCTTGTTGATCTAAAACGATTTTTAAAAATCTATCATATTCTTCATATTATGTAAGAAATCGGTTGACCGGTCAAATTGAATAATGACGAAGATAACACACAAGAGGTCGCTAATCAACTAAATTGAATAATGACTATGATACAAATTACAATGATTACAAATCTTATGTTGTGTGATCAAACTTTTCCCGCGACCCTAAACTGTGCCAGATTTTAGACCCCACACATGTGTTTGCGACCCATGCAACCCTAAAGAAGCTCTGTAACCCGTTAAGTTTGTGCCAACGACTTATGTTTGAAGCCCGAGGAATTCTCTGGGCGAGAATTGTTACATGTACTTTAATCAACATCTGTGCCAATATGACGTTACCAGCATTTATATAGGTTCGTGTGTACTCAACGTATCTTGATTTCATACGTAGACATTTAGTATTTGCTCTTGGCCCAAACTCGGCACCCCCCTTCCACCTTAAGATTCCTAGACACGCCACTGTTTGCTCTAGGAAACAAATATCATTCAAATATAAATGTATTGAGTCAAGTAGAACTACTATAACATACTTCGATTAAGGCTTTTGAAATAGCAAAATATGAAAGGATTTTAGTACAAAGAGGTATTTACAGCAGAATAAATGAAATGGAGTATTATATTCTACGTGTTTGCTCCTATTGATAAAGACGGGAAAACGCCATTCAGTGTGCAATGAGGGAAATTTTGTCAGGACAGCTGCATTAGCATTCTCTTATTTTCGATTTCCAACTCTTGAAGTCTGTGATCATTTTGAACAGAATTATTAAATAGTTAAAGTAAATGTATATCTGCCATTGTCTGAATTGCCTGTGTAAATCGTTAAGATAAAAATTATACCCAAAAAGAAGAATAAAGGGGAATGTTGTTCTGAACGACATTGGCCGCTCGGAAGATTGTGATTTAAGACCATTAATTCAAGATTTATATTTACAAAACTATCTTTGCCATTTTACTATACAGACGAAGCATGCTCAGAATCCCTAGAATGGCGCTCACTTCATTTTCCTATTTGTTTCATCTTTCAATTATATCAACCTCCACTTTTTATCATTTTATTCCCGGGATCGACTACGGATATCTTTCACATCGATGGGTGTAAAATTCCGAATTCCCGAATTCTCCGAATTGGGTCAGAAGAGACTAAAAAATCGAAACTAAATTTGCGCCAAAAGTCGTGCACCAATTTGGGATCAGAACAATTTTACATCAAAAAACGAATATTTTAAAGCTTTCTTTGATCAAATCAAAATTTCTATTTTTTTTTTCGTGTAAAATTCATAAGCTAATTCATAATAATTCTGTCTATCGACTATGATTCGCTAATAGTCAATAAACATTGTTGGTTGTTTGTGACCGGGTGTGTCTTCCAATAAATACAAGACAACTCGGACCATAACACACACGATCACTTGACAAACTCGGGCAAAGTTTTAACTTAAAATTTTAAAAAGTCAATTGCTTTGATGATCACAAACAATGCCATCTTTTCTTCACTTTTTTTTCCGTGTTTATAGAAAACAATCTATCAGTATTTATATTGTCGTCAAAATTCGTATCAAGAATTGAAATTTTATTGCGCAATCATTTATTGAAATATTCCCAAATTGTTTTTTATATGAAAAAAAATTCAAAAAAAAAAAATATGGCTCGTATTGCATTCACAGGCCACATCTGTAATCCTTTGTGGAACTTGTTTAAAATCGTATGTATAAAAACCTTCACATATAATTTCATTCAGATCGGAAATTCAATCCCAAATTTGAACTTGTCCGATATCTTGTATAAAATCTTATGGATATTAACCTACACACCAAGTTTTAAAAGATTCCATAAGCCAGATTTAACGTAATTTCTGTGTATCAAGGGTTAAAACTTTGTGATCATTCGTCGAATAAAATCAAATTCTAACTTAAAAATATAACACTACACATAAAATTTCATGAACATTGAACATAGGATAAAATCTTTGGCCTCTATCTAATCCGAAACTTGCTCAGATAGCTATTTACTCAAGCTAATTGTGGACCGGACGACAAAAATAATGTGTTCACGAGTTTTTCATGAAAAGTGGTTGGAGTGTGTTATAAACAGTGGCCCGAGATTGTTTTGGTCCGAGTTGCATTGACTCATTCGATTCGATTGTATACTTTAAAAATAAAATCCTAATCAAAAGACAATTATTATGAATAATCTCACTAATGTTGAAGTAGACGAAAAATTAAAAAAAGTGATTTGACCAAAGAAATATTCTTTAAAAATATTCGTTTTTTGGTGTAAAATGTTTAAATCTTGAATTTGTGCACGACCTTTGGCGCAAATTTAGTTTCGATTTTTTAGTCTTTTCTGACCCAATTCGGAGAATTCGGGAATTCTGAATTTTACACCCACCGCTTTCACATGAACAAAAGTGATGGCAAGGGATTGACACAACCATGATAAAGTTAATTCCGTTTACAGCGAAACAAACAACTTTAGATCCGTTTATGCTATACTATGTTATTTCTCTGAGAATTATTGCTTCAGAAAATGTATTTAAAAGCAAAAGGGTTGTCTATCAAATATGATATTTAACGAATGTCTTATGTGTGGTGGGGGTCCGATCAGTCAGCCATATGCATATTGGTATTAGGAGCCGGGCACAAACGAGTGAAAATGATCCATACAAAGATGTGTGCAGTGGGAAACATTGTCCATCTTCTTATTCCTCTTCTTATCAATTGGAAGAAATTTAAGAAAGATTTTTCTCCTATCACTGATGATGGTAGGCTCCGTGTGCTAGAGGCTCTGCACGTTACAGATCCATTGAGAGTTGGAAACCGAAAATCAGAGTATGCTAATCCCAATGTACTAGCAAAATTTCGTTCATTTTTTAGTCTTCATAACATAAGAAAGGTACAGAAAGGCAAGACGTAATACAGCATTTCCATGCTAGCTAGTTGATTAACAGCATTTACAGTGGAAAATTAGGAAAACACCTTCTTAAAAATAAATTCCTCAATTCAGATAAGTCCTATACGTTGATTTGATTACTATATATATGAAGAAATCAAAAGTGTAAAATAGACTGAGAAATTCAATGAATTTTCATAACTCAAGCTAAAAGGTTCATTGAAACCGAGTCCCGACGTCCACATATGTGGACACTCCAAATAAGGACATAAATATTTGGGGATGGTAAAAAAAAATTTTGGGGATGATTTTAGGATGCCATTTGTCTCAAAATCATTAATATTAGCTCAGTGATGCATGCATGGGTCTCAAGAGGATATATGAAGAAATCAATAACTAAATAGAAAGTAAACGAAAGATCTATTTTCCACAATACAAACTTTTAAAAAAGTTAATTCATTAAAAAATATTAAACTCACCTGTCCTTTTGAAAAGGGAATTCCTAAAATCCCAACTTTCTTATTTTCATTGATAAAAGGCATTTTACTGAATTAAAATTCAAATTCAAATCGTATTATAAAGTCACGAGCTGTACTAAGTCGGAATGATAATATTCTGCCCACTTATAAAGATGCCAGCTCTATTTATGCAAAAATAATTCCGTAATAGCGATAACAAATGAATGGAAGGGGCGTGGCTTAATGAAGTATATTTTATGACGTATTAAAGGTAAAAATAAACGGCGACAGATAAACAAATTGTCACGTGATCCGCATTGGCCAATTAAATCGTGAAGTGTTTTATATATATCGCATGACCCAGATAATTACAAAAAAAACTGTCAATTAATGCATAAATTAAGCCTAATCCTTGACGCCATATTTCAAAGGGATTCTCAGTAAATCAGACTTAAGAATGTATGTAAAGAACATAAGATTACTTCCCTATGGCGGTGTCACGATAAAGACAAAATGATCGACGGAGTATGAGTAAAACTGTTATATTCTTTAGATAAACAAGAGTCCGGCCACAATAGCAAGGTGTCAAAAGCTACTCACGAACTTTCAATTAATGATATTGCAATAAGTTTGACCTGTCATTCTTGGAAGTCAAATAATCAGAAAGTAACAACTATCTTACAAAGAGTTTATAAAGAAACGTCCCAATTTTGAAAGTTCTCGGCCAATTTTTCTTTCCACTTAATAAATGAGCTTTCGATACTTTTATTGATTTGGTTTTTTCTTTACGATAAAACATTTGTTCGCTTTGTTGATATTATTTCAAGTGAGAATGGATATTTGTTTTTAAAAATTTCATCGCGAGTTTCACTTTAAACAGCATAAACTTTTACCATCTGTCCATGGAATTTTTGCATTAATCTATGAATAGGCTACATGGCTGGGTTTGAATGGAGTATACAAAAATAAGTTAAATTCTACAACAACATTGATTCGCTTGGCTTCATTATATTGAAATATTAACTGCGGAGAAGTCATACAAAAAATTTCCTTTCAATTACGTATTTGTTTAATTATGTTTCTTTTCCAATACAAAGAGTGTATGTTTTAAATCGAAGCGCTTGACCTGGTTTTTAAAAAGTCATTCAGTCAAAAGACAAGAAAAAGAGAATAATATGATGACCGGATTTTTGACACAAAATGAACATAGGATTTGGCAAATATCCCAGGGGCGGACTAAAAGTCTCTCGAATGTATTCCGAAGGTATTCTTAAGTATTCGGGAAATAAAACTATGAAAAAAAAGGGATAATGGGTAAGATAGGAAAAATCTAATACAGTCCACTATTATTACGATCAGTAGTGCATTTGGTGGGTGTCATAAAATGAATTTGTCCGAGGTTCTTGATCCGCCTCTAATTGACCGCCGTCTATCCCCACCACTGGTGTTCATTACAGAAATTTCATTGTTATCCTTGTAAGACATTTAGAAGTATCACAGCAAACTAAGAAACAACAGCTGTTGTGTATATAGACTTTTATTTATTATTGAACACAGCGTTTCATTACACATACAGGTAACGTTATCATTCTTATTGAACACAACGTTTCATTACACATTTTCTAGGCGAGACATCGAGACCGTTATGAGTCAAAATAAAAGAACATTAGAAAAAGGGAACCTCAAAAAGTCAGCAATCGCAGAACACATAACTAAGATTCCATCACGTCAAAGTCAAAAAAATTGGGCCGAACTTATAATTTAAACAATATTTATTTCACAAAATAATACATATACATGTATACATTTGCAAATATATAAGTTTGACTGATTCAGAAACAAGCGGGGCTTATATAAATCCGTCTCGGCTGTATAATGTTACAAATTATTATGCAAATATGAATAAACTATTACAGTACAGCCTAGGTTTTCAACTGGTTTTCTCAAATGTCCCCAAAAATGCATATGGAAATGATCATGTCCCCTGAATTGTCCGCAGAAGTCATCGAAAACATGCAATTTCGAAGCATGATATAGTCACAGGATTTTTCGTTTCAATACAAACTTAAATTGTGGTCACAATACATATCTTTTTAGACCTATAGATCAGTTTGTGTCCCCTGGAGAATGTCAAAATGTCCCCAGTCTGGGACATGTCCCCCAAGTTGAAAACCCAGGCAGTACAGTATAATACATTATTATAGTATAGTATAGATTGTGACAGAAAGAATAAAGAGTTAGAATAAAATAAAATGTTAACGGAGCCTAATTCACTGGTATGATTTTTAATAAAGAAAGTTTTCCAGATGAATATAAATTTGTAGCAGGTTTTGGGTATGCAACAGACACTAATAAGTTTCAAAACGTTTGGACAAGGTGATAAACTTATGAACCATAATATGTTAGACTCTAGCAGGCCTTCTCAAGATAATTCCCTGAAGCGTCACTTTGGTCAAAATAGTGAGCAAGAAGCGCCACAAATCGATTGAGGGGTACATACCAGTCAATTACTTTCGGGAGCGGGAGGGGCAGCTTAGGAACCCCCCTCTTTTTCTTGAAAACTTTGCGAATTATTACCCAATACAGTTGTATAGAGGTCGAGGACACCCATTGGAAGCTTATACAAACACAATTTTCTTAATTTCTGGGCTCTGGGTTCATGAAACTCAAATTACTGACATTTCCTGACAAATAAAAGGGTATTAAAGGGACTGTGGAACCAACATAAGAAAATTTTGAGAATTAGACGCCTGGAAACGCAATTTTATTTGTATAGGGTCGGTTTTTGGTATGTCGCTAAGAAAATTTGACGCCCAGAATTTTATTATATTATTTGTTAAGAGTCTGAGGGATATCACCTGAAAAAACCTGTCCAGTTAATGACTGTAACAATGTGCATCTTGGTGAAATAGAACATGGAAAAAACATTTTTTAAGAAATGTGTTCATTAAGTGACAATTTAAAGGATCACGTATTGGTCGGAAATACCAAAGATTCATATTGACTTTTTAATGTCAGCAACAGAAAGGGAGTCAAAACTGTCCGGTGTTAGGTTTTATTAGTTTTGCGCTAATAATTTTTTTTCTCACACAAACGTCCGCGCGCCACTTTGACGCCGCCAATTGAGAAGGCCCGTGTTAGAGTTTGTTAATGCTGGACGATTATTATTTCTAAATAAAAGAGATTTAATAGATTTCTGTTCTGGGGAGAGAAGGTTGATAGTTTGATTTCGTATCGGAATATAATTTCGACAGTAGAGAAGGTAATGTTCAGTGTTTTCAAAAGGGTGTCCACAAGAACAGGAAGGGTTGTCTGAGATGTGCATGAAAAGTTTATGGGCGTTGAGAAGGCTTTTGCTGTGACGTAATCTGGTATGTAAAATTTGAAGATCGGTTGCCAAGATAGTAATAAGAAGGAATAGGAGGAGTAGATGTGAACCTATGGTTTAAACAATATTTTATTCATTGTACTCAATGCGTTTACAAATATATAATTATGGTTTTCAGACACCAATGTGGAGTTTAAAAAAACAGGATTTAAAAAACCGAACGAAATTAGGGTCTGATTTTAATTAGACTGGGTGATTAGGGGCTATAGTCAATTGGATACTATTTTGCCCGACAAGGGAATATATATGCCCGACAACGAAATATATCTGCCCGACAAGTCGACCCCCACCCCAACCCCTAATTCCGTACGCCTATGCATTTAGGCACAGTTATTTAGACATCTCGCATTTCCTTTTTCTACAGACTGGTACATTTTGTCACCTATATAGTAAGCACACACGCACACACATATCAAAAAGTATGGGTCATTTTGAATTTAGGGAGATCAAGTGGTTGTGACACCATTACAATTGTTCTATAGCAATGTTAATCTTAATTAATCTTTGATTCAAAAAGGTTGCAATTTTGATTTTTTAGTGCAAAACTGATTTCGTTGAGACATCCGAATTATTTATTTTGATACATAGTCTAAAGCCTATTGATTTAGGCCCTTAGGTGATGTATCCCCTCTGTTTTTTTCCTTCTATAATACTTAGTCGTTATTTTCAGGAACCCAAGTCTGCGACCATGGTGATCTAACTTTTGATTTTATTGACAACGATACACCCGATGGTAATGTTAAAAATCCCAGAACTGTTGGTCTTGCAAATAAAAAGATATATTTTCTATATTTTTATCCATCGGTAATACCCATATATTATGATTTAAACAATATTTTATTTTCACATTACATATAATATTTTACAGAAAATATCTAAGGTTTCGGAAACAAGCCGAAGCTTATGCTAATCCGTCACCTGATACAAATAAAAGATACAATATAGAAAATATGAATTATGTCAATAAAAAAGGTTATCAATATTCAATAATTAATTATGTATATTTAAATACTGTACATGAATAATAAAGTAGTGCGAAAGTGCATATGTGTCCACACCAGACAGAGGTCGTCAGCCCCAAGAATTCCACTCGTCCACAAACACAACGAAGCCGCAGGCAAAGATAGTTGGGCTGATCAATTGGAGACTGGGTTGAGAGATAATTTGATCAGAAATCAGAAATAGACTTGGTGAAGGAAGACATATAATGTTTATCACGATTCACGATCAACAACAGGGATTAGCAAGCAAGATCAGCAATCAGAGTAGGTATTCAACTAGAGTAGGTATACACGATCAACAACAGGAGTAAGCAAGCCAGATCAGCAGCTAGAGTAGGTATACACGATCAACAGCAGGGGTAAGCAAGCAAGATCAGCAACTAGAGTAGGCATTAGACTAGATTAGGTATTCACGATCAACAGCAGGGATAAGCAAGCAAGATCAGCAAATATAGTAGGCATTCAACTAGAGTAGGTATACACGATCAACAACAGGAGTAAGCAAGCAAGATCAGCAACCAGATTAGGTATTCAACTAGAGTAGGTACACAAGATCAACAGCAGTGGTAAGCAAGCAAGATCAGCAACTAGAGTAGGTATTCAACTAGATTTGGTATTTACGATCAACAGCATGGGTAAGTAAGCAAGAACAGCAACTAGAATATGTATACAAACTAGAATAAGTATACACGATCAACAACTTGGTTTAGCAAGCAAGATCAGCAACTAGGGTAGGTATACACGATCAACAACAGGGGTAAGCAAGCAAGATCAGCAACTATGGTAGGTATACAAACTAGAGTAAGTATACACGATCAACAACATTTGTAAGCAAGCAATATCAGCAAATAATGTAGGTATTCAGCTTGAGTAAGTATACACGATCAACAACAGGGGTAAACAAGCAAGATCAGCAAATAATGTTGGTACATGTATATTTCTTTTTTTGATAGCTAAAGCAGGAAGTCATATCATATACGGTGGTCAATTATCTTTGAATCTTGGGGGCGACCACAGTATGGCCATGGGTACAATTCACGGACATGCTCAAGTTGAACCGGACTTGGTGGTCGTATGGGTAGACGCATACGCTCATATCAACACTCCTCTTACGTCGCCGTCTGGAAACATTCATGGTATGCCGTTATCGTTCATCGTCAAGGAATTAGATGGTTATGTTCCCACAGTTAAGGGATTTGAATGGGTAAAACCATGGTAAGTAACGTTAAGGGATTTTTAACCGTCAATTCAGTTTCCCGGGTGCCTGTGTTCTAAATATGTTACGTAAATATCATTTTTGAATTAGATTTTCAAAAAGCAGAAAAATTGTCAATATCTCATTTAAATACAAATATCAATATTAGCAACAAAAGGGAGCCAATTTGTCAATTTTAACAAATTATTTGTTTTGTAAGGGTCAACCTGGCCTTCTTGAAGAGTCAGCTAGACCTTCCTAGTCACAATCACAGTAGTTTTTACAATCGTTTTATTAAAAAAAAAGGCAATAGCTAGGCAAAGGCAAGGCTAATATAAAATTCAATTATTATTGCAGCATTTCTGTGAAAGATTTAGTTTATATCGGTTTACGAGATGTAGATCCAGGAGAGAGGTATGTCCATATTTCATTTTGAATTCTAAGTACTAAGGATTCAGTCACGGTTGTAAAATATTCCTCTTAATTAGGAGCGGAAAAGCGAGTGACATTTGTCACGCATTTATATACTACCATACCAGCAAATTAATATCCAGATAGCTTATTCGTGTAATAGCACATCGCCGAATTGAACTTGGTCCCTGATCGAACGATACATACTACGACCTCTATTCAAATAAAATATAAGGAGGGTGTGGTGACATTTAGATACATTATTTTCGTTTTTTCCATTATTTACATGTCTATTACCATAATAATAAATTATTTAAACTAAGCTAACTTAAAATATTTGTTGATCGTTTTAAAAAAACATACAATAATTTAAATTACGTCTTGTTTGAAGTATTTCCCTTCAAATGTTTTACACTAAATTAATAAGAAAAAAATCTATACAAACTTCAAGATGTTTGCTCAAATGATTTATACAGAATAACTCTCTCTCTGTATTGATTCTAAAACTATATTTATATGCATCGAGGACTATTTTGCTATCTAAGCATCTCTTAATTCAATCTAATTAAAATTAAATTACATTTCGTTTCGGTTATTTTTTGATTGTCGACTCCATGTAGTCGACAATCAAAAAATAACATGTAGTCGACAATCAAAAAATAACCGAAACGAAATGTAATTTAATTTTAATTAGATTGCTCTTAATTGTACTTAATAATACGTTAAACTTCCTGCTTCCAGAACGGGAGAAATCGGGATGTGAAAAGAAGGTTTTATCTTGATGTGTTATGAATCTATCTCGAGAGGACCCTGCTCGAGGAAAAGAAAAGAAGTTGAAAAGAAGAGTCTTTAATTGTTAAATGCTTACATTTGCTTGATTTTACGCCTTTTCGTCTTCGAACAAAATGTAGTCTGTTCGTCAATTGAAGCTGTAAAATGAATCTTGCTTATATTCTATTCAAAATTTGTGGTGTTTGCATACTATTTTTTTTTATTGCAGATGGATTATTGAAAAATTTGGAATTAAAGCTTTTTCTATGCAAGAAATTGATAAACTGGGTATCCGTGAAGTAATGGAACAGGCGCTTAAACATGTCGATCCAACCGGCACTAGACCAATTCATCTCAGTTTCGATGTGGACGCACTAGATCCTACCATAACACCATCTACTGGAACACCAGGTATTATTTTTGATATTATGTAATTCTCTCTGTTCTTATTGAGGGCTCTCAAATCATTTTTGAAAAATTATAATATAAGTCGTTCTATTCAACCAGAATAATATTCTCCAACATGATAGGGTAAGGAAATCACGATTTATTTGGGAAGGGGGCATGCATCCAAACAAGGATCATGAAATTGGGAATAACAAGAAAACCTCTGCTCTACCGGAAGTTGCCTATCTATAACCCCGCAATGGTCAGTGATATATATCACTCCATAACACATGAGAAACCAATTTCAGTCCAGACTATTTATTTTTCTTAGAGATGCCACATAATGAGTTTGTAATATGATCACGTATTTTTTAGTTCAAGGTGGGCTATCGTTCAGAGAAGGACAGTATATCATGGAAGAATTAGCAAACACAGGTAAGTCAATCTAAAACAATTATAGATTTGATAATACTAGACCATTGTAAAGATTGTAACAGCTTTATATTGAAGATAAAACTTAATATTATAGCAAAACAATTTTCTACCAAAGCATTATTTGGGCTAGTTTTTTACGTGAGCTTCAACTGCATGTGATTGAACGTTCACTGTTTCGATATCAGCATATTATTTTCTTTGTCTAAACATAACAAAACTGTTATAGGCTACTATGTACGAAAAGTTATTTGAACAAATATTTACTGTTATGTTTTTCATTAATTTTTTTTTTTAAATTTTAGGTCGATTAAATTGTATTGATGTAACAGAAGTCAATCCATCGCTTGGCAACAAAGACGAAAACACTTTAACAACAGACACCACATTGGAAGTTCTCAAGAAATGTTTTGGACAGAAACGAGGCGGGGGATTCCCAAGTAATTACGTCATGCCACGAGCTGAGAAATCAAGAACGGAGATTTATTCTATGATGAGATTACTGCTTCTTTTTCTAATGTTGCTCACTACGCAAGCGTAATAATCGAAAGTGATGCACAATCGAACTTTTGTTAATGAATGAGATGTGGTACGGACAGAGAACAATATCATTTAAAGCTCAAACTTTAAGAATGCACAAAAAACATCCACTCCATGTAATAAGTTTATCTCATGACCACGGGACTATTCTGAGGTCAAAATTTGGTGCAAAGACATCCTGAGCGTTGTTTAGTTGAAATATTCTACAAACTGTTACCGTGGTGCCTTAAGCGATACCTCCTCTTAGAATGAACAAAAGAATTCAGTTCTCAAACTTGGTCAATCAGAGTATATATTCATCAACGATGTCCAAAATATACAAACAGAATGCAAAAACCCCATGAAACTATGTAAATTTCCATATAATAACAGTTTATAATTGATAAACGCCTTAAATTTGATTAAGGGTTTTAATTTATTGTATATGAACATTGTTTTCTGGATTTATCAGATGTTGTATAGTTATGCAACCAGGCAGGTCCCTTGATGAATATAAACTCCTATTGACCAAATTTGAAAATTTAGATTTTTTGTTCATTCTAAGATGTTGTATTCCTTTAAGAGGCACTGTCCTAGCGATGTGACGGAGTTTGCAATTAGCCTACTCCATATTTCAACAACAGAACAAAGTGACACCATAATCCAACATTCAGAACCCGATCAAAACAGATACATTTTCTTTATAATGAATAGACGTTATTCATGCCTTTTTGTAACCGAGGTTGATAAATAGAGAATCTCACCCGAGTGTCTTTTGATATCAGATATATCAACACAAGTTGATAAAGTGGAAAACTCCGAGGCTTGCCGAGGAGTTTTTCCACTTTTATCAACGAGTGTTGATATATCTGATATCAAAAGACACAAGAAGGGTGAGATTTTATTTATCATCCAATATCATTCTAAAATCGAAATATGCGAAACAACAACTTTTGAGGGGTGAACTGCAGATTATTGTTAGAACTTTCGAAGGGCGAAATCAATGTGACGTCATTGTTATTAAGACGTCATTGGGCGAAATGCTTATCACGTGACCATATTGACCAATCAATGATTCAGAAAAGCAGTATCTCCTAGTAGATATAGTGCAGTAGATAATGCTTTTTATCATACAAGCGATATCTACTGTAGAATACCTTATTGGGTGATAAAACAATTTTACGTCATCCATTGATAAAACACCCTATATAAACAATGAGAAATGAGATAAAAACTTCCATTTCTTGGAAATCTGTGAGGGTAAACTTCAGCAACATCAATTCTGATTTTAATGATTACAAAATGATTTGTTGAGTTAGTAGGTTTCGGGAAGGATGCCATGACAGCGCAGTCACTTCAGTTTGCGTTACATGCCTCGTTATAGATCCAACATGGCCGATGAGTGAATAAGGTCTATTACATTTCTCAAAATCATCAGTGCTATTAAATGTGGAGAGTTGAACTAAGAATGTACTTCTATATTTGCTCACGTTTCATTTTATCATAGGTATTAAGATTCATTGGAGCATCGCTTTTGAGGTTAAAAGTTTTCAATAGATATCATGAACCCATTTTCTTTCCTTAATTATAAAATGCCAACCTTAGCATTATGTTAGGTCGAGCATGATTTATATAAGGTATTTGCTACGTCCTTGACTACTCAATAACATCTTTCAACAGTTAGTCATCTTATATCACCCCATTTGTTCATCATCGAGAACATTCAACCATTCATATTATGTGTTCAGTGTTTTGAATTTTATGCGATTTTTGCCCCATAATATATTTAAGAATGCACCAAATCAAAGCTGTTTTTTTTTTTAGTTTTGCTTAATTGACACAATGCATACCTACATGTTTTATCAAATGTTGATTTAGAAACTATGTACGACCACCACGACCAAGGAATTGATGTACATTTTTTCAAATTTCCCACTCGTGCTTGAGATATTTTCATTCGTGGCTGCGCCATTCGTGAAAATATCACAAGCACTCATGGCATAAAATAGTAGAACTGCGCATACGTGTCTATAGGAATTCAATAGACTCGTGTGCAGTTCTACTTTTATTACATACACTATCGTTGATTGTTTTGAATGGAGTGTAGACAACATGGTAGACAACTACCAGTGGTCTAGTAATAATAACATGGTAGACAACTATCTGTGGTCCAGTTATGATAACATGGTAGACAACTACCAGTGGTCCAGTGATAATAACATGGTAGACAACTACCAGTGGTCCAGTAATAATAACATGGTAGACAACTACCAGTGGTCCAGTAATAATAACATGGTAGACAACTATTAGTGGTCCAGTAATAATAACATGGTAGACAACTACCAGTGGTCTCGTAATAATAACATAGTAGACAACTATCAGTGGTCTAGTAATAATAACATGGTAGACAACTATCTGTGGTCCAGTTATGATAACATGGTAGACAACTATCAGTGGTCTAGTAATAATAACATGGTAGACAACTATCAGTGGTCCAGTAATAATAACATGGTAGACAACTACTAGTGGTCCAGTAATAATAACATGGTAGACAACTAGTGGTCCAGTAATAATAACATGGTAAACAACTACTAGTGGTCTAGTAATAATAACATAGTAGACAACTATCAGTGGTCCAGTAATAATAACATAGTAGACAACTACCAGTGGTCCAGTAATAATAACATGGTAGACAACTACCAGTGGTCTAGTAATAATAACATAGTAGATAACTATCAGTGGTCCAGTAATAATAACATAGTAGACAACTATCAGTGGTCCAGTAATGATAACATGGTAGACAACTATCAGTGGTCTAGTAATAATAACATGGTAGACAACTATCAGTGGTCCAGTAACAATAACATGGTAGGTAACTACTATTGGTCCAGTAATAATAACATGGTAGGTAACTACTATTGGTCCAGTAATAATAACATGGTAGACAACTACCAGTGGTCCAGTAATAATAACATGGTAGGTAACTACTAGTGGTCTAGTTATAATAACATGGTAGACAACTACTAGTGGTCCAGTAATAATAACATGGTAGGTAACTACTAAATGGTCCAGTAATAATAACATGGTAGAAAACTACTAGTGGTCCAGTAATAATAACATGGTAGACAACTACTAGTGGTCCAGTAATAATAACATGGTAGACAACTACCAGTGGTCCAGTGATAATAACATGGTAGACAACTATCAGTGGTCCAGTAATAATAACATGGTAGGTAACTACTAGTGGTCCAGTAATAATAACATGGTAGACAACTACTAGTGGTCCAGTAACAATAACATGGTAGACGACTTCCAGTGGTCCAGTAATAATAACATGGTAGACAACTACCAGTGGTCTAGTAATAATAACATGGTAGACAACTACCAGTGGTCTAGTAATAATAACATGGTAGACAACTACCAGTGGTCTAGTAACAATAACATGGTAGACAACTACCAGTGGTCCAGTAACAATAACATGGTAGACAACTACCAGTGGTCCAGTAATAATAACATGGTAGACAACTACTATTGGTCCAGTAATAATATCCTAGTACAGCGAGTCGCACATTAACAATGTAAATATAGCAACAGAAAGTAACAATAACCTACCTAGGGCCTGTCAGAAAAAAACGAAGCTGATCCAGCTTTGACGGAATCCCATCTTTAATTTCATAGGAAGGTTGGAGCCATTATTGGATTATTTTTCTAGAGCAAACAGCTGACTAGTGATTACACAGGTATTTAAAGGAATGGAAGACTTTATACAAAATGGAAGAATATTTCTTATAGACATTAGAATCTACTGGATAAAAGAATTCAATAGAGTTTTCTCCTTCTATTATTCACTTTTTTAATCAAAATGTTTGTTTATTACTTATCAAATTATTTTACTCTTTTAGTTGTCACTTGGTTATTTTAGCAGCTCGCCAAGGAATCAACGCCAGTCTACAATTAAAAAAATAGCGATGGCCATCGTAATACGCCCACTTTTATAATGGCAGTCAATTCGTCCGGGGTGTTGACAAGAGTTGTCAGTAAATGAAAGATTCTGGGAATGACATTTTCTCTAAAATCAAGAGCAATAACCTTATTATGTTAAATATTTTTTTGATCTTTCTGAATTTCAAAAAGGTTTATCCATGGATGATTACAAACATTCACACCAAGTTTAATTGAAATCCATCAAAAAACCAACTCCCTATTGAGTCCACAACATATTTTCAAAAGCAAGGGCATAACCCATGAAATATTTTTTGATTAATCTGATTTTCAATAGGGTTTATTCTTGAGTGATTATGAACACTCATACCAAGTTTCATCAAAATCGATCAAGAAACCAGCTCTCTAGCGTGTCCACAACTTTGTTTAAAGCTGAAAAATTAACGGGTTTTAAAGAACAAGGGCAGTAACTCATCAAATATTTTTCGATGTTTCTGATTTTCAATAGGGTTTATCCCAAGGTCAATACAAACACTCATACCAAGTTTCATCACAATCCATCAAGAAATCAGCTCTCTATCGTGTCCACAACATATTTTCAAAAGCAAGGGCAATAACCCATGAAATATTTTTCGATTCGTCTGATTTTCAATAGGGTTCATCCTTGGGTGATAACAAACACTCACAGCAAGTTTCATCAAAATCCATCAAGAAACCAGCTCTCTATCGTGTCCACAACAATTGTGGACAGACAGACAGACGGACAGACAGGGGCGACTACAATATACGCCCACATTAATGTGTGGGCGTATAAAAACTGACGAGTCATTCAGACTACTTTCAGGACAATGCATATTTTTGTTAAGTTTTTTTCTCGGCTGCGTTTAAAAGACTTTTAGCCCTTTGTTGACCTAGTTTTACTTATTATCATGACTTACATCACTCGACATTCAATTGAAAGTAAATGACCTAATAGTGTCCAATTGTAAAGGGGTAACGATCCATTTTTTCGAGCAAAACACTAAGAGGATGTTCTTAATAGAGTGCTTTTTCAGAAATTGTAGTCCGGAACCTTGAACCTTTCGTGTAGCTGGAAGAAAATAACAAAGGTTAGAGTTGAGAAGGGTAGAAAGTCAGACAGTACTGTTGAAGTCAATGTGTTTTTTTAATACGCTTATGACCCATCATTTGATTTTAAAATAGATTTTGTTGAGATCATTAGATCGATGAGACGAGAATTCGATCAACTGCAAAGAAGGAATTTTAAGATTGCTAGCGTTTTCACATACGAAACTTCATTGAAGACAGAATCAGACACGAACATAGTATAAAGCGGTGTTGTAGGCGTGACCTTAGACTGATTTAGTCCGCGTGAAGATCTAATTGATCCAAATCTTAAGTCAGTAGTCAGGACATCTGTCTGCAGGGTCCGCGGAGCGTCTCTCACTCTCTGAAAGTGGGGGCCTTGGTAATAAAAAAAATTCAAAATACAACTCCCACCACAAATACTTGGATTTTCAGATTCAGGAAAGTATCTAATAAAAATGACAAAAATATTTTGTTGAAAAAAAAATAATCTTGACCAACGCCCCCTGCTCCGCGGCCTCTGGTCTGTTCGGTCTTTTTGGCTTGAGAGCATAGATGTAACATGTTGGTTTCGGATTAAAAATTCTAACCTTAGTGGACAAGAGTGCAAATAAGGTTGTTACAAGAAGGGTATTCCACTTTTTTGTGTTCAGTCACTCGTGAGATTCGATTGAAATGGTAACATTACACCGAAGTTACAAGGGCGAAATATAAAAAACAACTTTTATAGAAAAGTAACTGTCGAATCATTCTAGCATGATATTAACAAATTTATCGACCAAAAGGGTACTGATCTTACAAGATGATCCCCTTATTTTCTATCTAGTTGAGAAATAAGCTTTTGTACGGAGACTCTTAGGCACAATTTTCAATACTTTTGATCATTCTTTCATTTAAAACGAAAATGTTATTTCGTTAACACCAAATAATTTATTTGTTAAAAGGTAAAAATGCCATATATTTCATTTTAATGAAATATCCATTCGTTTAAACGAAATAACTATTAAAGTAATTGTTACTATTTCCTTCTTACGAAATACTATGATGTATTATGTTAAAACGAAATAAATAATTCGTTTTAACGAAATAAGTTATTCGTTTTAATGAAATATGTTATTCGTTGAAACGAAATAAGTATTAACGAAATAATTATACAAAGTATTGACAAAGGGCTCCATACTTTTGGCATATTTTTTGGAAACAACACGAAATATTAAGCAGCTAGTAACAAGACACCGACATATTTATAAAGTCTTTTTTTCAACATGGCAAATAAAGCGAAGGATTAAGACTGGATGATTACCACCAATTAGAGCCCAAGCTGTACCCTTGTCGATCGAGACAATCGCGACTTTTTGGAATTCATTGTACAAATGATGACTTTCACACAGCTAGGAAGTCTAGTACAGCATTTTAGCTTAAGAATTGCTAACTATAAATCTTTGACCTTTGGATTTTTTTCAATAGATTGACAAATCTACTACGAAATTGTCACTTAAGTTTCGATTTTCAAATCAAATTATTTTCGCCCAAAATTGTTGATTTTTGTCGAGTTGGATACGAGTAATTCCGAACAAACCGTGACTCTAGGGTTCATATTGTGCCGCCTGATTAGACCAATCATTACCAATCAGTGTCACTCATTTTGAATTTTTACTCAGTATATTATTTCTTAGTGTCGATTGGATAGTTAGGTTTTAAACCATTGAAATATCGGTTGTGATATTCCGGTTCTAGTTTAAAGTTACTAACTATCAAAGGAAAAGTCGCGGCTCCCAAAAGAATAATTTGAGAAAACCGACTGCCACTGTGTTTTTAATATAGGTTCGACTGCACACAAGGGCGTGGATTTGTTCCAAATTTTTTGGGGGACGAATTAGGATGGTTTGTAGAGTCGAAGTACGTCGCCAAGCGCCGCAACCACATGCCCAAACAGAAGGTCCTCGCTTTAGAGAAAAAAATGGAAAATGGCATCAATTTGGTGCATTCTGAGGATAATTATTCTTACTAAACAAACTGTGTGTTGGGGGGGGGGGGGGGCGACACCCTATTTTCCACGCCCTCGACTGCACAGTTTTCACTAGAATTTGATCCTCAATTCGGACTAAAAACTGCATTTTGTAAAACAGTATTTCAAAAATATAGGCGTAGAAAGCATAGAATCAATCTTCTTCTGAAACTAAGGTTTTACACAGTCAGCCGAAAAGATCTTATAAAAGGGAATTGGTGTACAAGACATCACTTTTTCAGATTCTACTCAGTGCAAAAGAGACATATTCTTCTGTGGAACCACAAGAACTATTATGTTTGAATTTTGTTTAAGACCCATGACCGAGTAAAAATTTACAGTATGTAGAATGAAATAGTAGTTAAAGGGAGGTAACGCTGATAAAGCATGTAAAAAAATATTAACTGTATTTTGATATCTTAAATATACCGATCGAGACATAAGTACAACAACTGGGAATAACAAAAGAATACCGAATGTTGTAGTCGGGATTGTTTGGATTTTATTGTAGATGTGAACAATATTCAAATAGTCATTGAGACCTAACGAAACTTTACGAGAAAGCCGGAGTGATGTTAATTTCCACAATGGATAGAAAAGCATTCATGTAGAAAGTCTTTGCGAAAGTATTCAAGAAAACCCGAATGGTGTAATCGGGATTACTGACATTTCCTGAACCAGATTGGAAAATATTCAAGACAGAGATCCTTGCTAAAATATCGAGAAAACCCAAGTGATGTAATCGAGGTGTAAGGGATAGAACTCGTATGATGAAATTTACTTTATAAAGACAACAGTTAATTCTTCAAAGATAATGATTGTCTTCCAAACAATAAAGCAGTGTGCAATAAGGAGAATTTTTCCAGAACTGGGAGAGTAATCTTTTTCAATTGCCCAGGCTTGTTTCCAAAAATGAAAATTGAAATAAGCCCAAACAGGGGCGCAGATCGCTTTATCGTTGCGACGAATGAGTTTTAAATTGTTGCAACGATGGGGGACACAGGGTATCATAATATCCCAAGGTTCTCTGACGCGGAAGAGGGGACGTCTGGACATATTTCTTGCACTTCCGAACAAAAGGTTTGTCTTCTACAGGCTCGCTGGTTACATAACATCTTTTTTTTAAAAAAAACAAAGTAGAATTAGATAATAATTTAATTATCATTGCTTATAGACAGACAATTCTAAATTACAATATAAAATAACATTAACAATGCAATAAAAGAGAGACTGGAATGGTTAGAAAATGATATGTCTGGATAATCTTATAGTCACGATCATAAAGTTTAATGTTTGCATTATTACGCGTATGTATATCGAAAAAGGTGGGAATAGATTCACAGGAAACTATGATAGCATCCAAGAATTACAATTATTTTTAATGTTTGCGTTAACTCTTAAAGACTCCAAAATTCCAATACATGTATATTGAAAAACCAGATTTAGTAACCGGATAACCCGACTTAAATAACATACAAATCCGATTTGTGACTGTTTAGTAACCGGAAAATCAGATGCAGATACTGGGAAATCCGATTGGTATGGGTTTAGTAGTCGGAAAACCCGAATTAGTTAATGGAAATTCTGATTTAGTAATTCGAAAATCTGACTTTAATGACTGTCTAGTAACTGGATTCTAATATTTATTTATTCGAAAATTTAGCTCGAGTAACTCGAATGTAGATACTATTGGAAAAGACAGCCAAGGTCGCTCGAGTAACTTTAAAAATGTGCGCTCCGGAAATATTGTTTCAGCTGTGTAAAGGATGGGGATACATTAACTGAAAAAATATGATGAATGTCTGTATCGATATTCATTATTGGTATTTCATTATGATAGTGACTAATAGACGTTGAGTAAAAACTTTAACGCATCAATTATCAATTGCGTAAATATAGGCAAATATCACACAAAAAAAAAACAGTTTTAAACATGCTTGAAAAGTTATTTTAAAAAGAAAATGATAACATTCAGTAACAAATTATTTCAATCCGATTTCGTCATCTAATACGTCATTTCCTGTTTTCGGTGGTGCCATTACGCATGTGTAGGAGGTGAAATCATCTTCCGATTTACCACATCTGTTAAGATGGTAACGGTGACCACGATATTCACGACAGCACAAATCTAAACATTCTAAACTATCTCGGCATTCTTCCCCTGTAACGACAAAAAAATATTAAATGAAATGAACTGAAAGTTTAAGTTATTAAGAAATCAAGAGAGATGTTAAAGTGGGTGAAATGAACTTGTAAGAAAATGAAAACAGAAGTTACAAAGAAATGAAATGAAAGTATGTTTTAAAAGTAAGTGAAATAAATGTAGGATTTATAAGGAAACGAAATGACAGTATACTTGCTAATAAAATGAAATTTTGTTTTATAAAGAAATGAAATGAAATTAGAATTCTATTAAAGGCGAAATGTAAAAACTTTAAGAGGAAATAATCTAAAAACAAAGGCTTTAAATGGAAATGATATAAAATGAACGAACGTAGGAATATAATGGTTTTTTTTCGAATTTCTATCTCGTTTACATGTCATTTTGATAAATTTCTGATAGATCATGGAAAAATCGGAAACTGTTTTTAAAACATTACAGGACTGAACTCATCCAAACAATCTATATTTGAGAACACAATCTGGTCAATAAGTTTATCTATATTGCGCTTAAAAAACACAAATTTCAAATCTTTTTGCAAAAAAATGTCAATTAACGAATTTCTGTAAAAGGTATTACGTTGTGGGTCTTCATTAGCCCAGTCAAATGCAGAAAAAGTATTACATAAAACTCTATTCCGTCTCATTTCATTTCCAAACTATTCAATGTTAATCTGTGTTCTATATAAAGAAGAGGTTCTAATCCTAGAGGCATTTCTAAACACTTAATAAGTATTAGCAAAGTTTTTATTCTTGTAATTGAACACTTGGGGGCGTTGTGATAGCCAAGACTTGAATACCGATACGTGTTTATAGCTCTTTTTGCCGCTAGGGGCTCTTCAGTTCTTGTAATTTACTAACTGGATAATCGAGATGTAAATGAAGAATATCACGTGGGGTAGTCTCGTTTTCCCCGCGGGAATAACATTTATGGTAGTTCAGAACTTGGAAATAGAAATGTTCCAATGAAGTTTATGGCGTTTTGTAACTCAATATATCTTCTTAACGACAATTGGCGAGATTTTACGAGAGTTAAACTGATGTTTTCATGTCACTGGTTCCGTTAATTTATTGGAATCAAGAGGGAAGAAACATCCAATTTCAACCAAGTAATTATATTTTTTCAACAAATGTCTTGAATAGAAAATTGATTTTCAGTGTCTGAATTCTTTACCACATCTGAATATATTTCCTTTTGTTTTTCAAACTATTTTTAACTTAGGATAATAGTGCAGATATTTCAACGTATCATTTTTTTAACATTATGGATCTTGATAACATGTTTTCAGCCATACTTTCACTGAAATATTTTCAATATCTAAAGATATTTCAACTAAATATTTCATTTTGTACTGAATTTCTATAATTATTCAACTGAAGTAAATCTTACTGAACTTCATGATACAATGACAAAATATTTGCTGTTGAAGCAGATCTCAATACATAAAACTTTAACCGGTGATTGTTGTTCCATAAAGCTGTGTCTATTTACATTCAATGTAGAGCAGTGGTTCCCAACTTTTTTCAAGCTATGGCCCATAATTCACGAATTTCCCAGAGGCGTGTTCAATTTCAAACTATGGCAAAATATGGAATATAACGCAATTAGATTACATTTCGCTTCGATTATTTTTTGAGTGTAGTCGACACTCAGAAAATAACCGCAACGAAATGTAATCTAATTTTAATTAGATTGAGGTCAATGTGATTAAAAGTTAATGGTATTTATTGTGGTCTATAATTTGAGAAGAGTTATCGTTATTGATCTATTGATAAACTGTGTTTCACCAACTGTGTAATTGTTTATAATGATGTATTCATAGTCAATTATAGTACGTTTGCTTAATCATCTGTGTTTGAAGATAGAGGCCCTATTCACTCTAAGTTTTCCCATTCAACAAAAGCCACAAATTGTGAACATAATGATAGCCTACAACAAGCCTTCACAAATGGCGGCCAAATCCGACATGCGGCGCCCTTGAGAATGGTCCCTGAAGACTTTACCCCTTCCGCTAAAACGATCTGCTAGCCAAGCTATATCTGTCCCTTACACTTTCTGAATAAAATGCAATTGGCCCTTAATAAAACTAATTGAGAAGGCCTTGCCTACAATAGAAATGTCTCAATGTCTGCTGAAAAAAAAATGGATTGATCATCTCATATTCGAAAAATGAGACCTGACAATGACAAACTTACTCGTATCAAACTTAAACCTATTAGTGTATCAGGCGAATTAAATATAATGAATATTAACAAAAGAAAACTACCCTGTTGATCTAGACCGACTCTTCCAATTTCTAAAGTATCTGTTTCATCATTATGATGTACATTTGAACAAAACCAAACCTTTTTTTGCTGGATATCCAAGTTTAGATTCGTTCAATCTAATGAAAACTACGAAACTGTTCGAAACCACCAGAACTTTCAATTTCTTAATGAATCGTCCAATAATATATTCCTAATTCATGCTGTTGGGATTTTGACCGAAAAACATGACTGTATAATAATGCTTACCAGCTTTTTTATGAGGTTTAACATATCTGTTAGCTGCCAGTGCTAGTTGAGAAATAAGCTTTTGTATGGAGCCCCTTAGGCCCAATTTTCAATACCTTTGATCATTCTTTCATTTAAAACGAAAATGTTATTTCGTTAACACCAAATAATTTATTTGTTAAAAGGTAAAAATGCCATATATTTCATTTTAATGAAATAACCATTCGTTTAAACGAAATAACTATTAAAGTAATTGTTACTATTTCCTTCTAACGAAATACTATGATGTATTATGTTAAGACGAAATAAATAATTCGTTTTAACGAAATAAGTTATTCGATTTAATGAAATATGTTATTTGTTGAAACGAAATAAGTATTTCGTTTTAACGAAATAAGTATTTCGTTTTAACGAAATAATTATACAAAGTATTGACAATTGCGACTTAGGGCTCCATACTTTTGGCATATTTTTTGGAAACAACACGAAATATTAAGCAGCTAGTAACAAGACACCGACATATTTATAAAGTCTTTTTTTCAACATGGCAAATAAAGCGAAGGATTAAGACTGGATGATTACCACCAATTAGAGCCCAAGCTGTACCCTTGTCGATCGAGACAATCGCGACTTTTTGGAATTCATTGTACAAATGCTGGCTTTCACACAGCTAGGAAGTCTAGTACAGCATTTTAGCTTAAGAATTGCTAACTATAAGTCTTTGACTTTTGGATTTTTTTCAATAGATTGACAAATCTACTACGAAATTGTCACTTAAGTTTCGATTTTCAAATCAAATTATTTTCGCCCAAAATTGTTGATTTTTGTCGAGTTGGATACGAGTAATTCCGAACAAACCGTGACTCTAGGGTTCATATTGTGCCGCCTGATTAGACCAATCATTACCAATCAGTGTCACTCATTTTAAATTTTTACTCAGTATATTATTTCTTAGTGTCGATTGGATAGTTAGGTTTTAAACCATTGAAATATCGGTTGTGATATTCCGGTTCTAGTTTAAAGTTTAATCAACTAACTATCAAAGGAAAAGTCGCGGCTCCCAAAAGAATAATTTGAGAAAACCGACTGCCACTGTGTTTTTAATATAGGTTCGACTGCACACAAGGGCATGCCCAAACAGAAGGTCCTCGCTTTAGAGAAAAAATGGAAAATGGCATCAATTTGGTGCATTCTGGGGATAATTATTCTTACTAAACAAACTGTGTGTTGGGGGGGGGGACCGAGACCCTTTCTTCCACGCCCTTGACTGCACAGTTTTCACTAAAATTTAATCTTCAATTCGGACTAAAAACTCCATTTTGTAAAACAAGATTTCAAAAATATAATTGAGAGTGAAGAAAGCATAGAATCATTTTTCTTCTGAAACTAAGGTTTTACACAGTCAGCCGAAAAGATCTTATAAAAGGGAATTGGTGTACAAGACATCACTTTTTCAGATTCTACTCAGTGCAAAAGAGACATATTCTTCTGTGGAACCACAAGAACTATTTTGTTTGAATTTTGTTTAAGACCCAAGACCAAGTAAAAATTTACAGTATGTAGAATGAAATAGTAGTTAAAGGGAGGTAACGCTGATAAAGCATGTAAAAAGAATATTAACTGTGTTTTGATAAATGAAAAATCCGAGACATAAGTACAACAACTGGGAATAACAAAATAATACCGAATGTTGTAGTCGAGATTTTTTGGATTTTATTGTAGATGTGAACAATGGACAAATTCAAAAAGGAGATCATTGATACCTAACGAAACTTTTCGAGAAAGCCCGAGTGATGTATTCGTGATTACTGTTATTTTCCACAATTTATAGGAAGGCTCGTCCACGTATCCATGTCAAAAGTCTTTGCGAAAACCCGAATGCTGTAAACGGGATTACTGACATTTTCCTGAACCCTTTGGAAAGCTCTGAAAAACATTCAAGTTAGAGGCCCTTTCGAAACTTTACAAGAAACCCCGAATGATGTAATCGGGATTACTGATATTTTCCAGAATCGGATAAGAAAGCTCTGCCACATATTGAAGTAATCGAGGTGTAAAGGAGAAAACTCGTATGATGAAATTTACTTTACAAAGACAACAGTTAATTCTTTCAAAGATAATGCTTTTCTTCCATTACATGATTATTCTACAAGATTTGATAATAAATTTTGTGGCGCCTGTTATGTATCCGATAGTGCTAATGAAGACAAACAATAAAGCAGTGTGCAATAAGGGGAAATAAATGGAGTATTACGGCCTGCTTCTCCACAGTCAATTAGATTCAGTCAGGACACCCCATGCAGTGCGCAATGTGGGTAATGTTACTGGGATAGCGCATTCCACTCCCAAAATCTTTATCAAAAAATCAATTATGATAAAATGAAGTACCGTTTCGGAATTTATTTGACTTAAAACGATTAAGCTCAAACAAGACGCAGATCGCTTTTTCATTGTGACGAATGAGTTTTCCTATCATTTGAGCATAAATTGTTGCAACGATGCGCCGAAGACAAAAAACTTCGGGACTTTGATGTTCTAGGGTGCCAAAATGTGCCTATTTTATGTCCATTAAAGATACTCTACTCAACCAAGCTTGACCATTTGTGGTGGGGTGGGGGACACAGGGGATCATATCCCCCAGGTTCTCTGACGCGGAAGGGGGGGGGGGGCGTCTGGAAACATTTCTTGCACATCCAAACAAAAGGTTTGTCGACTCGCTGGTTATATAACATCTATATATCAACATTTTAAAAAATAAATAAACTATAATTAGATAATAATTTAATTATCATTGCTTATAGACAGACAATTCTAAATTACAATATAAAATAACATTAACAATGCAATAAAAGAGAGACTGGAATGGTTAGAAAATGATATGTCTGGATAATCTTATAGTCACGATCATAAAGTTTAATTTTTGCATTATAACGCGTATGTATATCGAAAAAGGTGAGAATAAATTCACAGGAAACTATGATAGCATTCAAGAATTACAATTATTTTTTAATTTTTGCGTTAATTCTTAATGACTTAAAATTCCAATATACCGGAAAACCCGATTTAGTAACCGGATAACCCGACTTAAATAACATACAAATCCGATTTGTGACTGTTTAGTAACCGGAAAATCAGATGCAGATACTGGGATATCCGATTGGTATGGGTTTAGTAGTCGAAAACCCCGAATTAGTTAATGTCAATTCCTATTTAGTAATTCGAAAATTTGACTTTAGCGACTGTCTAGTAACTGGATTCTAATATTTCTTTATTCGAAAATTTAGCTTGAGTAACTCGAATGTAGATACTATTGAAAAAGACAGCCTAGGTCGCTTGAGTAACTTTAAAAATGTGCGTTCAGAAATATTGTTTCAGCTGTGGAAAATAATACAATATCTGAAAAAATATGACGAATATCTGTATCGATATTCATTATTGGTATTTCATTATGATAGTGACTAATAGACGTTGAGTAAAAACTTTAACGCATCAATTATCAATTGCGTAAATATAGGCAAATATCACACACAAAAAAACAGTTTTAAACATGCTTGAAAAGTTATTTTAAAAAGAAAATGATAACAATCAGTAACACATTATTTCAATCCAATTTCGTCATCTAATACGTCATTTCCTGTTTTCGGTGGTGCCATTACGCATGTGTAGGAGGTGAAATCATCTTCCGATTTACCACATCTGTTAAGATGGTAACGGTGACCACGATATTCACGACAGCACAAATCTAAACATTCTAAACTATCTCGGCATTCTTCCCCTGTAACGACAAAAAAAATATTACATGAAATGAACTGAAAGTTTTGGTTATTATGAAATCAAGAGCGATGTTAAAGTGGGTGAAATGAACTTAGCGTTTTTGTAAGGAAATGAAAACAGAGGTTACAAGGAAATGAAATGAACTGATAGTTTTAGTTATTATGAAATCAAGAGAGATGTTAAAGTGGGTGAAATGAACTTGTAAGAAAATGAAAACAGAAGTTACAAGGAAATGAAATGAACTGATAGTTTTAGTTATTATGAAATCAAGAGAGATGTTAAAGTGGGTGAAATGAACTTGTAAGAAAATGAAAACAGAAGTTACAAGGAAATGAAATGAACTGATAGTTTTAGTTATTATGAAATCAAGAGAGATGTTAAAGTGGGTGAAATGAACTTGTAAGAAAATGAAAACAGAAGTTACAAGGAAATGAAATGAAAGTATGTTTTATAAAAAAATGAAATAAAAGTATGTTTTATAAGGAAATGAAAAAAAAGTATGTTTGAAAAGGAAGTGAAATAAATGTAGGATTTATCAGGAAAGGAAATGGCAGTATACTTGCTAAGAAATGAAATTTGTTTTATAAAGAAATAAAATGAAATTAGAATTTATAAGCAACTGGAATGAAAGCATATTCTATTTTAGGTGAAACGTAAAAACGTTAAGGAGAAAATCATTTAAAAACAAAGGTTTTAAAGGGAAATGACATTAAATGAAATAGGAACAGGGGCCTTATTCTCGAAAACTTAACTGAGATAAAATCAAGATTTTAAGAAATACAGTAATCTGATTGGATAATAAAGCTTATTTAAAATCAATTTAAGTGAATGACACTAAAATCATTGTAAGTTAAGTCTTCGAGAATAAGGCCCCAGGAATATAATGTTTCGAATTTCTATCTCGTTTACAGGTCATTTTGATAAATTTCTGATAGATCATGGAAAAATCGGAAACTGTTTTTAAAACATTACAGGACTGAACTCATCCAAACAATCTATATTTGAGAATATAGTCAATAGGTTTATCTATGTTGCGCTTAAAAAACACAAATTTTCAAATGTTTTTGCAAAAATATCGTTACAGTCCTATCATCTAAAAAAAATGCAAAAAATGTCAATTAGCAAATTTCTGTAAAAGGTATTACGTTGTGGATCTTCATTAGCCCAGTCAGATGCATAAAAGTAACTCATGACGTGTAACTCTATTCCGTCTCATTTCATTTCCAAACTATTCAATGTTAATCTGTGGTCCATATATAGAAGAGATTCTAATCCTAGAGGCATTTCTAAACACTTAATAAGTATTAGCAAATTTTTTATTCTTGTAATTGAACACTTGGGGGCGTTGTGATAGCCAAGACTTGAATACCGATACGTGTTGAGAGCTCTTTTTGCCGCTAGGGGCTCTTCAGTTCTTGTAATTTACTAACTGGATAATCGAGATGTAAATGAAGAATATCACGTGGGGTAGTCTCGTTTTCCCCGCGGGAATAACATTTATGGTAGTTCAGAACGTGGAAATAGAAATGTTCCAATGAAGTTTATGGCGTTTTGTAACTCAATATATCTTCTTAACGACAATTGGCGAGATTTTACGAGAGTTAAACTGATGTTTTCATGTCACTGGTTCCGTTAATTTATTGGAATCAAGAGGGAAGAAACATCCAATTTCAACCAAGTAATTATATTTTTTCAACAAATGTCTTGAATAGAAAATTGATTTTCAGTGTCTGAATTCTTTACCACATCTGAATATATTTCCTTTTGTTTTTCAAACTATTTTTAACTTAGGATAATAGTGCAGATATTTCAATGTAGACATTTTTTAACATTATGGATCTTGATAACAGGTTTTCAGACATACTTTCACTGAAATATTTTCAATATCTAAAGATATTTGAACTAAATATTTCATTTTGTACTGAATTTCTATAATTATTCAACTGAAGTAAATCTTACTGAACTTTATGATGCAATGACAAAATATTTGCTGTTGAAGCAGTTCTCAATACATACAACTTTAACCGGTGATTGTTGTTCCATAAAGCTGTGTCTATGTACATTCAATGTAGAGCAGTGGTTCCCAACCTTTTTCAAGCTATGGCCCAAAATTCACGAAGTTCCCAGAGCCATGGCTCCCTGTTCAATTTAACTATGGCAAAATAGGGAATATAGCGCAATTAGATTACATTTCGCTTCGATTATTTTTTGAGTGTAGTCGACACTCAAAAAATAACCGCAACGAAATGTAATCTAATTTTAATTAGATTGAGGTCAGTGTGATTAAAAGTTAATGGTATTTATTGTGGTCTATAATTTGAGAAGAGTTATCGTTATTGATCTATTGATGAGCTGTGTTTCACCAACTGTGTAATTGTTTATAATGATGTATTCATAGTCAATTATAGTACGTTAGCTTAATCATCTGTGTTTGAAGATAGAGGCCCTATTCACTCTAAGTTTTCCCATTCAACAAAAGCCACAAATTGTGAACATAATGATAGCCTATTCGTACAACAGGCCTTCTCAAATGGTGGCCAAATCCGACCTGTGACGCCCTTGAGAATGGCCCCTGACCCTTTCTGCTAAAACGCTCTGCTAGCTATGGTAGCTAAGCTGCTAAGCTCTATTTATCCCTTACATTTTGTGAATAAAATGCATTTGGCCCTTAACAAAACTTAATTAAGAAGGGTTGGCCTACAATAGAAATTATTCAATCAAATGGATTGATCATTAGGATCTTTGTGCTCGATATCCAAGTTCAGATTCGTTCAATCTGATGAAAACTACGAAACTGTTCGAAACCACCAGAACTTTCAATTTCTTAATGAATCGTCCAATAATATATTCCTAATTCATGCTGTTGGGATTTTGACCGAAAAACATGACTGTATAATAATGCTTACCAGCTTTTTTATGAGGTTTAACATATCTGTTAGCTGCCAGTGCCTCCACATTTTCACAAGTACTGTATCTGTGTTCTGAAAAAATAAGGAAATTCATACTAAAATGTCACTCGTATCAACTTCGGAACTAAACTAGTGGCTTATAGATAACCTCGTATAATATACGGTAGTCGCCATATTGAATAAATTATAGTTCAGCCAATCACAAACAAATCTTTTGCGGTAAAAATAGCCAATCAAAATTAATTTCCTAACAAGAGTTATCTTCCCTTGCCCATTTACCGGGAAAGATGGCCGCCTATCATGGCGGAGTCATTACATAGTCTCGAATAAAATGACGAAATTAGAGCCGAATGACTAAAATGTTTGATCAGCACACTCCAAAAATTTACTTATAATTCAAGATGGTTTGAAGTGAACCCAGATTGAGACGTTTTTAGCAAATGATAATTATAAAAAATGGGTTTGCGACTGGATATGTATCACCACGTATAAAAGAAAAATCCATAAAAATAGATTAACCTCGGCTTAAACGCTTGCTAATGGCCTTTCTCAGAATATCTGTGCCACATTGCAAATCAGTTCAACTGATAAAGGAGGGAGGGAGGGGGGGGGGGGTGGCTCAGACTGATGTTTTCAGTGACCGAATCTCTTAGCAACTGCAGAGTTTTCAACCATTTCAACTGCTGTCTGCTTCTGGGAGAATCTGAACAATTGCGAATTTTGTCGACCCGAGTGCTCCGACGACCGACAAATTGCAGTAGACGACATTTTTTGTCATCTGTTGCCCATATGCAATGGAAATAAAATTATAGAAATAATTAAATGGCATATTAAGAAATAACCAAAGCTGCTATTAATGTCTTAAGGTCTTTAATACAAAGAATAGAAAGCAACACTGGTGTCTGACTGTAAAACGGAATGGTGAAAATGGATGCTATCAGTTTCACATGAAAAGTTTATAAAACGTCTTAACAATCCCTTTGACATTTCAACAAGAAACCCTTCGCACTGAAACTAGTGCTGGCACGATATATCGTTGTATCGATGTATTGCGATACAGCAGGCCGCGATACGCGTATCGTATCGCGAGGTCGTGTATCGATACTTGACGATACCTCATATTTCATAAAAAGTTGGGATTTTTTACAAGTCAGCGTATGAAATCACACATTTTTTCTAACAGAATTGATTGATGTCGGGAAATATTTGTTTTAAGACATGGATATGGATCACTACTATCAACTAAATGACCAAATTAGAAGTTTTAAAGCTTTAGATAACACATAATCACATATCGCGATAAGTATTGTATCGTGACCTCTGTATCGCGATACGTATCGTATCGTGACATGGCTGGCGATACCCAGCACTAACTGAAACGGGAAATGATTTATTGCATTTTTCTTTTAATTTTAACTATACAGCCAATTATTTTGAGAAAGTAAATCGATTAAGCAAACATGGAGTAGCATAATTATAACGATTTTAGCTCGTTATTCATTGTTTCCATGGTGTTAGTCTCCATAATTAGTTTTAATGCAATAATTAGGCCCATTAAACTATGGTAAATTATAGGCTTACATTTTCTGAAATTTGGTTCGAATATCAAAAGTTATCCTTACTTTATAATCTCAAAATCAAAATATTGGTTTATATTCCTAAAACAGTTCATTACTGACAATTTTCAATTTTATAACCTAACGGTTTATATGTTGTTAATAGCATTATTCTTGATTGCCGCAACCCTACATAAACACAGAAAGAACCTTCTATAGCTAATTCAATTTTGGCGGTACCGAGTCGCAGTTTCCGAGTCAAAACCTTTTGCAAACCAAAATTTATCACGACATACTGCGAATTAAATCAAATTGTGTTATTTTTTTCTGAGTAATTTACAAAGATATTGAAAATCTGATCAATCGTTGGATTCATTTGACCTCTGGACACATCTTGAACACAGTTTATAATAGACGGGTCAGATATTAAGGTGCTTTGAATGAAGCTGCACCCACAATAGACGTTATTGATTTTTTAAAGGTGACTTACTTGCATATAGAGAGTATTTTGCGTTAGTTAAACAAACGTCACGTAATGAACAACACTGGCTGCTTTGTAAACACTGTGCTCCAGTTTTTACACACTGAAAAGAGAACATTAAATTATGTTGAAATCAAATATCAAACATTAAAAAGTGTTATATATGGACGTGGATTTAGGGGGACATGGGGGAACGGCAAATCCTAGTTAGTATTTATCTGCCCTTTATCTTTATAGTAGCTTTAAATTCAAAAAAATAAATTGTTGAATTCATAAACCTGGCCAACAAAAAATTTATCTAGAATATTGCATCAAAGAATATCTAGTTTGAATATCCTTGACTGTTCATGGTCGTGTAGAAATTTCCAGAGTCTCATGATCGATACCAATTGGAAAGCTAAACTTGTTATTCTGCATGTAGGTGTGTTTAAAATTCAGAAAGGCACTTCTTTTTCTCTAATACGTTAACGTGATCAAATTTAATCAACTCAGAGTCTAAATTATCTCCCCTAATGAGAGGAAAATGACGATAAAAACTCTAGTTGTCTCGATCATCAAGATTTTTAATGACATTGATTACTTTCATTATCATAATAGACTCGATCAATGTCATTTAAGATTGATTAACAACTAACACAACTGACGTGCATTGCATTCATTTGGTGCAAAATGGACTAAATGCAGTATTTAACATGCGATTAGGCATGAAAAAAACTAGGTTTACGGCTCAAATTTGCAATATAACCCTTTCACTTTACTTTTACCGTATTGCATAGTCCTATTCGGAGAAAGAAAGTAGCAGTTAAAACATCAGATAACCCCCAGTGACCTTTTTACGTTAGTTAGTAACTTCCGGTATCACAGAATTTTATTGGATCAACAAATTGATCGAATACTACCAATATTGACGTATTACATGTATATGATTTGCAAGGTACAAGTCTCTCGACAATGGGTTAATGTCCCTGTCCAAGCAAAATGATCCCCATGCCAACTGCATGGCGCAGACAGTCCTCATTGACCTATATCCTGAATTGTCTGAAGTAGTCACAGCAATTTTAGTTTTAACGCAAACATAAATTGTTGTCATTTCGGGCATTGGACACTGGTGTTCTACTATTATACAAAATATAACACATTTTTTTCAGACCTAAGATCAGTTTGTGTCCCCTGGAGAATGTCCAAAATGTCCCCAAGTTGAAAACCCAGGACCTAAATAGATAGAGAAAAAATGTCGAAAAAAATCCATGTCTTTTCATTTCACTGTCTGTAAGGAAGTGGAGACAAATTTGATTAGTTTTTGACGTGTGACATCAAGTCAATCAATGTCTTAAGCAGGTAATAATTAGGATATTAACCAGGTTCGTTAGGTGCTTGACGTAGATGTTTGACATGTACTCGTCACACATCATTACAATATTATAGGTAGGCTAAACACATTATATACAAAACATACATAATCCTATTTCTCATTAAAAGAAAATAGCTTAGTTATTATTGTACTAATGATTTGTACACTGAATTTCCTCTTGGATTAGATATACAAATCGAGAATTTCAATATTGATAACTGCATTAATGATGATTTTGAGATTTTTTAGTTAGCTTAAAATTGTATTCAAATTCCGATGTAAATCACCTTCGTCTTGAAAATGACACTGGTCATTTGGATTGGTCTGGATTTTGCTTCTAGTCACAGTTTAATAGTTAACTTGAACTATCATCAGAGTGAATGTTACATCATTAACTTGAACTAGCATCAGAATAAATGTTACACCATTCACTTGAACTAGCATCAGAGTGAATGTTACATCATTAACTTGAACTAGCATCAGAATAAATGTTACACCATTCACTTGAACTAGCATCAGAGTAAATGTTACTCCATTAACTTGAACTAGCTTCAGAGTGAATGTTACTCCATTAACTTCAACTAGCTTAAGAGTGAATGCTACTCCATTAACTTGAACTAGCATCAGAGTGAATGTTACTCCATTATCTTTAGCTATGGTTATATATAGTGAATGTTACACAACTAACTTCAACTAGCATCAGAGTGAGTGTTACTCCATTAACTTCCACTAGCTTTAGAGTGAATGCTACTCCATTAACTTGAACTAGCATCAGAGTGAATGTTACTCCATTATCTTTAGCTATGGTTATATAGAGTGAATGTTACACCACTAACTTCAACTAGCATCAGAGTGAATGTTACTCTATTGACTTAAACTTGCATGAGAGTGAATGCTACTCCATTAACTTGAACTAGTTTCAGAGTGAATGTTACACCATTAACTTGAACTAGCACCAGAGTAAATGGTACACCATTAACTTCAACTAGCTTTAGAGTGAATGCTACTCCATTAACTTGAACTAGTTTCAGAGTAAATTTTACATCATTAACTTGAACTAGCATCAGAGTAAATTTTACATCATTAACTTGAACTAGCACCAGAGTGAATGTTACTCCATTAACTTAACTTAGCATCAGAGCGAATGTTACACCATTAACTTGAACTAATTTCAGAGTGAATGTTACTCCATTAACTTGACTTAGCATCAGAGTGAATGTTACACCATTAACTTTAACTGCCATAGAAGTGTATCAAAAACAAAATCTGTTTCCTACGTGTTATAGTATTACCTCGCCCAGCCTCCCAACAAAAAAAAATCTTTTATTTTGGTTTGTCATTCATGTTTAACATTTAATTAACGAATAGGACTCGTGTTGATTTAATGCTTTAATTCAAATAATGATCTCATCATTATTTTCTATTGATTGGCAAATAAGGCAAATTAATAATTACGCTCTCATAGTATATATTTTAGTATTTTCACTAATTATAACCTTAATCTTGGAGAAATTATCAGCTAAAACCAAATGATAGAGATTCACAGACTACAGACAATATGTCTGAAAGGGTAAATTAAAAAAAATGTCGGAAGTATCAGCTCAATGTACAGATCGAAAGAAATAAAAATACTGTTCAATGATGTTAAAAAATCACCAAGGTAGGAACAGTAACAACGTAGACATAGCCCCGTTTATACGACCACGTTTACTTTTATATACTACATAAGCAAATGTGGTCGTGTAAACGCTTTTGTTTACGTAATCAAATATACACCAGGAGTAATATGCTTATGTGAGTAATAGTTGGCCGTATAAACGAGGCTATATATGATCACAGTTGTTATTGAATCGAATTTTACAGATATAACAGCTTCCAAATTAGTGATAGAATTACTTTGCGTTGATAGAAATGTTAGTTTTTACAAAAGGCTATTTTATAAAAATTTCAAATTATGTGAAGAAAAAAGGAATTATAGGAATTTTGATATCAGAATGGTATTTCAACCTTCATTATCAAGATCGAAGAAACTTAATTTCATTTCATCTCTAAAAATGATATTTCTGTTATGTTATTTTATTTCTTAACCAGAAAAGTCTATGATATCATTGTAATTATACTATCGAGTAGGTCGTAAATGGAGGGAGACGACGTGACGAAGCATTCTCAAACTATACATGTATTAAAAATGTTATTTTGCATTTAGATACTATGACATAATCTATTATTAGAAAACATATAATATCTGAGAATATGCACAATGTAGCAGAGGATCTTTGTGATATGTAACAGAAAATCTCTGTTAAATACACTACATATATATAACAGAACATTTATGTTAAATACACTACATAATGTAACAGAAAATCTATGTTAAATACACTGCATATATAACAGAAAATCTCTGTTAAATGCACTACATATATAACAGAAAATCTCTGTTAAATACACTACATAATATATTATATAAATATAACAGAAAATCTATGTTAAACGATTGTCGGTCAAAACTGGCATTTATAGTAACAGACTGTCGGTTACTGACACCTTCCATGCGCACATATCAGTTTACAAACACCTACAATGAGTACAAAGCAGTGTGCACATATATAATTATTGATATATCAAATATAAATACGTGATTTTTTAAAAGTTTAAGGCGCAATATAACAAAAGAAGCCTTTCAAATAGCGACTTTAAGATTTCTGTTTGATTACAGGCACGTAATAGAAGCATTACATTTTATTAGTCAGATAAAACCTGCCGTTGAGCGGGTATAAATTTTATATGTTTTTCTGATTTTTTTAAAACAGAAATGTTTTAGTCAATATCATATTGATTTACATTGTCTTATTTCATTTATATATTTACTGCCAGCGCTTAAAGGGATATGTTCACCATCAGAACTCGGAAGCTAATCTAATCACTAGTATTGTTCACAACTTACTCTCCCTCAAAAATGAATCCTTCAAATCCTTGTGTACCCATGATTATCAGCGTTTGAAAGTAAAATCTTCGACTTACATTCCATTGAAAAAATGCCTAGAAAATTTGAAAGTCAAAAATACGACTCGTCGTTTAGTATTTAGGTATATAAGTCATACATAATGTAGTCTTACTAAACGACGAGTCGTATTTTTGACTTTCAAACGCTGATATTTATGTAAGCACGGGGATTTGAAGGCTTAAATTTTGAGGGAGGGTTTGGAACATTATTACGGATTAGATTAGCTAAAAATGTCCAAGTTCTGAGAAAAGTTTTCTGGTTGCACGGTTCATGAACATAGGCCTATCCCTTTAAATTTGTCAAAGGGAGTCGGCTCGGCTCGGCATCCAATCGTTCAGATGGGACAATAAACTGAGAGTTGGGAACTGTATTAGAGAAGACTTGAATAAAAATCCGTACAAGCAAGTTCAAAGAATGGCAAAATCATGAACAATAGATGTTCGTAGATGAGTCGTCCAAGGTGAAGTACCAAAGGGTGAGTCAAAAAGACTCAAAGAGTGAGTATGATTTGTTTCAGGCGAGAAACCAACTATTAAGTTCTCATCAAGAGATGCAACCAGATCAATTTATTTCATACCAAACAATTCAGCCAAGAGTTCGCTGTAGCGACAAAAGAATTTCTTAAATTTAAATGAAGTTTGCTTCAACAATTTCAAAGTCAAAACTCTACCTCTTACTAAACGACGAGACATATTTTTGACTTTTAAACGCTGATATTTATGTGAGCACGGGGATTTGAAGGCTTAAATTTTGAGGGAGGGTTTGGAACATTATTGCGGATTATATTAGCTAAAAAATGTCCAGGTTCTGTCGGTTCTGAGACTAAAAGTTTTCTGGTCGAAAGGTTCGTGAACATATCCCTTTAAGTTTGTCAAAAGAAGGCGGCTCGGCTCAGCGTTCGGATGGGAACTGAGAGTAACTCTATTAGACTGTAACTGTGTTAGAGAAGACTTGAATACAAATCCGTACAAGCAAGGTCAAAGAATGGCAAAATCATGAACAATAGATGTACGTAGAAGAGTTGTCCAAGGTGAAGTACCAAAGGGTGAGTCAAACAGACTCAAAGAGTGAGTATGATTTGTTTCAGGCGAGAAACCAACTATTAAGTTCTCATCATGAGATGCAACCAGATCATTTTACTTCGTACCAAACAATTCAGCCAGGAGTTCGCTGTAGCGACAATAACATTTCTTAAATGAAGTTTGCTTCAGCAATTTCAAAGTCAAAACTCTACCCCTAGCCCTGGCATGGTGGATTAGCTGTGCATCGTACACATCGTAAGCTGGTGATTGAGGTATGTTACTGCACTTGAATGGAAAATTAACGACAGGAAAATCAAAGTTAAAATACTTCGTCGTTTATCTTTGACTGTCTCAAACTTAGGTAGATTCGAGTCCTTTAGCACAGTAAGTCTTTCCTCTTCTCCCTTAAAATAGAATTCCATCAGACAAGTGGCTAATTTCGTTCTCGAAACGACATGGAAAGGTAAATAAAATCAAGACGCATGCACGATACCACGCAAATCATTTCGAACAGTTACATTTAGAAGAATTTGGCGATATTGAAATTTTAAGAAACGTTAATAACTTTATCTGATCTCAGAAAAACACTTTGTCAAATCTGGCCGTCTCGATTACTAGGTTGTAATCTTATTATGAATATTTTAACAGCTGAAAGTGTCTAGTTAACCAAGATTTCAATATTCGTATTGACAAAATGTGATTTTTGTTTATCAACACAAGTTTTAAGTGAAATCCATCAGTAGAACATCGGAGGTTGCGTGATTCAGGCACATTTCTTTACTTTAGGTCGCTTTCTAGGATATCAAATTAACAACGGACTGTCGGAAATCTGGAAATCTTATTTTAAAGTTCATTAGTGATCACGTTCGATCATAGTAGTTTCCATTTTCCGGGGAAGATATTTATGTACAATGAAAGGTCGCATTTTCTGAAATTGTACGCTCCAAAACGGTTTTTAAAAATATCTTCAAAATCAAATCTTCATTGGGGTTGATCTATCATTGCATTTAAGTCGTCATAGGCATTGGCCAGTTGTCAAACATATTATTGTGCATTGCTCACCGTGCATTGTAATCAAAAAGAAGTTTTTCCCATCTTCCATCTGTATGTTTTGAATTTTGCCATGATGACAAGAGCGATAACTCAGCAATTCAAGTTAGTTTGAACAATCGGACAATCTAAGACCACCTGAGCTTATCAGACCCATTTTGTTGAGCTTTGTTAGCTCCGCGTTTTTCGGTACTTGCATGCCACACCATATATTTCAATAAAGACAGAAAAATAAATCACTGATATAATTTGTATCTGTATTCAGAGATAAGTGGTGTAGTGAAGAAAGTTCACATCACTTGAATCATGGAAACCGGGACAACTCTTCCCTCAAGCGATTTCCTAAATTCCTAATTAAGCTGGAGTTAAACCAAGTTTAAACAGAAGAAATCATGTGTAAGATATTCGAGACTACATAGCGAATATTTCACAACACATTATCTATAACCATTTGACTGGCATAAACCACAGACTTTTCCCTAGCATAATTAACTAAATTTCATGGTAGTACTGGTAGATTATTAGTGGTCAAAACTATTTATTTGATAAAACCGTCTGGTGATTTTAGGATATAGTTATAGTCTATCATATTAAAGTCCACTTGTTAAGAAGTGAGTGAAGAATTAGAAAGAAAGAAACATCTAGCTATTCTATATTTTACGAGGATAGCAACTTAGGTTCCGTGAGGATCATTTCTCCCAGTTGGCCCTTGGCTAGTTCCAAACTTGCTGACTCTACTCCCAGCCTTTGTATCAATGATATAGATATTTGGACAGATATCTGGGAGAGAGTCAGAAAAACTAGGCCCCAAAAAACTTGGGAGTTTCCGCACCTCCACGGATGTGGGGTTTTTAAACGTATTTATTTACATCGAATCTACAAAACTTCGATATATTTGGAAAGATTGATGATTTTGTAGTTCACCATACAGGTCTTGTATGCGAGTTCATCAATTTTTTTTCCAGAGAAATAACATCTGTCGGTCGTCATTGAATGTTGCACACGTAAGGTGTGGAAAATCGCAAGTTTTTGTGGCCTAGTTGTTCTGACCCCCTTAGCCATATCAGTCCAAATATCTATCAGAGGCTGGGGAAAGAATAAGCAAGTTTCGGAGAGTCCTTGGCCCAATCTCTTCGTATTGATCTTTCTCGGATTATCTGTACCCATTTACAGCTGGGTTAACTGGAATTCTGAGTGAAGATGACTTATTCAAGGTCATCGGACTTTCATACACCCCAATCGAAACCTTTACGACTTTAGACGTATTATCAAAGTAAGCAAACACGTATAGAACATAATATAAAAACTTGTTTTATTTTTCGAGGGTTAGTGTAGATTTTTCACCCCTACCGTTTTTCCCCTTTAAAATGTTTTTTTGAGTTCTCAAATGTCTGCTGAGCACAATCTCCCACCCCAACCCCCAACCCTCTTTTCAATACCATGCACCCACATATTCATTATTTAATTTATATGAAAGCCCCTCACTGAATATCTTTCTTAATTTGAAATACATTTACATTATAATGGCATCAGACCGTATAAGATAAACAACTCCTGAGAGAGTCATAGTGAAACAGTAATTGTCATATACCAATTCCATTTATTTCTGCAACTCATACAGGAATAGTAGGCCTATCTTTTGGAAGATTTTTCATATACAACGTACATTTTAATACCGATTTGCTCACAGTCGAGCAATTAACAGTGATTAAATTCATTCATTCATTCATTCATTCATTCATTCATTCATTCATTCATTCATTCATTCATTCATTCATTCATTCATTCATTCATTCCTTTCTTCCTTCCTTCCTTCCTTCCTTCCTTCCTTCCTTCCTTCCTTCCTTCCTTCCTTCCTTCCTTCCTTCCTTCCTTCCTTCCTTCCTTCCTTCATTCATTCATTCATTCATTCATTCATTCATTCATTTCTTCCTTCCTTCCTTCCTTCCTTCCTTCATTCATTCATTCATTCATTCATTCATTCATTCAAGACGACTTCCTTATTCGATAGTTATATTATGCTTAAAACGATTTTTAATTCATTTCATGTATTCAAAACGATTTAATTCTTCTACAGTTAAAATTCTTAGTTCATTCCTCCATTCAATCAATTATTCAATTCATTTCAACCTATCTTCTAGTAAAGCGTTCATTTCATTCATTCATTTCATTCTCTTCATTTTTTAATTATTTCATTCATTCATTATTTCATTCATATATTGCATTCATTCCTCTAGTAGAGCGTTCAAGAAAATTAATTTCACTTTATCTTATATTTCACCTTCACGAAATTTTTATTGAACTTGTGTGATTGTCTTCGACTGTCGCCACCATTCTATATCGGGTGCTTAATAGTGACATATCTCTACTTTACGTGAACATAACAATTTTAAATTGGAAAAGTTAAACGTCAAGTTCATTTATGTCCAATACAATTGACAGTATATATATAAATGGCTTCACTGTAATTGTATTTTAATGGCCTATCGTACTTATTTAATCGCATCCTTTCATTCTTGCTAAAACATTTTATTAGTTCGTTTTGGTTAGTAACGCTATTAAGACATCAAAATAACTAAACGTACCGGTATCGTATTTTTAACGTTTTCGAATACATGTACTAAAAATAAACGAACGCCTGTCATTGAAATCGCTGCGCATGCTCAGTGACATGATAAAACATAACATCCGGTTGACATCGAATCGCGATTTACACAGTTTTTAGTCTTATTTTGTGAGAAAATAGGGTGAGGTTAGTGTTTTATTCAACAATGTGGATAGTATAAGTATCACTAGTTAACTGTTATAGGTATAAGTGAATTACAATGACTATAACCACACTATAGTTAACCCTAAAACTGTGTCTACTAGCGAAGCGTGTTGTACTATTTATAACACAGGCGTTCGTAGTATATAGTGTTGATCGTGCATTAGCCTATAGCTTGAGAGACTTTTAAAACAGGCTTTTTTTTAATAATGGATGCTTGTGAATCAAATTCTGCTTCGGCGGACACAAGTTTGGATTCCGAATCCGAATTTACGTGTGTCACAGAAACACAATGTGAAATATCCGAGGATCCATTAAATTCTGACTCTGAAGTTTCGTCTTCTAACACGGAATCTTCAACAAATGAACCGCCCAGATCCTCGAAACACAATAATCGAGAATTGCCGGATATGGCGTCACAGTATTGGTATACGGCAAGTTGCTTTGGTCGATATTGGAAACATTACCAAAGAGTTATGACGTGGTATAGTAAACATCTTCAAGTATACCGCAATCTACAGCATCGATATTCAACACATTCGACACATTCTCCGAATAATTCAGCGCCTAACAGACCTCGATCAAAAAAGAAACGTAAACGGCGACTACAAAAACAGAGATCGAGAAAATTACGCTTAGATCTATCCCCGTCGAATACCGATCGTTCTAGCGCGCAAGGAGAAAGGCCGAATAAAAATGCAGAGGAACCTATGAGTGGTACAGAGGCTCTGAATCCCCGAGATGGTTTAGTGGAAACAGATGAATATGAGATGGAAATCACAGACGAAATGCTGGAATTTTTTGCCAAATCACAGCAACACAGAAAGGACAGAGATTCGAAAGACAATGAAAATGGTAAGTCTACTGAAATGGTGAACATCGAAGACGCCCACAAGCCAGTTCGGACAGTAGAACCGCCCAAAGAGCGTCCGGGAGTACGACGGACTGCCGAGATGAAATTATTGTATGGTAAAGGTGCAGCTATGATACATGGTATGGAAACTGCTCTGAAAATGTCTTACGATAGAAACCTAGATGTAAAACAACCCAAAGTATGGCCGAACATTCCGTTACGAATTGTCTTTGCTGATACGTGAAAGCCGAAAAATCCGTTAAATATTGCCGAAAAAAGATCTCTATTGACTAAATTTTATCATGTGACGTACGTACGGTTTTGCGTGTATCGGATTAAATTTAATTCACCAAGTATTGTATTAAAAGTACATTGGAATAAAAACATTAATTAAATAATGGATAAGGAATTCCAAACAGAAAATATGATTCTGTAATTTTATAATTGTTGTGTTCATGCAGGAGCTGCGACTTTTGTGTTCATTGTTTGCAAGATGTTTGTATGTGTTTAGAATATATGAATGAATAAAATTTTATGAATTTGATTTTCATTTACATTTCCTAGATTTAGATTTTACAGATTTCCCAAATCAGCTCTTTAGACTGTTCGAAAAGCATTTTGAAATGGTTATTATTTTGATATACATGTACATAGTATTTTACACAATAGTCAATGTTCCAGGTGTGATGCTGATAATGGCGAAATGGAAATGGGGGTGGGGCATTTGAGCGCAATAATTTATTGTTTGAAGGGATGTGATTGGTCGCAAGTCAAATTCTCTACCAATGAAAAGTATATCGTGTTGAGGGAGCAACGGATATGTGAAATAAGCGTCTTATTCCGTTGCTATGAAAGAATATGCAATATAACATGACTGGTAAGGATGAAATGAAAATGAAATGAATGGAGTGTTACGTCCTACTTTTCTGCACCTATATGGGCTAATTGAGCACGGGCAAACGCCACGCAGTGTGCAATGAGGGAAATTTTGCCAGGACAGCGGCATTAGTATTTTCGATTTCCAACTGTCGAGGGATCTTTATCGTGCACATCCTAACCCTAGGACCTCAGTTTATTGTCCCATTCGAACGGTTAAACGCTTTTTCCATGTCAGCCCCTCCTACCTGCATCACTGACAGGGGGAAACCGGGTTGAAAAATCAGGTATCAACTCGACCCATGCCGGGATTGAACCCTGGACCTTCAGGTTAGCGAGCAGGCGTCTAACTCACTGAGCCACCGCTGCTCCCTGGTAAGGATGAAGGTAATGATTAAAAACAACGATGTGTTTAGTGTTTCGCAATTCAAATACAGACATCTCATTGCTTACTTACTGAGCCTCTATAAGAGACATTTAAGTGTCATTAACATCAGTTGTTGACATTTATTTCCTTCAACAACAAGTTTCGCAACTTCTTTTTGAACTACATTATTAAAACAAGACTACAACGCGAGCCAATGGCAGTAGCAAATCTTTTATAAGGGTGAGGAAATCTTTGGAAATTTGACAATGAAATGATGCATTAAAGAGGTTATAAAGAGGTATTCTGGTATGTATATCGGGCATCAATTTGCGCAATTCCAATTTCCATTCCGATATCTGTGGTTCTTGCAATTCCACTAAAAGTAAAGCGTTTAAGACGTCACTAACAGTGATCTGCATATATATCAATACTGTCAGTGACGTCATATAACACGTTACTTTTAGTGAAATTGCAAGAACCACAGACGTCGGAATGGAAATTGGAATGGCGCAAATTGATGCTATCAGTGTCCCCGATACACATACAAAGTTTAGAAAACCTCTTTACAATCCCTTTAAGTAAATCTCAATATAACGGTTATTTCGGATAGTGATTGTTTCTCAATTTTAGCATTCAGTAAACAGCCCAGTTTTACATTTTAACGCTTTTAAAATTTCCTTTATGTCGAACATATACAAAAATAGTTTTTTCCCAAGACCAATTCACTAATTTGTATAAAAGTATAACGTACACAATTTAAAGACAAAATTAAATTTAAAGTTATAATAACGGAACGAAAACTGATTACACGTGCACAACACTGGATACAGCGAGATGGGGGTTTATTTGTACGGAAACAATTTTCTGTGGTCAGAATCTTACAAGAATACTTTAAGATAAGTGAATGTAATCGATTAAGAAATGTATGTTGAAATATACAAATTGGCAAAATAACGCAACTTGAACTTGAAGATAGACATTTCATAACATCCCAGACTTACAAATCGATTTTATGTTATATATTATGTTATAATTTTACGGGTATTTGACTATCTCGAAATTAAAGGGATATGTTCACCATTCGTTCGAATAACATTTGAGTCTCAGAGCCTGGAATTTGTTATCTTATCTAATCTGTAATAATGTTCCAAACTGTCCTCCGAAGTTTAAACCTTCAAATCACTGTGTATCCATAATTATCAGCGTTTGAAGTCAAAAATACGACTCGTCGTTTAGTAAGACTATGCCTTGTATAGAAAACATATATTATAAAGAAAATGAAAGATTGATAGGTTTTTTAGGTGGAACAGATATATATATAGCGAACGTTTCACTTTAACCGGATTTATGCGAATCTAATGTAATATCGCACTCCCTCTACAACACTGATACGTTAGATGCAAGTTATTTGTTTATTTGGAAAACTATCCCACCCACCGACCATGCCTGCGTTTGATTAAAATAATAACACTGGATATTTAATGTGTTCTTTTCAAAGGAATGTGTAATTAGTGATGTCGTTCCAGACGGAAGTTAGCTTATCATATATGTCTAGATCGATGGGGACTACGTGTTTTTAATGAATGCTTGCCTGTGAACATTTTAGTTGAATTTCTTTTCAAGTCCTATTAAAGCTTTTATTAGTATATCAGGGGGCTCATTCGCATCTATATCATTCTTTCTAAAGTTTGGTTTCAGTAAAAAGAAATTTTAAAGAGGTTGCTGTTTGAAAGCGAATTTCTTAGAGAGGTCAACGTTGGTGGTCTTTGGACTTTCATGTGTACAAAGAGGCTTTTAGTGAACATTTCCATCGGAAAATGACCTCCCGTGTTGCTTGTTTGTGTTAGAATTAATAAAGTTTGGTTTAAGATCTTAAGATGTTCATAGTTAAAGCAAAATTTTAGGACGGGTAAATGTTCTGTGTCCTTTGAATATACTAGATTATAGAACTTAAAAGTTCTATTTACAGATAAACCTCAAATAGGTGGTGCCCCATTAAGTAGACGTCCCATTATGAGTGCTGTTTTAAGCTGTCTAACTAATGGGAGGACACTACTGGACATGAGGGTGTATTATTAATCATAACAAATTATCAACATCATATAAACAAGATCTTGATTTTCTCACTGAAATTATCACACGTCAGTTTTGACATTGATACTCTCTCAGTCTTGTCAAATGGAATAAGTTCTATCTTGTAAGTTGAAATATTAAAGATCCGTCGTTGATAAATCAAGTTATTTGTGAATGGTATGTCTAAAACTCGTATAGAAACTTGATAGATTGAGATTGGGGTCATAGGTCATTTAATATATACTGAAACTCGGGATAACGGCCTGGCGCCAAATTCAGGGAAATCAATATTCTTGCTTCTCTTGAAATCATTCATCATGTTTCGTGTTCTTGTCACCCCATGTTGGAGGCATTGATTAAAATGGATAGCACTTCCCGTTTATGACTTCTGTTCTGCAGCAAGTTATTACAGAAGTGTCAAAATAAGACAGTTTAATTCAAGATTGATTTTGATGGTGTTATATCTGTAGTCCGATACATTCTGTATGTATGCTTTGCACTTTGTTCAATATTGCATACCCTAAAACAACCAGTAAAGGTCAAAATTATGTTGTTGGTTAGGGTAAGCATAACATTACAATGAGATCTGAGACCATTGGCCTAACCGGAAGTTAACGTTTGTGCGCATTTCTAGCACTGTTTCTACAATTGGACAAAGATGGTGATTTCACCGACCATTCCAGTTATGTTGTTGATTGCATGGGGTATGATAACAAATCAGACTTTGACAAACAGAAATGGTCAATTCAGCTATATTCTATTTTATTCACTTAACCCTGACCCTTACTTAAAAGAAGAAGGGAAGAGCGTGATGTTGTAACGCCTGTACAAAGATTTCTCATTGAATTATATATAGAGTCTTCAGGTCTTTAATGTTACTGTTGGCATTAATTGTTAATATACGAGCTCAATTTTGACAGTGTACTTTAGAGTTGTGGCGTAGCGAAATAAAAATTGAGGGGGGCTCTTGGTATAAAAATGCCCGAACTTTTCGCTTTTTAAGTAAAAATATGGCAAAATTTTCTGCCCGAGGATGGCGGGGATGGGCTGGGGGAGTCATTGCCATTTCTGTAGAAAATTAGTAAATTCCGAGATTCTATAACAGCTTAAGTTTCGGACTGGCTAATTGGTTAATAGCATTAAATTAAGGCCTATTAGGATAATCATATACATATTACGAGTACAAATTACGCTTCCGTTTCGTTTAGTCGTGAATCATTCTTATTATTGTTTCATCAGCGGAAGATGTGATATTTTGCGGATCTGACAGTGTATTTAATATTGTTTGTCAAACAAATGTAATGTATCCGCCAAATATGAAAGAACGAATTTGAAAATTTTATGATCACAATTCTCCTGATGCACATAAAGAATGGACTTTTATTTCAGAGTACAACTTTAGCTATCTGTACATAAAATTCTATTCAGAATGAAAAATCACGTCTGTTTTTTGTGTTATTAATCGAAAGCACGTTGCGGACGACAGACGCCTCTCCTAACTACTTTCCTCCAGTATATGTTTATATATTGATAAAAAAAAAGATACACGTATACCAAAAGCAACAGTTATTTAATAATTACGTACATGAGCAGTTAAGCAAACTATTCAAAAACAAATTCTTTAAAGCGGCATCACCTCTTAGAACGAAAATAACTTCCCAAACTTGGTCAATAAGAGTATTATATTCATCAACCGTATCCAAAATATACAAACAGAATCAAATAAACCAATAAAACTATGTAATTTTCCATACGATTAGAGGTTATTATTGAAAAACGATTAAAATTTGAGTAAGCGTTTTTCAAATATTATATTATATAAACATAGTTTTCTGTATTTATCAGATTATTTAGGTAATTTGTCGTATAGTTATGCCACTTGGTAAGTTCCCTGATGAATATTTATATACCCCTACTGACCAAGTTTGAAAATTTAGTTTTTTTTTATTTTCTAAGAGGTTGTATTACTTTGAAATACACGTAAGTGCTAATAAAGCATGGGCTAACCACAACCAGTATATAAATCTATGACACCTTTCCAGACTTACAGCGTTATTTTATAAATGACACCCAGACACAGATTTGGTTAATGGGAATTCATAATGTACTTCGACACGAACTAAAGCTAACCATAGAGGTATGACCAAGGACCAACTGGTAGAAAGTAGAGAGTATTCTCGTTGAAAAATTTGCCGAAATTCGCGCTATCTTTTATTAGCGACTATTACATTCGAATATCTCATAGATTTCCACATAATTATTGCAAATTGCATACCTTCTTCTGTTATGGTACAAAAATGTTACTTTTTTACTAAAAATCCATTAACATGCTGCTGAGCATTCATACCGGAAAACGTGCAACACCAATCCACATTCTAAGTACGTAGACTATCCAAAGAAATTGTATTTTAAAAAACACTTTGATTGGCGAAAAATTGCCATATCGAAAACAGCATCCCCTGACAATGCCGAAATTCAATAAAAACGTTCAGATTTTATAACGAATTGTCCATGACCAAATAGCATGTGATCTTACTTAAATTAAATTGTCCATGGAACCAATAAAATGACGTCACAAAACGCTCTCACTGACCTACAACCCTCCCTCTTAATTCTTAATTCTTAGTTGGTAGACTAGAAATGTGTCAAGAGATTTAACACCAGCAATGAAAGTTAATATATAGGGAAGGAAATTAAAATATTTCTGTTAAGAGAAGCCATTATAAGAACAATTTCGGATTTCTCCTCGCTTTATTGGTTTTCTCAATGTTTCTCCAGATCATAAACCAGAGAAACACATTCAATAAGTGAAACAATTTCCTCGTCTATTCACTACATTGATTTAGATGATAGTACAATTAGATTTGAGACATATTAGCTGTATGAACTCTATACAAAAGGTCATGTCAAGTTGACAAAGCGAAACAAGGAACGTCATTTATTAAAAGCAACCTGATTGAATTTTTGGTATTTGATTCAATGTACATGTATATCGCATATTGCTAAGTGCATATCAACTCTTGATCCACCAAAGAGGTTTGTGAAATTGATATCTGGCTTTTCGTACGGATATTCTTGGTATACAATATGATTGGTCGTGACTATGTTTCTCCATCAATTGGATTTACTGAAACAAAATAGGGTTAGCTAAATTAATGCTGGTTGATCAAGATGGTAGTAGCATTCTGTCACAGTCTTATCCTTTCGGCCATTTTGGCCGGCAATGGGCATGCATCTCTTGCTCAATGATTGATTTTGATTGAAGGTTTTAACCCCATACGAGAACGCACCTGATAGTTTCGGATGGTTTTAACGCAAGAAAAGACATCTCTTTCTGAAGAATGATTGTGAATGGCTAAACAATAATTCATTCAATGTGGCGACCACCGTAAAGTATACGAGGTTATCTAGCACGCTAATTTAGTTCCTAAGTTGATACGAATGAATCTTATAAGAACGACCAGACGTTTTCATTAAAAAGAATAAGAAAAGTTGTTGGTTCCCAATTTTCTAACGCATGACAATCCATTGCCCTGGTTCCATAAGGTTTGGTCAAGAGTCACAAGGTACGGTAAGCCGTCCTACCCTGGTACCAAATGTCGGTATTTGGTGTCTGTACCTTTACCCGGACACTGTGCCGGACCAGTACCAAATTGATCTATCGGACCACCACCGGTGTTCAAACTGGAGACATCTTGCCTAAAAGGCATAAAGTGATATTAATTGAAATGTAGAATTAATCTAAAATCTTATTTAGATTAAAAATGAAAGTTATTGACGTATCAAATGCATATTTCGTTTTCTGATGAGTATTTTGTTGAAAATCAATGTTTAATTTGATTCTCAACTGAGGATGAAATATGTTATAACCGTCTTGTCGTCATATTAAATACATTCTCAATATCTGTAGACAGATTACAATTTAATCTCGTGTGTTTTGTTAAAGAAAAGGAAATAATTTGTGTAAATGTATTACATTTCGTAATATTTGAAATGGATTTTTGAAGGCAAAAGCTATTGTATATACATGTAATAACATGAAATGGTGTTAATTTAATTGGTTATATCTAGGTGCTTTCTAGGGTCTAGGGTCTTTGCAATCTAATTAAAATTAGATTGCATTTCGTTTTGGTTGTTTTTTGATTGTCGACTCCAAGGTGTCGACACTCATGGAGTCGACACTCAAAAAATAACCGAAACGAAATGTAATCTAATTTTAATTAGATTGGGGTCTTTGGGGCCACGATCGGGATCGTTTGGGTTGTACAGGAATATTTGTCAAGAAACACTCCTATTGTTATGTCACGCTCACAAAACCACATCTTCCCTAAACATTTCAGTATTTTGCTCAGAATTATTGCTACTCAAAATCACGTTTATTGGTGAAGGAGAGTTCCTGCTAGGCTCAAAGTCTGTTGACTGTATTTCACTAATGTGATGGTATTTCATCGTAACTCAAGCACCATAGAGAAACCAGTGTTCAGAACACTGTCTGGATACAAGAATCGAACACATCTTATGTCAAGCTACTTGAAATCATGTTTATATGCTGTCAAGAGGATAAGATTATTGATTAGAACAAATATTTGATTTATTTTAAGATTTCACATAATATATCAAAAGTCAATAACACTTTCAAACTAAGCTGATCAGACAGGATATATTTTTACAGATAAACAATTTTACAAGAGTACAATAGAAAATCATATATTGCATCTCTATAGCCTACTTTCTAATAGAAGGGAATTTTCTCCACAGACAAATAGTAATTACATTTTTTAAAAGACATCAATATTCAGGAACGATTAACGAAGAAAACTTATAGGAAGAATAATGCATATCAAACTACATACGCGTACGAGCGTATATTCATGGAGTGAACGTCCTTTCCAATTTCCATTCCGACGTCTGTGGTTCTTGCAATTCCACTAAAACTAAAGCGTTTTATGACGTTCCCTTTTATAGATCACTGTCAGTGAAGTCATAAAACGCGTTAGTTTTAGTGGAATTGCAAGAACCACAGACGTCGGAATGGAAATTGGAATGGTGCAAATTGATGCTATCAGTGTCTACGAAACACTTGCAAAGTTTAGAAAATCACTTTTCAATCCCTTTAAGAAGAACAAACGGAGAAAGAAGATTAGACTTCATGCCACATAATAAACAGTATTCATGAAAACAACTGCTCGTTAACGTATCAACTTGAACACAGAAAATTGAAACGGCACACTAAAGCATACATGTTACATGTGGCTAAAACCTTTAATGGACCTTATGGACTTTATTAAAATTGGATATGTATGAACTTCACGTATTCGTGCATTTCTGTGCATTTCATAGTCCATCAATAATCGTTTGTTGGAGTGAATGGAATTGATGGTGCTCTCAACTGTCAACTGTACAAAAAATTTGAAAGCAATTTAAACTTGTAATCAAGCGTGGTTGAGTAATTTTTAATTCGATCAAGATCCATGCATATTTGAGAATAACATCCATGTGTGAAACAAACTTTTGCAATAATAAAAAAAAAACATTGAAAAAGTATATTGTTCATTTTAGGGCATTATTTCCATCAACAATCGTTGTCATAAGCCGCGTTTTAACAGAAACATTTTAAAAGCAACATTTTTTTTTCGAACAGAGTACTTCACTTCGAGTGGCTCAATATTTATGGCAGTGTAGACGCGTCACTGTGTCAAAATTCGCTAGCTAGAATCATAAACGCATGCTACCGTGGCTGATAAGCTATCTTTACATCATAATATTTTTATATTATTAAATATGTACCATATAAACAATTGGCATCGAATCAATTGTCTATTTTTGTGAAATGATAGATTTCTTATGAATCATATCTAACATAGATCCATAGGATTTAAAATTTATTATTAGCGGACATGGTCGACGTAGCAAAATGAATAACTTTATTGAAAACTTGATTAATTTTGTAGATATCGATCAAAAATGAAACGTCCCTTTTATCTAAACCTTGGTTATCACATTATCGAATTTATGTCTTTTTGTAGACAACAAAATTCTTTGCTTATTAGTAATAAAGATACCAACTAATTGGGTTCGCGAGGGTTCTATCTTCTTGGTTGGTAGTAAACAACACACAACCGTGCCAAATGGTCAAACCGGAAGTGTAAAAATGGCGCGAATATGGCTAATATTATGGATTATTTTTTTCATGAAACGAAATGATTGAATTTAGGGGAATTTCGGGCAATATAAATTTATCTGAATACAGATCTTTGATTTCATAATGATGACGTTAAGGATGAGTTCCTGAAATCTACGACCAATGATGACATGAGTTATCTTGCTTTTTTAACTTCCGGTCGGGCGGCTCGGCGCTAGTGGCTTGCAGACTCAAAGCCAATACCTACCAATTGTTTTTATGGCCAAGACTCTTAGCGATCGTGGCAAGGGCTTTTAGCGACAATCGTTCTCAGATTATCCGGTTTACCGACTGAGCAACTGTTTTATATGGCCAAAAACTCTTGGCGACGAGCGTCCTCAGATTATCCGGTTAACCGGCTGAGTTACTGTTATAACTATAGTTGTCGATCAATATACGTAATCGTTCATCAATATATAGCGGATATTGTTTAAAAATTACTTTATTAATAAGACATGTTTCATATCCGTGTACTATGTATTTATTAATTATTTACAACAGTCAACAATGGTATATTGTTGCTACAAGACATCAGACACGATAATCAGTAGGAATTGATTGATTGATTCCTTGTCGATTATCGATCATTAAAAGGGTATCCTAGGAAGATAGCTTGCCAGGCAAGGTAATATACGCCCACTGGCATCTTTGTTTCAAAAAGAACATTTAGTAGAAAACAGCAACCATCACAACCATGAACCCGTAGTCATAGGCCTACATTTTGTTCAGAACTTGAATTAAGTTTAGTCAAAATCCGTCTGCCTTGTAGAATGTTTCTGAGCTAAAAACTGAATGTATTTCAAAGATGAAGGGCAATAACTCATATCAAATATTTTCTGATTTTCGATAGGGTTAATCGTGTGATAATAAACTATTTCAATAGGTTTCTTTAAAATCTATCAAGAATTATGCCTTCTAGAGTATCAACGAGCTAAAAATCTAACACGTTTTAAAAAACAAGGGTAATAATTCATATTAAATAATTTTCGATTCTTTTGATTTTAAATAGGGTTCATCCTTGGGTGATAATAAACAATCTCAGTAAGTTTCGTCAAAATCCGTAAATAATTGTGGGTTTCAGAGTGTTAACTAAAAATCGAGCGCGTTTTAAAGAACAAGAGCAATAATTCATATCAATTATTTTTCGATTCTAAATAGGGTTCATCCTTGGGTTTGTTAACGAGCAATTGTGGACGGACGGACCGACGGACATGGGTGACGGCAGTATACGCTTCACATTTCATTTGGGCGTATAAAAACTGCACATGACCAAGTATTTCCATATAAATAATTAGATATTTCACTCATTGTACACTGCATGATTTCGTATGATAAAATGATATCTTACTATTCTGCACATATTATCCGGGCCTTTAATGACGGGAAAAAAATAAAAAAATTGAACGTATTTTCTCGACCCATGACGGGATTGAACCTTAGGCTTAATTCGTTGGCCCATTGCAGCGCCCAATAGGCCTACCTATTGAGAAAAGCAGCTGGGCGTAAATCTCATTCATTCTTTTGATCTTTGATCTAGTTCATGTAATTCCCAACTATATCAAGACAAATTAATTCTAAAATAGAGACTTCGACACCTGATACGAAACCAAAGAATTCATTTAATTGTCAATAATTTCTCATGGGACGGATCAGTCAATGAAGACGATTCATCAGCAAGTTCAATAATGGTAGTTCATTTGTATCGGAGTATTCAAGCCTACCCCGTTTTGATCCAATCAACATTAAGTAATTTTTCTATTCTAGCGCAGCGTAAGGATAATATTCAAAGCCCAAATAACCCCCTGAAAATGTCGACTGTCATTGTTTAAAGGGGAATGTTCAGCATTTTCAGTGGTCAATTAAGCACTTACATATTTCTAAATAGCCTCCAGAAGTACTAGAACTGCAAGAATATCATATAATTCCTTTAATTATATCCCTACTTTAACATTAATCCTTCATTTTCTGTATATTATGTGTTTTCTATTTAACGCATAGTCTTACTAAACGACGAGTCGTTTTTTTGACTTTCAAACGATGATAATAATGGGTCTCGTGTAGGAGAGCTGTGAACAATAGTACGGAATAGATTAGCTAAATAAATTCCAGATTCTGTGATTCTGAAATTTTTTGTCGAAAAGTTAATGAGCATATTCCTTTAAGTAAGCAATGCTTGAACACATTTTGATTTTTCTTCCTCAATACTTTTAATCAACGTTCACTGAAGCACATGAAGAAACTTAGAAACATTTAAATCTATACATTTAATTAGTGCAGTATTATGACATAACTTATCTTATAAATATTGCACTAGACTTGTACAATAGAAAACATGGAATATTGAAATAACCCACGGCAATTTATTATCTTATCTAAAAGCATCTGAAGGTTAAAATAATAGCCAATTAGCCACACTTTACATCGTCTTTGATACAAACAACACATCGATCCAACAATTTTTTATGTTTTCATTATTTTGTTTGGAAAGATTTGGAATATGTATAAAAAGAAACTTAAAGCTGGGTTTCTTTATTTTATGCAAATTGTGGAATGTTTGTATTCTTAATCATAATTATCATTATATTTGTATTGCATAGAGTTAGAAGTTTTAATCACAGCTACCTGATTCTGGTTAAAAACAAATAGCACCAGAATCAGGTGCCTGTGGTTTTAATAAAACATTAATGTCAATATCTTGATAAACGAAAAAAGGGAATTTGTCCAAGTCATTATAGACATTCTCTACTTTTTAATCATATGAGTAGGCCTATTGCGTAAATGAAATCTGTAGCACCATTCAAGTAGCAGACAACCCACAAAATGTTTATTATGAGAAAACAACAAAAACAGTTTTCTATCCTTATCATAGCTTTTTCATATCATGTTCAAGTGGTTGGTTCTTCATTGTGCCACAGAAATAAGGAAACCCATCTTTAATTTCAATCGAGAAATAGAATGCAAATTTAATTTCAAGAATATAGAATGCATATTATGATGCAGTAATGGGAGATTCGAATTGGATTGTTTTTTCTCCATTATTTTCTCTCTGTTGCATATGCAATTTGAAATAAAAGGGTTTGATTTAGATTGAAAAATCTGATTTATACCTTTTTACAATAAAAATTCAATTCTGGCTAATCAAATTAAATTTTGATTGGCATTTCATACAATTTCGGCAGTAATATTCAAAATTTGTTTGAAGATATTTATTACCAATGTTGATAGTTGAGGTACAAGACGATTGACTATTGCTGTATTTCGTTTATAGATTTCGCAGATTTTCGCGAAAATAGTTGAAGTTAAAGAGACTATCAAGATTTGCTGTTATGTTTATAGATTTCGCAGATTTTCATGAAAATAGTTGAGGTAAAAGATACTATCAAGATTTGCTGTTTCGTTTATATACTTTTCAGATTTTCACGAAAATAGTTGAGATAAAAGAGACGAGTATGAGTTGCTGTTTCGTTTATAGATTTCGGAGATTTTCATGAAAATAGTTGAGATAAAAGAGACGAGTATGAGTTGCTGTTTCGTTTATAGATTTCGGAGATTTTCATGAAAATTGTTGAGATAAAAAAGACGAGTTTGAGTTGCTGTTTCGTTTATAGATTTTGGAGATTTTCAGGAAAATTCTAGAGATAAAAGACGATTGAGAGTTTCTGTTTCGTGTATAGATTTCGCCAATTTTCACGAAAGTAGTTGAGGTAAGAGAGACTTTAGTGAGATGCTATATTTGGTTTATAGTTTTCGCATATTTTACACAATGCAATTCCCAGTTGAGGTTAAAGAGGTTAAAATTAAATTTTGCTGTTTCGTTTATAGATTCTCCGATTTTAACGAAAATAGTTGAGGAAAAAGAGTCGATTTAGCATTGATTTTTCGTTTATAGATTCTCCGATTTTAACGAAAATAGTTGAGGAAAAAGAGTCGATTTAGCATTGATTTTTCGTTTATAGATTTCACGCGAAAATATTTCAGGTCAGAGAGACATAGTGAGTTGCTATTTCGTTTATAGATTTCACGCGAAAATATTTCAGGTCAGAGAGACATAGTGAGTTGCTATTTCGTTTATAGATTTCACGCGAAAATATTTCAGGTCAGAGAGACATAGTGAGTTGCTATTTCGTTTATAGATTTCACGCGAAAATATTTCAGGTCAGAGAGACATAGTGAGTTGCTATTTCGTTTATAGATTTCGCAGATTTTCACGAAAATAGTTAAGGTAAAGAAGAGAATGATCCAAAATTGCTTTCGTCAAAAGTTGAAGTTAAAGAGAGTAAAGAGACTATTAAGATTTGCTGTTTCGTTTATAGATTTCTCCGATTTTCACGAAAATAGTTGAGGCAAAACATACGATTTGGAGTTGATGTTTCGTTTATAGATTTTGCAGATTTTGGCGAAAGTAGTTGAGCAAAAATTGTTGCTTCGTTTATAGATTTCGTCGATTTTCACGAAAAAAATAATAAGAAATATTGATAGCAAAAAGGAATCATGACTATCAACCTCGATGCAATATGTCGTATATATTGGACACTGGATAGTTTGTCAGGCGAGGTAACATACACTGACTGCAGTAGGTGTCATAAATGTCATTAAATAACTTAATAATGCATTTGTAATTAAAAATATGCAAATCTCAATGTTATGTACATAATACTGAAATAATCGGTTTCATCAAAACTGTTGCCTCTAAAAGAAAACAATGTATTTTAAATGTACATCAATTTTCATCAAGATCGGATGAAAACTGTAGACTCTATAATGCCAACAAGAAGTATGAGCGGACGGGCGATAGCAATGCTTTATATGGGCGTATAAAATTAGGATCTATCCGTTTGTCAAATGTTCCTTAATTTTTCCACATTCCGGCTTTAAAACAAAATAACATACTCAAATTCATTTCGGGAATAATTTAACTTCCATCAAAATGGCCATTCTTGATATAAACAATCTGTAATCGTTGATGTACAAATTTATAACATAACTCATGAAATAAAACTCAGGGGAATACGTTGATAACAGTGATAAAATGTTCATATTCCCTCAACAATAGTCAATGTCAGAGATTAAAGGGATTGTAAAGAGGTTTTCTAAAGTTAATTTGTGTATTGGGGACATACGTAGAATCTATTTGCTTTCAGATGTCTGTGGTTCTTGTAATTCCACGTTTCCTAAATGTCTTAAGACGTAAATATTGCAAAAGCCCTTAGATATTGCTGAACGATTTTGTGATTTCTGTTGGTGCTTGTGAGTCTCTGAACCATTTGCAATTCCACCGAGGTTTATACCTTTTTCTGATGATATAGGTCAGGCCTTCTGAATTAATTTTTGTACAGGGCCAAGTGCCTTTATATAAAAAAGTATAAGGGTCAATTAGAGCTTAGCAAGCATAGCGAGCAGGGCGTTTTAGCAGAAGAGGTCACTGTTGAGGGGCCATTGCCAAGGGCACCGCGGGCCGCCATTTGAGAAGACCTGAAGGTGCTCATAACAGATTTCCTTTCCAGCCAATGAAAACTATTGCACATATACAGCGATGGTTAAGCTGTTCAGACAATTTTGTGGTTTTTGTCTTTTTAATACGACTTTCGTAAAATTATTTAAAAGTGTTACAAAAAAGACAGTTTTATTAGTTCTTAAATTATACGACCGACCATAATTATAACAACCGGCTGTGAATGGGTACGGATAATCTGGGAAAAATCAATGCCAAGAGGTTCGGCCAAGGACCAAGTGGGAAACCAGTTTCTAATGGGAACATTAATCATTATCCTTGTAAAATATAGATGCTACTTTCTTTTTCATGTCATTTTAATAATATCTTTATATTGAAACCGCTACCATGTATAAGTGCAACAATTTGTGAATCTTATGGACAGAATCCACCATGCTTACTCTAATATTACATTACTGGTGGAAATTACAAATTATTTTTTTAAGTAACGGCAAGCTTATCTAATTTATTTAACTCTTTCTTTTCCCGAGTATCTCATAAAATCCTGAAACCCACCAAGAAACCTACAGATAAGACAAATTCTATAATTTTAGAAATGAAATGAAATGAATGGAGTTTTACGTCCTATTTTCTGCACCTATATGGGCTAATTGAGGACGGGCAAACGCCATGGAGTGGGCAATGAGGGAAATTTTGCCAGGACAGCGGCATTAGCCTGCTCTTATTTTCGATTTCCAACTGTCGAGGGATCTTTAACGTGCACAGCCAATAGCACAAGGGACCTTGGTTTATTGTCCCATCCGAACGATATAATTTTAGAAGCTGACAAATTAAATCCTAACATAAGATTTAAAGATTTGTTAACAAAATATTAATAATCTGTGTGGCTTATAAAGCTTAAAGGAATACTACCTTTTAGATTGATAAAAAAAAAAAGCAAAATTCTCAAACTTGGTGAATATTCATTCGGCAACTTGTCTGTTGTCATAGACACACAACAGATGACCTGCATAACCTGATAAATCCAGAAAACTAACTGGTATATGATAGTTTTTGAAAATATAAAGAGTTTAATTAAGCGATTTTCAATAACAACCTACAATTTTATGGATAATTACTTAGTTTTTTGGTAAAATTGTTTCAGTTTGTATTCTTTGGACACTGTTGATGAATATATTGGCCAAGTTTGAAAACTTAAATTTTGTGTACAATTAGAGGTGGTATCGCTTTAATCATGTACATGTAATATGCATGTAGGTATATACTCGTCTCTCAGAAAGAAATTAATTGAGTTTTACGTCCTGCTTTTCTGCACCTATATGGGCTAATTGAGGACAGGCAAACGCCATGCAGTGTGCAATGATGGAAATTTTGCCAGGACAGTGGCATTAGCCTGCTCTTATTTTTGATTTCGCTTTTTCCATGTCAGCAACTCCGACCTGCATCATTGACAGGGGGAAACCGGGTTAAAAAATCAGAAGGGTCTCTAAGAAAGATAAGATAAATAATAAAAGAATGTATACATAAATTAAAATGAACTTACAAAAGCGCTGCGCCTTGATGGTGCCCAAGCATACTGTTTAGGTTCATATCTTCCGATCCAGGCCAATGTTACACCCAAGGTAAAACATAGTAAAAACAGCTGAAGAAATCGATCCATGATAGTCTTTTTTCTTATATACTCTTTGAATCCAAATATATATTTTATGTCTGAGAGACTTAATGAACCACCGGCCGTAAAAGATACACTGTTATAATTCCGTAGGTCGCGATCCGTTCTCAAGTCTTTAACTTCACAAAATCACTTGCGACCTTATCAAAAGTTAGATTTGAAAGAAAATTTCCTTGATTACTAGTAAACGTAGGCTACTAACTATCAGAATTCAATAATAAGCGGGCCAATGTTAATAACGAATTCTGATTGGTTCAGTTGATTGATCATTTTAACCAATCAATAGTCAGTGATATTTGAAGATGGGAGGAAAGCGCGTGGGGTAACGAGCTTAAAGCACGTGAACCTTACAAGGGTCTATTGATTTAAAGAAATAAAAAGGCCAATTTCCATCCATTATTGTCTAAGTTGGTGTGAAGAGTTTCCCAAGTATTTGGCATAAAAGGAAATACTGTATCATTAATTTGAAATCAAAATTTATTACATAATAAAAATGAAATCAGAGGCGGGGGCGTGGCGGGCGTGCGTGTGCCCCCCCCCCCCCTAAAATTTGCAAAGCATAGGTTGTCCGCACGTATTTATTTATTTTAACCTCAAATAAATTTTCGACTAGCTCCGCTCGGCGAAATTTTATTCTGCGCCACCCGTCCCCCCTCCCCCCTAACGTCAAGTCCTGTATCCGCCCCTGGAAATAAAATGGAAGCCTTCATGTTCAAATCTAAGCTACTACTACAAGGATATTTACCAAATCGACTCTCAATTTGACAAATTGGACATTAATGTATATTCATCAGTTACGTCCCTTGAACTTTTGAAAATTTGTCGTCAAGTCACTATTTTTTCAGTTGGTGCTTTCTTCATGTTCTTGTTTTGTGGTTTGTTTCGTGTATGTTTTACAGCTAGGACGGGTGTGGCGCCAGGCAGGGTAGGCCTATGCTTATACTCTTCTAGACACCTGATACCACTTTTCATTATGAAATACTTACTCATGTATGATTAATATAATTCCTAATGTGAAAGGTTCATAAGCTGTTACCTATGTTTCGTCAAAATGTATTTTTGAAGTTCGAGTTTCGTTTGCGGTTTGGATCGTTAGTGCTTGGTTTCTTTATTTTAGCCATCTACCAACCAGGAAAGAGATCAAGTAGTCTGTATTATCCGTTAACTGGAAGTAGACTTAAATGATCAACTACCAACCAACTAACCGACCAGGTAGCCTAGTCGGCAAAATAACTGCTCTGGAAACGAGCGTTAACCAGTCATCTACCATACAACCAACCTACCAATAATTAGTTAACGTGAAGAACACGTTAGTCCGCGATATAATTTAACAGGAAGCGGGCGTTAACTGTTAACCTACCAACCATCTAACCAGCAAAGTAGTTTGAGATTTCATTTAACTGGAATCGGACGTTACATGATCATCTACCAACAAACCATTGGACCAAATAGTCTGCAGTTGTATCCGTTAACTGGAAGTAGACGTTAACTACATGTATCAGACGCATGATGGTCATGTACCAACCAACTACCATTGCGATATCTTTTAACTGGAATCGGAAGTTAAAGAGGTATGTATCTTCCAACCAAAATGCTAAGAAACTTAAAGGAATTGTAAAGAGGTTTTCTAAACTTTGTATGTGTATCGGGGACTCCTTAGCATCAATTTGCGCCATTCCAATTTACATTCCGACGTCTTGCAATTCCAATAAAACTAACGCGTTTTATGACGTCACGCCCACTGATCTACCAAAGCCTTATATTATGTGATCTACTATAATGATATTTATGCAGACGAAGTGGGCGTGACGTCATAAAACGCGTTAGACGTCGGACAGACGTCGGAATGTAAATTGGAATGGCGCAAATTGATGCTATCAGTATCCCCGATACACATACAAAGTTTAGAAAACCTCTTTACAATCTCTTTAAGAGACATTTAGATCATCTACTGCTAGAACCTTCGGATTATCTATAAATTAGAGTCACCAGCAGCAACTTTTCCTAATGAATATATAAGTCGCTGGAGGTTAGAAATTTACTATTCTGAGAAAATGTAATCAGTAATCAAATGTTTTTCTAAATGAACGATTTGACCATTCGACGACACTTGGTGATAAACTCGTTAGACAAGGATCAATTCAGATAAATTGACTTTTCATACTTTTACAACTAGAAGTGTACGAATTAGACCATAGTAATAATCTTGGTCGTTTATAGAATTTCTGAGAGCGAATTAGATATTGAAAATAAAATACAGAAGTGAACCGAACAATTTTAACAATTTTGATTCAGTTTCAGATTCAGATACAGGTTCAGGTTCAAAATTGTTTAGAATATATATTTTGTTTCTTTAAATCAGTCAACCAGTTGGTTTGCAGGCCCGTCATAGCCGTATAGGGGCCCACCACTCAACAGGGGGGCAGATCGACATATTGCCCGAATTTTAATGATATTTTGCCCGATTTGGGGGATTTTATGCCCCCTTGTCTCCTGCGGCTATAAGGCCCGTAGGGGGCATTTTCATATTGGGGGAGAGGGTTTGGGCGCAAATTGCGCAAAACTCATTCTGAAGGGTGGTGTTGCAGAATTTATGGCCTCGGGTTTGCTGCTCTTGCCTATACCATTTTATGCATTCAAAATCTTGTTCATCATTGAGTCACCATTTTTTGTATATATAGTGTTATCTTTGGGTTACTTCTTCAAATAAGTTACCGTATCCAGTCTACATTATTTAGTCTAACCGATTATTGTTTACATTGGTTTTATGTGCAATGAGCAGTCTAATTAAAATCACACCCTAATTTCGTTCGTTCGTTTTTTTATAAATCCGGTTTTTTAATCACTACATTTGGGTCTGAGAACCAGGCGCGGCAACAGCCGTTCACGTTAACTTTGACCTAACCTTAATGACCTTTGTTTAAACCAATCAGATCTTTGCCCTCTCCTGTGCTGGGATTTTGTTCACGAACAATAGGTGCATTCTAGGATTCCTAAGTGCTGTAGACTAGTTTATCAAGTCATGTTTATCGAGGTAAGGTCAAAGTTAACGTGTACGGCTGTTGCCGCGCCTGGTTCTCAGACCCTAATGTAGTGGTTAAAAAACCGGATTTAAAAAAAGGAACGAACGAAATTAGGGTCTGATTTTAATTAGACTGGTGCAATGAGTTATTAAGCCCAAATACGACATGTTTTTGTATTTTTGAATTTCTTATTTGTAAAAGTATATATTTGGATTTGAAATTTTAATTTTCTAGTGTTTATGCATAATTATGTTTAGTCACTTGCGGTGTACATTGAGTGAAAGTTTGCCATGGTAATAGCATTGACATACTGCTGTTTACAATTGTCTTTAACGTGTACAGGCTGTTACACTCAAGTTCTATGTTTATTGTCTCACTCGACCGACTAGGTATCTGAACCCACCCCGGAACCATATTGGACCTTGTGGTTCAAAAGGAGGACAAATTGATTAATGTGGGAGTTTGAGATTTCAAATATGGAAGAGTCAATGTAACCCTTACTAGCACTGCTGTTCCCGGGACGAACCTTTGAACCGTTGTTAATTGAGAACGAGTCACCATCGCTAAGGATAATCGTAAATGCACAAATAAAGCTAAAGTATCCTTGGTATGCAGGCTTGTAATCAAAGACAAATTCTTACAAATCCGAGGACACTCAAAGCAAAATATGCAAAAGTTCACTTAATTTCCAGACAATTAAAGGATAACTTGTTTAAAAAGCCACATCGAATGACTGTGATTCGAACCATTTACTAAGTAGAAAGCTCAAAATTTGAGTTGTAAACGCGATACATGTAGTTCTTTCAACAGTTCAGTAAAATTAACGTGAACGTTAACTTGTTATCGCGTCCGGTTCTCAGACCCTAATGTAGTGGTTAAAAAACCTGATTTAAAAAAAAAACGAACGAACGAAATTAGGGTCTGATTTTAATTAGACTGGTTCTTTCAAATGTTTAATCTGGTGAATGAAAATGGGCGTCAGAGGTTGGGATGATGGTCATTTTCAACAGGACTTTCGTTTGATGAAAAATGACGAAACCGATTCTAGAGTTTCGTGTTAACAATCAAGCATCTCCGATTCGACCAAGCTTTTGTCTGTATTTTTTTTCATCCGGTTTTAGCTCATTTTTTAACATAAGCAAGAGTGATTACTTACAAAGAGGAGCTAAAGCGAATGAAACGAAACTAGAAATGAAATGAAACGGAGTGTTACGGCCTATTATTCTTTGACTATTCAGCCCCCATATATTTGATGAAAACAACACCTTAGTAATAACATAGTTAAAGACGTTAACTATACTAAAAATATGAGAAGAGTTGGTTATGTTTTATTTAAGGACAGACTTTTTCTACTACAGTACTGCCATCTCTTGGTTGTACAGTGAAGCCCAATTCGCTACCCAGAGAGATGTTAAAAATTAAACATGCAAAATCTTCCACATAACTCAAGAATTTACATTCATTTATCTGCTTACAGCTCGATATGCATTGGTTCAGATCAATATTTTGAATTCCGGAAATAATAGGTGCTCCATAAAGGATACATCCATCAACAAATAGTGAAACGGTACATTGGGTACTATTATTACACGCCTGATCACATTCTTCCGGGTTTTGGACACGACTTTGTGGTGTAGTAGCAAGGTTACTACTAAATGCTGCTGTGTTATTTCTTTTAAGGAAATCACATTCTGAAAAGTAAATTACACACTACAGATGTATTTTTCAAAAAGCTGTAAAGATGTTTTCTTTGGTTTAAATTTTTTTTATTGGTATTCAGGTCATATAATTTGCCGTCTGATGTCTAGAATTGTGATGGTACAAATCGATGCTATAGGGTTATCAATTTGTTTTTTTTTTTTTTTTAGTTAAAGTCCACTACGACAATCATGTCGCTATACAGCCAGCAAATTATTAAAAAGCAAAATGCTGTGACTTTAGCATGCTTCAAAATTGCATGCTATCGATGACTTCTGCTGACATTTCAGGGGTCATGCAGGTCATTTCCATGTGCGTAGTCGGGGACACTTGAAAAAACCAGTTGAAAACCCAGGCTATAGAGGCAGGGTATACTCATGCTTCCAGTACACCTGATGTCACTCTGCCCTTTAGAATATTTCGCTTACAATGAAATAACTGAAATACAAACTGTCATACCTTCAATATCTTCAGGCTTACACACGGGTCTTTTATATTCCCATTTACCATGCATACATTCCATTACCGAATGCATAACGAACCCTTCTTTACATGTTATCGTTACCAAATCACAATCTTTATCAAAGTCAGCATTCGGAATTTCGGGATAGGGCAAGCAATCTATAAATTACATTTTGATATGTTTAACATTTCAATTATATGTACATGTAATTAAATTCATCATATATTTTCAACACTTTTCTTTTTGAAAAAAAAATATTTGTTTTAGTAAACATATTATAATACCTATATACAGCAATAATTACATGAACATGTTTTACATACGACTTGTTACTAAAACTTTAAATATTGGTTTATTGTCTTTATGTTGAATAATATTTACGGCCACATATAATATGACTACATGTAGATAGAATAATGAATGCAGCATAAGTAACCTAATGTAACATACATAATATTAAAAGGGGTCTTGAAATACTCAATGTGTCTCTTACTAGAAGACCTTACATAAATTGTAGAGGTTTTTTTTAAGTTTGTAAGTGTATCGGGGACACTGCTAGCATCAACTAACGCGTTTTATGACGTCATTAATAGTGATCTGCATAGATATTAATAGTAGCTTCCGGTAAATCACTATTAGTGACGTCATAAAACGCGTTAGTTTTAGTGGAATTGCAAGAACCACAGACGTCGGAATTAAAATTTGACGAAATCAGTGATCCCGATACACTTTTTACAATCCCTTTAAATTCAAGCAATATAATTATATCATAAATATTTTAATATATTGATATAGTAAGTAAAATTACTTACCAGCACCAGCATCAACAAGAATCAACATTGTTGACAACAAAAGCAAGAAACTTAAGAGGTTATTCATGGTTCTGACTTTAGCAATAACTAGACTAGTGGATATGATGTCGAATGCTGGATTTGACCGGTAAATTTATACTATGTATAATCACTTTTACTTGACAGATGCTGTCTACGGTAGAAACATGTTTTATTAATTTATTTCAATATTTTTTATTTAACTTTAAAGAGAAACAGTCGGCAATATCGAGAGTTTGGTATGGATCATGAATATTATATGCATGTAAATAGTCTTCAGAAGTACTAGAACTACATGAAAGTTTGATAATCATTTCGAATATATAAGCTACACATTTCACTTTTTTTCTATAATTCTATAATGTTCTTCTATATGGCGTCATATAAAAATTCAGAAACGAAATGGAGTTTCACGTCCTACTTTTCTATTGAGTTAATGAGGACTGGTAAACGCTATGTTGTGTACAATAAGGGAAATTGTGAAAGGACAGCAACATTACCCTACTCCAACTGTCGAGGGATCGTTAAAGGGGATACGTTCGGCGTTCGTTGAACAAATCGAATCTTAGTTCCAGAAACGGAAATTATAATTAGTAAAGCTAATCAAATATAATGTCACAGCAGCTCTCTGTCAAAAGTTTTGCCTTTAAATCCATGTGTAGCCATAATTAAAAAATAAAAATGACTATGCAATATGTAGAAAATACGTGTACGGAAACACAAAGAGATATTTCTAGCTTGAGGTATATGTAATTGCATGATGTTGGCAATTTCCGTGCAGTTCCAGACAGTTCCAGTACTTCTGAATTATATTTGAAGTCCAAAATCAATCTCCCAAAACGCTGAATTTAATCCTTTAATGTGCACAGCGTGCAAAGTCAGAATCCAGACCCTTTACCCAAATAAAGTAAATGGATTTTATTGGCTAACTTGTTAAATCGTTGGGTGCTGATTTGAAGAAAGTTAGGTACCATTTTTTTCAATGACGTCTTCAGCCTCCATTTTGAATTTAAAAATGGCCGCCAGTTACATAATATATTGGCCTATATCTCAAAGTCTGAGCAATGTAGGAGAGTAGAAATGATACTAATACTAATGTTACCTCTCTTACCTGTGACTAATTTGTTTCGTCTGCCATCTTTAATTTGAAAATGGCCGCTATTTTAATTATGATTTGGCCTATATCGTAAGATATGAGTAACGTAAAAGAGTAGAAATGGTGGATACTCATGATTTATTATACGTAGGATTTTGTACCTTATTTTATGGTTTGTGCCGCCATCTTTAATTTCAAAATGGCCGCCATTTGTTTGCCAATATCTCAACGTATGATAAATGCAGAAGAAAAACAATTGTGGCAATACAGAATGTTTGATTATATCTAGGTGTGAAGAAGAGTAAGCCCAACCTACCTGGTGCCACATTCAACAATGCTGCTCGTTATTATTGCTGTGCGTCCGATTTCGAACGCACTGCTTTGTTTTCCGAATGTTTTTTTTTATCGCAGTGCCATTGGTGCCATTTTGACAAACCGGAAATGAGGTAGAACAAAAAACATAATTTTAGTTTTTGGAATCTCACAGATCTATTTTTCATCCGATTTTTATCAAACTGTTTTAAACTGTTTTTTATAATCGTTTGCTACTAAACAAAAGTTTTAAACTTCTCAAATTTTAACTTTAGTTGACTATTGTCTTAATTTTAATTTGTGCGTTTTTTTCAACTTCTGCAATTTTATTTCCGGTTTTGACGTAATTAGCATGTAAATTTAAAAGTTCAACTTCCGGAATGAAGATATTTGAAATTTGTTTTTTGCAATGTGTTACAATTTGTTATAAATATAACAACAACTTGAAATAAAAAAATCCGACCCGGAAGTAACAGATCAGCCGCCATTTTTATATAAGTAACTTTAAGAAAATTAAAAATGGGGCCTCAGGGTTATGAGCGGATCCCTAACTTTGGTATTTTTGGGAACTTCAGTCAATTGCTAAAAAAAAGTATAGACACCGTTTTTGAATTTTGGTTTCAATTTGTTTTTATTTCCGTTTTAATTTTTTATGCAATTACTAAAACTTTCAAGGCTAATATCTTTTGACCTTGACACCTGAACAAAAGTTGTTGCCCTCGATGAGATCTGTCCAATGATGTATTCATGTAAGTTGTCTGATGTATACTTCCGGTTTTATAGACAATTGAAATTTGTCATACGATTCATGTTCAGAGTACCGACATCTAGAAAGTCACAAGATACCATATTGTTTCTTTTAACGCTTCTCACTGGTCAATGTTTCGATATAATGTATAACGAACGCAGTATTTTAAAATGTTTTTTTTTTTTTTAAATATCACAAAATTAAAATACAACAATGAAATTTTTTGGGGGGAATTGTATGGTACTAAACTACATTTAGAATTTTTCAAATGATCAAAATTGATCAAAATGCAATTAGTTAAAAAAAGTTTGAAAAAAAACCCATAGTTGCAGTGGAAGTACAGTTAAACTTGTATTAAGCAGCCAGTCAATGTAATGCTTGAAAGTGGCTGCTTAATAAAGGGTGGTGCTTAAGCGAGGTACATGTACGGCGAACCCAGTGTAGAATGATAAGTTGGTAATTTGTAGTTCTTGAATTAATAAGCTAGTATGACCCAGACATTGTTTTCCCAAATTTATTTTGATATATCTGAACATTATCAATTAAAATGTTTCAATATGTGATTTTTAAGATAATATGCGTGAATAAGTTATTATCATAAACAGCAATTCATGAGACATAGACAGATTAGTGACTATGTGCCAAATGATATAATATTGAGATAAGTACTGTGATCAGAATATTTTTTTTACAAAATGTATGGCTGTATGACTTGTAGGTTTGAAAAATCTGCCCAATTTACATGTGAAAGTGCCCGAATCTTAAGTCGAAAGGGTAATATAAAAACAACTCTACAACCAATTGTAAATGACGTTATTCCATCTTGGATTATTAATAATACTTAAGGGCTATGTTCACTAACTATTCGACCAATAATTTTTTTTGTCTCAGAACCTGGAATTTTTTCGCTATTCTAATCCATAATAATGTTCACAACTCTCCCTCGAAATGTAAGCCTTCAAATACCTGTGTAGCCATAATTATGAGCGTTTGAAAGTCAAAAATACATGCTTTATATAGAAAGGTCAAATACAGAAAATGCAAGATAAATGTTTAGGAAGGGATATAATTGAAGGGATTATGTAGTTCTAGTACTTCTGGAAGCTCTTTACATACATTAAAGGCAGAAATCGACCCTCGAAATTGCTAAACATTCCTCTTTAACGATAAAATGAACTTTTGCGACCATTTTAAAAACAGAAATAGGTGCTGAGAAATTAAAAAAAAAATAATGAAACCAATTTGCACAACGTATTTATTGTCGAAATAGGGTGGTAATAAACATTATCAGTTTTGTCAAAATCTGTTAAGAATTGTGAGCTGAAGAGTGTCTACGAGGGAATAATCGAACGCGATTCAAGAACAAAGGCGATAATTCATAGTAATTATTTTCGATTTTGTTGATTTTCAATAGGGTTGATCCTTGGGTTGTAATAAACATTATGACTGCTTCTGCTTCAAAAACGTGAACTAGGCTAGTAAGGCTACCCCAAAACTAAATTGGCAATAACTTCGCCAATTTTCAGTCATCTTGCTCGGTAAATGAGCAGGAAAAGACAACTCTTGTTCGGAGATTGATTTTGATTGGCTATGATGAAAAAGAGTTTAACGTCATGCTTTTCTGCACCTGTATGGGCTAATAAGGACAGGCAAACGCCATGCTGTGTGTAATGAGGGAAATTTTCTCAAGACCGCGACAGAAGCCTACTTATCTTCGATTCGGAGTGGATTTCATTAAAGTATGCAACTCTCAGATTTTTTTTTTGAACTATTTGTTACTGCTCTCTTCAGCAAAATATATTATATAGGCCTACATAAAATTTATTTTGCTGAAGAGAGCAGTAACAAATAGTTTATTAATTTGATACCTCTGCTTTCCTATTTTCACACATAAATAAAAACTTTCCTAGATTTGACAATTCTTTTAAGCTTTCTGAGTTTAGCAACTGAATAGATTTAAAGGGACAGTCTGAATTTTTTTTAGGTCAAAAATGTTTTTTGCTCAAATTTGTGAAAACTTTACACCAAAATCTGTAACTATGTGCCCTTTAATGTATCTGAAAGTTTTAACTAAAAAAATCCAGCCGTTAATTTTATAACGCTAAAAACATGCTAAAATTTTTAAAAACCGTGTGTTATGTTTTTTGGACGCTGATAGGAAACTACTGAACGGATTTGAGTAAAATAAACGCCTAATTGTAGAGAAATGTCCCTTTTGTATAGTTACAAGGTTTCAGCTAGAAATATTGAGCCAACTAAAGGGCAAACACCAAAAATAGGTCAAATTACTTAATTAATAATAAGTACTCCCTGTTTGTAATAAACCCTTTAAAACCAAATTCAGTTTGATCAAGAAGATATAGAGATACTATAAGCATAGTTTAAAAATACTCTCAGGTAGCATTTGCGATTTTTTTGATAATGGAAACTTTTAAAAAAAAAAGCAGAATGACCCTTTAAATAATATTGAAATAATACGGTTTTAAACACAAATTTCTAAAATCATGAAAAAAGGACATATTAAAACATGGTGGTACTCATCTTCAACCTGATTATTTACACAATATTTACAAATTCGTTCGTCACGGTGTACATTATAGTATCGACCAGTTTCTATGTACAATTTATGGCAGGATAAACGTAGTTGTGTTATAGCTTTTACATATTTAGATAGAATAGGTTTTAATAGACAGGTTTGAAGTTTATAAGAATCTATAATATGCTGGTGATAAAACGATTTTGGGGACTGACAAATGGTACTGTAACATGACTGTTGAAAAACATCAAAAATTCGTCGTTTAAAAAACATTTAAAGAGAACCTCAATCCAATGTCTTCAAGTAATTTCATTATGTTTAAAATCCATATATCATTGTTTAAAACCATATCTGCTAAACAGCATTGCAAGAGTTCATTATAAGTAGACATTAACTTAATATAATATTAATTCTAATCTTTCTAATTAATTCAAGAGGATATCTTCCAAGTTCATATAAAACCATAACGTGATTTGTAGATTTTTTAACTTTTAAAATGTATTTAAGAAAATAAAAATGTAATTTTTCTATATCCGGTGCCTTGTGGAAACCCCAAATTTCACAACCATAATTTAAAATACTGCCTACATAGCTATCAAACACAGAAATACATGATTTAACATTAAAATAATTGTCCTTACAGGTTCTTAAAATTGGGAATAGGGCTTTTCTACCTTGAAATGCTAGATTCGTCTGTGTTACTGAAAATTTTCCATTGTAATTTAATAATACTCCTAAATAATTAAAAGAATTTACATTTCTAATTCTGTGCCATTAAGAAACCATTTCTCTATACATAATATGTTTCCACCATTCCTAAATAATATGATAATTTTGGTTTTTGTAGTGTTGACAGTTAAATCCCACTTTTTGGTATAGCTATTTAACGAATTGAGAATTTCTTGTAGTTGATCGGGTGATTCAGAAAATAAAGCCTTGTCATCAGCATACATAAGTAAAAAATAAGTTAAAATGAGATAAGGACATTGGCGTACAATTTTCAGACAACAAATGATTTTCAACATCACTTACATACAATGCAAATAGTAGTGGTGACAAAATTTCTCCTTGGAATAAGCCTGTTGAACATGAAAATAATTCAGAGAGGTTACCATTTAATTTCACACAGCATCTAACTTTACATGCCCCCCCCCCCCCCCCCCCCCCCCCCCCCAATTTTTGGACATTTTCTTTTTTTGTTCATAAAAAAATATTTTTGAAATCTTTATAATTTTTTTTTCTATAATTTCCGGAATCTGAAAATTAATTGGCCGAAATCCGAGGAGTTTTGGTGGTGGGGGTGGGGGTGAGAGTTGGATTTTGAACATTTTCAACCAAGACCCCACCAGGTATAAAACTAAGACCATGGCGTAAAAACAAAGAAGGAATCTGAATAGCCTTTTCAAACTTTCAGGGTATCTTCCGTATACCAAAAGGTTTTTTTCAATTGTACACAACACACGAAACAATTGTACAATGTACTGGTAAAAATAAACATGTGAGCATTGATAGTAACCATAGGTAAAGTTAGGGTGGGGGATGATACACTGACCATACCAATTACAGCCCTACTGAGCAAGCAGTTTAGGAGATATGGGTATTTGAATAGGTAAAAAACTAAGACCCCACAAGGTATAAAACTAAGACCCTGGCGTAAAAACAGAGAGGTAATCTTAATAACCTTTTCAAACTTTCAGGGTATCCTCCGTATACCAAAAGGTATATCTCCTGAAATTATAGGTTAACAGCAGAAGGCTGTCAACAATAAATCTGCAAGAAACTAGAAATATTCGTAATCTTAAAAATGTTCAAAATAATTTATCATTAATATATTGAAATTTTTGCAATAAAATGTTATTTTTTGACATTAACTCTGCAGGACGATAACCATCATCAAAGTGTGTTTCTTAAATCGAATTGTATATCGTGTGTTGCAATGTGTATCGTATCGTGGATTTATTTTATCGCGAAACGAAAACGCCTTGAGGCACTACTTTCAACGTAGACACAACAACAGAGTCACACATCAAGCTAGTTATTGATTGGGGTATAAGCTCTCTTCCCATGCTGCACTGCCATCTCCATGCGACTGGGTCAAAAATGGGAAATGTTTCAGCCCATCTGGACAACTCTACCAGAACCTGCAAAATCATGCTATGAATTGATCTCAGGTCTATAGGTGTAATAAAGACTGTAGCTGTACTGCTAAGAATATGAGAGCTATGTAAAAAAAAACAAGCTATATTTTGCTGACATAGATCGATAAATATCACAAAATATAGATTTTTGTAGACGCCATTTTGAAATTCAACATGGTTGGCTGTTGTAATTGAATTGACAGACACCAAAAATGTATAATAAGCCTCCATTTTGTGGTGTTCATTTACGTGAAGTATTTACTATATATTAAAGGGGACCAGTCTTCATTTTTATTGGTTGATTTGGGTCTTGAATATATTAAAGTATCCGTCAGAAGCACCAGAAATGCACGAAAATATCCTTCAAATACACCTTAAATTAGACATTTCTCCTTCTATTTCTTTAGATGACTTTTCTATATATTGCATAGTATCGCTAATGTGTAGGGCATTATAACTTTCAAATGCTAATAATTATGGATGCACATGGATTTGAAGGCTCAAATTTCAATGGTGAGTTGTGATAACCAGTACTAAATTGCTGAGCTAAAAAATCCCCGTTTCTGAGACTTCCAAATCGACCCGCGAAAATGAAGCTTGTGCCCCTTTAATAGAAGAAGTTTTTGACCGAGGCAGACGAAGCTCTATATTTTAATAACAATATCTTTTAAAAGGTTAAAGTGAATTAATACATTATTGCTTCATTTTTGAGTCTGGCTCCAATAATCCCTTGGAAGCCTCGCTTATAAGTTTATATGAAAAGAATTTTTCATTTTCTTATTCTAACCTTATATATTCTGTGATTTGTAAACATATCGTATTGTTGTGGACTACGAGTAAGCAATACGTAAGATTTCATGTAACAAGTCATCATGTGAGGGTGTTGGGAAGCAATTCCAACATATGTTGTACTTGAAGTCGCCTTTCACATTACCGTCATCATTAGCCAATACAACTGCAGAAAAGCAGGACGTAAAACTCTATTTCATTTACATTTCAGATTAGTTTTGGTCTGAGATATTGGCTATTCATGTCCCTTCTGACCGATCTTACCGTTGCTTGCCTGACACGATATTATAGTCATTATAAATTTCATTGGTCTACAGTTTACTTCTCGACCAATCGTATCCCATCAAACATATTATTGTAGGAAAGGCCATGACCCTTTCATTTCGTCATTTTCGGGGAAAATATCCTACATGAAAACTTTATTTTACATAAGTGAGCGTTAAAATTGACTGAAATTTGCAATGGATATCAAGGACACATAATATTAGTAAATTTCTGTCAAGTCTAAAATTGATAGCCGAACGCGATATTAATGCAAGCAACGGTAAGATCGTTTTGATCGTATACCGTTAAAGGGATCTGTTTACCATCCGTTAGACCAATAATAATTTAGTCTCATATCCTTGAATTTTTTAGCTAATCTTATCCGAAATAATGTCCACATCTCTTCCTCAAAATGTATGCCTTCAAATCCCCGTAAATCCATAATTATCAGCGTTTGAAAATCAAAAATACGAATCGTATTGCATTGAGACTAATCTTGTATAGTAAACAAATATATACTGGAAATAAATGATAATTTAAAGGTTAAAGGTTAAAGGTATATTTAAGGGATTGTGCTATTTTTGTGAAGTTATATTATTCTGGGGGCTATTTACATAATATTCAAAATCAATTCAACCCTCGAAAATACTGAACATTCCCCTGTAAGGAACACGTTGGCTATTTGAACTGACTATAAAATAAAGAAGAATCGTTCAATTTTATTTTTATTGTAGAAACAAATTGTACATTCTTAGTACAGTAAGCTTAGTGATTAACGAAATCAGTCCAACTTTCAATTCTTAATCAAAGCTGGATACGAACATTTACAATCAGTTATGTGAACTAGTTTGAACTAAAGATTGTGTATAGTGACAATCGAGACTTCCTGTTTGACATAGACTTCATCAATCAGCACTGTCTTGTATGTAATATCTCCTTTAATTAACAACAAGTTTTTACATAACCGAATCATCAGTGTTAAGGCAAGAAACAAAGTAATAGTGAACTTAATTCAGAAAAATCCAATTATAAACGTGTATAAACCCCCATGATCTCTAATAGTTTAGCTAAATAATAAATTTCTGAGTAAATTTAACCGACGGACTTACTTTAAGGCTACGTTTTATACTGACAGTTATGGCTCAAAACGAGAAAAGGACCCACTGGGTTCGTTTTGCCACATTCCCCAACTTGTGTATCGTGCCCCACCGCACAAAAGACTTAAAGCGATATATTATATAATTGACAAAAAATAAGATCATTCTGGTCACTTGAAAGAGGAAAAGCTTATGAAATGTCAATCTAATTAAAATTAGATTGGGCTTATAGGGATATGTTCACTAACGTACGACTAATAAATTTTTTGTCTCAAAACCTGGATTTTTTTAAGCTATTATTATCTATAATAATGTTCACAGCTCTCCCTCGAAATATAAGCCTACAAATCCCTGTGTAGCCATAAATATGTGCGTTTGAAAGTAAAAAATACGACTCGTCGTTTAGTAAGACGTTACTATCCCTTATATAGAAAAAACATTATATACAGAAAATAAAAGATACAATTTTAGGAAGAGATATAATAGAAGGGATTGTGCGATTTTAGTGGAGTTCTAGTAGTTCTGGAGGCTTTTTACATATATTCAAGGCTCAAATCGACCCTCGAAAATGCTTAACATTCCCCTTTAAAGCATTTTACTTTCAAAATTTATCGCATTGGAGCATGTCCTCTTAAAAAAATTGCATTCCAAAGTTGACCACTATGGGAAACCATTAACCCCATTTGTAGCAATGTGTCACTGATTCCGTGAACAGTTATTAAAGGGGGAAACAATTAATTCTAGTCATTCTAGTAATTTGTCCAAACCTGAACCTCCGTCCCAAAAGATCAACATGGATTTTCAAAAACTACGGAGATCGATTCTTGTCCAAATGACAGTCTGATGTTGTCGGAATGACTCTAATATAGCATTGATAAAACCACGTCTGAAGAAAGAAACGATGCTAGGAAACAAATTATGGTTTACCGAAACCGCCCCCGATTGCCGATTGCACGTGATATAGAAAATGTGAGATGAAAGTATCATCAGTATCATTGGCTATTTGAACTGACTATAAAATAAAGATATCGTTCAATTTCATTTTTAGTGTAGAAACAAATTGTACAGTCTAGTAAGCTTAGTGATTAACGAAATCAGTCCAACTTTCAATTCTTAATCAAAGCTGGCTACGAACTTTTACAATCAGTTATGTGAACTAGTTTGAACTAAAGATTGTGTATAGTGACAATCGAGACTTCCTGTTTGACATAGACTTCATCAATCAGCACTGTCTTGTATGTAAGATCTCCTTTAATTAACAACAAGTTTTTATATAACCGAATCATCAGTGTTAAGGCAAGAAACCAAGTAATAGTGAACTTAATTCAGAAAAATCCAATTATAAACGTGTATAAACCCCCATGATCTCTAATAGTTTAGCTACATAATAAATTTCTGAGTAAATTTAACCGACGGACTTACTTTAAGGCTACGTTTTATACTGACAGTTATAGCTCAAAATGGAGAAAAGGACCCACTGGGTTCGTTTTGTCACATTCCCCAACTGTAATATCAATTTATTAAAAAATAATGGGCAAAACGCGATTCTGAGCTCATTGTGGCTAGAGAGTAGGAAACAAATTATGGTTTACCGAAATTGCCCGATTGCCGATTGCACGTGATATTGAAAATGTGAGATGAAAGTATTAATTTTTTTTAAGATATTGCTATCCCACCCATATATAGATCATGAGAAGCGGATGTGCCAATATTGTGCCTTCGGATCGGTCACGGTAATATTATAACAGTAATATTGTCACGGTGATTTGGTCACAGTAATTAAGACACCATGTTCCTTCAGCAACGTTAGACATTGGCATTATCTACCGTTGCTGGATTGACAGAGTTTTCTCGTCATTAAGAACTAATAACCTCGTTTAAAAAACAATATACGTCACATTCAATTTATAACCGTTGAGACTCGATTATCACAGGGTAAATTTGCTACAAGACATTTGACGTCTGGTCACTCGAAAGTTTTCCCGCAATGATTTGTTACAAGGAATATAACTGGTCGAACAATAATCGTTCGACCAATCAAAATTAATGACGAGAAAGTCTTATCATGATAGCAACGGATTAATGTAATGAAATGATAGCCGTTGCTAAAGGAACATGTTAAGATACAAGAAATTTAGCCATATTAATTGGTTCACAGTAATCTAGCCACCGGAAACCTATTCGCGGTAATTTGTCACAGTAATCGAGTCATCGGGAATTTGCTCACGATAATTTAGTTACAGTAATCTATCTCCTGAAATTAAGTAATTGCGGTAATTTGCTCACAGTTATCCTGTCTACGAAAATTTAGTCATGTTGATGCAGTCACTGTAATACTGTCTACGGAAAATAAGTCAAATTGATTCAGTTACTGTAATACTGTCTACGCAAAATAAGTCAAATTGATTCAGTCACTGTAATACTGTCCACGGAAAATAAGTCAAATTGATTCAGTCACAGTAATACTGTCTATGGAAATTAAGTCACGTTGATTCAGTCACAGTAATACTGTCTATGGAAATTAAGTCACATTGATTCTGTCACATTGATTCTGTCACAGTAATACTGTCTATGGAAATTAAGTCACGTTGATTCAGTCACAATAATACTGTCTATGGAAATTTAGTCACGTTGATTCAGTCACAGTAATACTGTCTATGGAAATTTAGTCACGTTGATTCTGTCACAGTAATAATGTCTATGGAAATTTAGTCACGTTGATTCAGTCACAGTAATACTGTCTATGGAAATTTAGTCACGTTGATTCTGTCACAGTAATAATGTCTATGGAAATTAAGTCACGTTGATTCAGTCACAATAATACTGTCTATGGAAATTTAGTCACGTTGATTCAGTCACAGTAATACTCTCTATGGAAATTTAGTCACGTTGATTCTGTCACAGTAATAATGTCTATGGAAATTTAGCCACGTTGATTCTGTCACAGTAATACTGTCTATGGAAATTTAGTCACGTTGATTCTGTCACAGTAATAATGTCTATGGAAATTTAGTCACGTTGATTCAGTCACAGTAATACTGTCTACGGAAAATAAGTCAAATTGATTCAGTCACTGTAATACTGTCTACGGAAAATAAGTTATGTTGATACAGTCACAGTGATCCTGTCTGTGGAAATCTAGTCCCGGTAATTAAGTCACATTAGTTCTGTCTATGGAAATATGGTCACGTTGATTTAGTCACAGTTATCTAGTCGCCTGAAATTTAGTCTACTCACAATCATTTGGTCACATTAATGCTGTCAATGGAAATTTCGTCACGGTAGTTTAGTCACAGTTATCTAGTCGCCTGAAATTTAGTCATGGTACTTTGGTCAAAGTAATCCTGCTTATGGAAATTTAGTCACGTTAATGCAGTCACGGTTATCTAGTCACAGTTATCTAAGCGCCTGTTATTAAGTCACGGTAATTTAGTCACAGTGATTCTGTTTATGAAATTTAGTCGCGTGAATTCAGCCACAGTTATTTAGTCTAGATTTTTTGACAAGAGCAATAACCCTGCTTCTAATGGTCGAAATAGCTCAAATTCGAAATATTGTGTAATAGCATAATTCAAGATTTTGGGGCAAGGGCAATAACTCTGCCTTTAACGGTCGAAAATAGCTCAAATTCAAACTTGATCTTGGTTCTTAGAATTAATTCAATTCCATTAACAGGGGCGTAGCGTACGGGGGGGGGGGGGGGGTCACACCCCTCCCCCCCCCCCCCCCCCCCCACACTTTTGATGACCTTGTCGGTAAAACGCGGTATCGGTCGGTAAAAGACTGAACCTGTCGGTAAAACCGATTGGTTAACCAAGAGACCATAAAAGGTGATTTTTACTAAACTTGTCGGTTAATCGAGGTCGATAAAAACTATATTGGCTGGAGCCGTCGGTAAAAACCGATCTTGTTAAAATTTTGTTATCGGTAAAATGTTGATATCCATTAAAGGGTGATTTTTACTGAACTTGTCGGTTAAACGAGGAATAGGTCGTTAAAAACTGTAATGGCTGGACCTGTCATTGGTTAACCGAGAGAGTTTAAACCTTGTTATCGGTAAAATGTTGATATCCATGAAAGGTGATTTTTTGCTGAACTTGTCGGTTAAACGAGGAATAGGTCGATAAAATTGTAATGGCTGGACCTGTCGGTAAAACTAGTTGGTTAACCGAAAGAGTTTTTTAGTGACTAGATGTGTGTAATTATGAAAATGGTGTTTATGTGCAAATAATTATATAAACACGAAGCTAGAACTAGATGTGCGAATTCTTTTCTAAAAGGCATCACATGCAAGGAACTCTGACCTTAATTATTCAAAATTTTGTTAGGGCATAATCCCTCCAAAGAGATCAGAATAGGCCCCAGATGCAAGGAATTTAATTCCATTTTTCAAGATTTCCATAGGGTTCAGCCCGTCCAAATAGCTTGCTGTTCGGAAAGGCCTGATTGCAAGGAAATCAAATCAAATTTTCTTATAATACAATGCCCCAAACCGTATTCACTAGATGTGCAAATTCTGTTCGAAAAGGCATCAGATGCAAGGAACTCGCACCTAATTTTCAAAATTTTCTTGGAGTAGGCCTACAATGCCTCCAAACCCTCTTCAAATGTGAGGTCGTTCTCTAAGAGAATTCTGTTAGGAAAGGCATCAGATGCATGGAACTCGGACCTAATTTTCAAAATTTTCTTGGAGTAGGTCTACAATGCCTCCAAACCCTCTTCAAATGTGAGGTCGTTCTCTAAGAGAATTCTGTTGGGAAAGGCATCAGATGCAAGGAAATCAACTTGATTTTCAAAATTTTCTTTGGGTGCAAACCCCTTTAAATCTAAGACCCCCCCCCCCTCCCTAGTTTTCATTTGCTTCTTACGGTCATGTGTCTATATATGATTTAGTGCCAGTTGGGTTTTTGTCCTCTGAAAACCACGTGATCGTCGGTAATACATTGACCTTACACCCCCCAGTCAAATTGGTCACGCTACGCCCCTGTCCATTAAAAATCTTGTTTTTAGAGCGTTTACAAGTAAATGTTAACGAACAGATGAATGGACGGACAGGGGTGCTGACAATAATTACGTCAACATAGAGAGATGTGGGCGTATACAAATTTAGTCATGGTACTTTATTTAGTCACAATAATGTTGTCATCAGAAATTCATTCTTGATAAAAAAAAATGTGGGAAATTCAGAATTTAATCTTGGTAATCCACAGTTTTAAGCTTAGGATTTAGTCACTAGATGATCACAGATACTAAAAGCTCAGGTTGGCTACTATAAAACAAATATAGCTGTTGTCAATACCATAGCCGTGGGAGACAGCGGGGCAGGGGGGGGAGCAGAAAAATAAAATTATGTTTTTGGGACAAAAAATCCAGAAAATCGGGCAAAATATCATTAAAATTCGGGCAATAAGTCGGTTTGCCGTCCACTTGAGCCCACCTTCATCATCTAATAAATCTGGCCAACTGTTTATAACTATATATGACACCAACACTGATGGTAGCATGATTTTATTGATGATTCAAAGAAAATGACATAACATAATATTTTCAAATTGTCTTTTGATTTGAATTTTTCACCAATTTTCAACATGACGTTGTTTCAACTTCAGCACTAGTTTTAGTGGAATAATGACACTATTTACAATGATGCTGAACATGATGTACATCCAAATATTCGCTTGGTAAGTTATAACTCTTTTTCAGCTTTCACAATATAAAATAGTTTGGTTCTTTTACAATTTGAAACAAAAATCACCGGAAGTGTTTCACAGATGGGATTCAAATCTGTTATTAAAGAGATTTTAAAGGGTTTTTTCTAATTTTTGTATGTGCATCGGGACATTTATAGGATCAATTTATACCATTCAATTAGAATTTATGTGGTTCTCGCAATATCAATAAGAATAAGTGGCAATGACATCACTATCCTAAAACTGTCATTAGTGCAAAATATCCTTTGCAATAGTGATGTCATAAACACTTATTCTTAGTGGAATTGCAAGAACCATAAACATCTGACTGAAACTTTGAATAGAGCAATTGGATGCTGTCAGGGTTATAATACACATTAAAGTATTTAAAATCTCTTTACAATCCCCTATATATTGTTTCATGCAGTTATATCTGAATATGTTATAATAATGATGTGATCAAAACAATTTATTAAACAGTCTGGAAGTTTTTTATGTAGTCACGTTCATCAAGACATTTTGTGTAATTGATAACAAACCATGAGTTAATTTTCATTCTGAAAAATTCTGAGGAGCTGAAATTTGATCTTTATGTGCTTTTAAAGCAAACATTAAGAAGCTGTCACTATACACAATCTTAAGTTCAAACTAGTTCACATAACTGATTGTAAATGTTCATAACCAGCTTTGATTAAGAATTGAAAGTTGGGATGATTTTGTAGATCACCAAGTTCCTCAGATTGTAAGATTTCTTCTACACTAGGTAAATATTCTGTTAAATCTAAACCTAGAAATATAGATAGAAATATTTGATTAAAATTCAGGCAGATAATAATGAAATGAAATAAGTTTGCTGTTCCAAATGTTATGCTTCAGTTTTTGCTCATGAAGGTGTACAATACCCTACAAATGCAAATTGAAGGAAAATTGGGAAAAGCAAAAAGCAATAATAAACCTTCTCTTTTGCAGAGCACTTTAAAGCAATACCACCTCTTGAAATCACAGGGGCTTGTAGTTATATTCTTTAAAAAAAATATTGTTATACGGTGGTAAGAGAAATGAGAAGGGAGGACACTAATTTTGGGGTCAAAATTAAAATAGAAATTCGGCACCTTTCTTCGCCTCGAAAACGACAAATTCTTTGGTCTAACCGATATGTTTAGGTAAATATTTACCTAAATATATCGGTTAGACCAAAGACTTTGCCGTTTTTGAGGCGAAGAAAGCAGCCGAATTTCTATTTTAATTTTGACCCCAAAATTAGTGTCCTCCCTTCTCATTTCTCTTATTACCGTATAACAATATTTAAAAAAAATATAACTACGAGCCCCTGTGCTTGAAATGAACAAAAAATTTAAAAATTCTCAAACTAGGCCAATAAGAGTTTATATTCATCAATGGTGTCTAAGGTACTAAAGTATACAAACAGAATCAAATAAAACTAAGTAATTTTCCATAAAATTACAGGTTATTATTGAAAAATAATTTAAAAAATTATAACATATAAGCAAGTTTTCTGGATTTATCAGATTATACAGGTCAACTGTTGTAGGTTTGTTGTGTGATGAATATCACCTCTTATTCACCAAGTTTGAGAATTATTTTGATCATTACAAGAGGTAGTATTCCTTTCACAACTGAGCTTAGAAAATTGCTAAATATACCGATAGCATAATCTACAAAAGGCCATAAATATTGCCTCTATCTCAATTCCAAGTAAGAAATATTAAAGATCATGTCCACATTAATAACTTTGACAAAGGACAATAGAATAATCACTTCTGTTAAAATTCTTGCTAATTCCCATATAGTTTGGTAGTCTGTTATTGACAAATCATTTTTGAAAACTGTTTGAAATGCATGCAATGTGAAAATTGTTTTCATTTTTTCAACTACCAATGTCAATGGATCACTAAAATGCACCATCTGCACCTACAACTTGAGTTAAACTTTTGTCATTTGGGACCAAATGTATCAAATAGTGCTGGCACAATATATTGTTGTATCAATGTATTTCGATACGTCATGTCATGTCATGATACGTGTATCGTATCGCAAGGTCTTTATCGATACTTGACAATACCTCTCATTTAAAAAAAAGTGAGGAATTTTTTTTACAAATCACCCTTTTTTCTGACCGAGTTTGCTGAAATTATTTTGGAAATATTTATAAGACGTGTATATGGATCACTCCTATCAACTTAATTACCAAATTTCACATTAATAGAGCTATACTAAAATAGATATCGTTACTTTTAAGATGAAGTTTCATTTTTTGTGCCTTTTATCCCATATCGCAATACATATTGTATCGTGACCTTTGTATCGCGATGCTTATCGTATCGTGGCTTGGTTGGCAATACCCAGCATTAGTATTAAATATCAAAATCCAACGTACCTGCATGATACACAAGATCTACTGTTTTAAAGAAAATTGTATCTTTTATTGTGTCTAATGGATCACTAGCATTATTGTCCTGCCAACTGAAAAAAAAAAATCTAAATGTAAAACTAATATTTTTGCATGACATGACCATTCTTAAAAGCATTCCTACTCATACCAGTATATAATTATACTTATTCTTTAGTATGATACTTCTTTCTTACATTTTACTTGGTAATTATTAATTTATTTACACATATCAATCATGTACTCAATCTAATTAAGAGTGTTGATTTTTTGAGTGTTGGCTCCATGTAATCTAACCACTTATTTCAGCCAATAAAAAACTACCTTCAAGATCGCGGGTCTATGCATTGATATGCATTGTGGGAAGACGAAACAGAAAGTAAAGCAAAACAGCAGTCCAAATTATGACGTAATACAATCTATACCAATATAAACGTTATTCGGATTGGTGGGGGGGTGGCACGTGCTATAAATAGCTTATTCGTGACCAGAAGATGCTCGCCTTATAAAAGTGGTTAGATTACATGGAGTCGACACATACGAAACTTCGCATCTTTCCTAGCTCCGTATGTGTCGCAGATAAAGACACGAACCTAATCACCAGCCATGACGCCAACGATATTCGTTGAACGATAAAGTATGCGTCAAATTTAATATTAAAACGTCTATAGGATATCAATAAGTTCTTAAATACTAAAAATATTCCCAAATTCAAGAGTGTGTATTTACTGAATAGGTTGCCGTTAAGAACTATTTTTAACAGCGGAGGCGTTTTTGAGTTACGAGACTAGAAACCCGAAAGACGATTAAAGACATTTCGCACCATTATGAGTTGTTTCGAACTCATTAACATTAGTCTGCTTAAATTTTTATACTTTTTCACTTAGTATGGATCAAATAAAATACATTCTCTTCATATGTGTTTGTATAAATTGGTTTGAGTGGTGTGGAATCCATCTTGGGACTTTTGGTTTGTTTACATGAAGTCCTTTCGTCTCATTTCTGGTCTCCGAGAGAAAAATTTCTGCGCGTGAACTATTTAAAACATGGTTGGTCAATAGGTCAGAGTAATATCTCCGATAGGTAGAATTTCTCTGCTGATCAGAATGGGAGTCGACACTCAAAAAATAACCGAAACAAAATGTAATCTAATTTTAATTAGATTGTCATGTACTGTGCATTTTTTTTTAGAGCAAATTGTGGTACAAGGGCAATAACTCTCAAAATAGTTTTCAACATGGTTCATCATTGACTGGTTATAAACAGTAAAGAATTGTGCCATCATAGAACTATAGGCAGGGACAAATCAATATTGAACTTCCGTTTAAATTTATGGTTGACCGAATTTCTACTTGGGGGCTTTTTTTTAACTTCTGGTGCAGCGTAAAAATAGTTATGGTAAACAATAACAAAAGAAGTTAATTTGAAAATCATCCCAGAAAATCTAATTTAACAAGATTTTTACAACTGTAATTTTATGATTTGATATGTAATGATAAGTATATATATTTCTAAATGTTATAGGCCTATGTTACTGTAGAAATAATGTAATTATTAAATTTAAGCATGAAAACCTGTTATGCCATGGCTTAAATTTAGACCTACCATGCAGTGAGTTTTACCGGGCTGAAGGTAGCAGACACTTGGCCAGCAAACAATAAGCCAGCAAACAATACGCAATATGGTCGAAAAATGTTTAAGAAATTGTGTCAAATCTCAAACTAGTCCATCTTCCAAATAAAACACTATCTTAGCCTTTCTCTCACATTCGTACTGTGTAAACATCAATACATTTAACGCCGAGTTTAGGTGCAGTCGGTAGCCAGTTGAATTGATGTCTGTTAGGCAATTAGGTGCAGAAATAGGAAGTTATGAGATAACCCTCAAATTCAGCGCATGCGTGCCAAGCATAAACTATTTATTTTTCCTTCTTGGCATTCCCTACCTCTATTTCTATGGTGCCATCTAGAGTTTTTATAAGTGTGGGTGGATGGACGGCCTGACAAATGAACCAATGGATGAACATCAGTGAAGACAATATACGCTACACATTTCTAATAAAATAGAGCTTTCTTAGGGAGGACTAAAATGCCTCATTAACTTGATGACGTCATGATATTTGTGACTTCAACTTAATTTTTTCATTTTGTAGTGTAATCCCCCCTGAGGAAGCTCTATTTTATCAGAGGGAAACGTTGGAACATAAATGGTTTGTTAAATGACAGTGTTTTTTTAATTGTATTGGACTCCTGTCATTAGAATCCAGTTTAGTTTTTTTTTAAACTGTGATCACCATTATCTTTTTCATGACTGGTTTGGATGTTCAACTATTATTATTACTCTCTGTGCAAATTGAAAAGTTTTTTTTAAATTTTTGCGATGATTTTTATGAGAATTGGAATTTCAGCCTGACAAAGCTACTGTTAGTCTTAGGATGTCTTTGCTTTGATAAAAATTTAATTTTTGTAGGTTTACATAAAATGGAAATACATTTCTCTCCTAGAAATTTCAACCCGAAAAGGACACTAATTTTGAAAATTGTCATCTGTAAAAACATATTTTGAAATTGTCATCTGTAAAAACATATTTTGAAGACATACATTGTGTTCTTATTTATATTTTCATCAAAGCAAAGACATTCTAGGACTAACAATACTAATTTAAAGTTTATATTCCAGGGGTCTTATTGTCGAAAAATTAACTTAGTGATCCAGTAATCTGATTGGTCATCAGTTACTAAAATTGATTTCAATTTAAGTATTTTTATCCAATCAGATTGCTGTATTTCTTAAAATCTGGATTTTATCTAAGTTAATTTTTCGAAAAATAAGGCCCCAGTTCTCAAAAAAATTATGGCAAAAAAATAAAAAAACTTTAAAACTTGCACAGACAGTAGTTTGATTGTCCACATTTTATGTGGGCGTATAAAAAAATTAGAATAAGAACAGTACTTACCTATCTCTGAGGACAGCTTTAGACCATATATGTAATTTTAATTGATTGATATCAATATTGTCACCTTCCTACAATAAAATAAAATATGTATAGTTCAATATTCATATTCTTTTATTATAGAGTTTGGTAAGAGGTTTTCACGGCAATTTATGGCTTCTATATTTCTGTTAAATATCTATGATACCTGTTTAAATATTCCGAAAAAAGTTGTCAAAAACATCTTGGGACTAAATCATAAAATTCTAAGTTTTTTTGGAATTGCGGGCGTCAGACTGAAAATTGGAATGGTAAAGATAGTGGACCACGGCCAAATACGCCTAACAAAAAAGTCTTTAAGGAGGTTCCACCGAATAACCAATTTAAATTAGAAGTTTCTGATTTTTTGCATGGTGGTAGATAAACATATCAGTATTGAGAAAATGCAAAAATTAGCATAGGTCACCGACTTATTTTTTGAGATAGAGGGCGTTATTTGTGTGGGGGTGGGGCACAATAGTTGACCTACTTTTGACTCTCAATTCACACTGTTTTTACGCTTCTACAATTTTGATTTTTGCACAAAATCAACATAAAATGATCCCAGACGGTTCAATAATACTTTGGTATCAGCAATATGCTAAAATACTAATTTACAGATAAAAAAATGTTCTAATGCCTGTTAGTCAATAAGCCTCCAGAGGCACTAAAACACCCATAACTTGCTTATCGAAAATTAAAATCTGTTATTTTTCTGACCATTTGTACTCCATTATATAAGAATTTGTGTAAGCAAATAAAAAAAGGGGGTCACCGAACTCATTCTCTGAATAATTGGATCTGAAGATGGGTAGGGTCCATTAAAATAATGGGCGAAAGGGAGATAACTCTTCAGAACATTACTTTTTATTCATGATAAATTAACAAAGTTGTTCAATGACTAGTTTTCTATTTGTAACTCTCACTTTACCATTAACTTTTTCACCCACTAATGTGGACAGGCCTAATCCAAAAGCTAAACATAAATGGTTAAATTTTAAACCAGATGCTGCACACTTTTCGGCCAAGTTTTTGGATATTATCTTTCTGCTGATCACTGCATTATATGATGACAAATTACTTCTCTTATGTTTGAGGTATTCGAAGTGATCTAATGACCATTGAAATGTAAAACTAAAATCATATAATTGTGAATTATTAAGATTAACCAAATCTGCTAATATTTGACAATCTCTGTCTGTAGTTTCTCGAGACACACATGCGCAACAGGATGCGCACGAACAATTAGGTGGAACGTCCTTAATAAGGATAAAACCTTTCGATTTAGGTCCAATAACATCCATTTTAAGTTTCAACAAAATTGGCTGAAAACTTAGATAGTAATAGCATATTCAAGACTTTGGGGCAAGGGCAATAACTCTGCTACTAACGGTCGAAAAAAGCTCAAATTCGAGCTTTTTTTCTAAATATGTATATTAGAATTTCATTTGAATCCATCAAAAATTTTAGTTTTTAGAGCGCTTACAAGCAATTGATGTAGAGAGGTTAAAGGGCGAAAACTCATCAAAACTGATGAAAGAGTCCTAAATTTTGAAAAAGCTTTAATTTCAATCAGAAAAAAATAAAACTTTCTCAAACTAAGAGAGTAATAGCATATTTAAGATTTGGGGCAAGGGCAATAACTCTGCTTGTAACGATCGAAAATAGCTCAAATTCGAACTTGATCTTTGTTTTATGAATACGTATACACATATCAAATTTCATTTGATTCCGTCAAAAACTCTAGTTTTTAGAGCGTTTACGAGCAAATGTTGACGGACGGACGGACGGACAGGGGTGCCGACAATATACGTCCTCATAGAGAGATGAGGGCGTATAAAAATTGATGCTACCAGTTTAGAAACCTTCTTTACAGAATGGCCGACATATTTTCGATTGCCAAAGAAGCTTAGTTTGAAACTGAATGTTAAATGAAATATTTCAAAAGAAGACTTACAAGGTCTAGATATCGAAGTAAATCTAAAGCTTTTTTAAAATCATATTCTGTAGCTACAGTATTCATTTCACTAATATATAACTGAAATAGAAAAATAACAAAGTTAGAAATATAAGAAACGCTGCAAGATTATTTCATAAAATATACAGTTACTGTAAGGCTACAAATTATTGCGAGATAGAAATTAATGCGTTAAATGCGACCTATCCGCGATCGCATTAATTTGTATCCGCATTTTAAAATACATATTTCCAAGTGAATTATATGGTAAATGGTAATATAGGTCAAGTATTGAAATTGAGACCGGGCTGGATTAAGTAATTAGGTAATCTCTAGATTTGAAGCTGATTAGTAATCAAACTCGTTGATCATGGCTTGAGTTTTAATGAAAAGAACCCTTAATTGATAAGATTAGAGGTGAATACAGCACTAGCCGTCAAAATTCCATTTTCTTTTTTATGATATTAAAAAATGCGACACCTATCGCGGATCGCATTAATTTGTACTCGCATTTTAGTCTGTATAACCCATGTCGCATTAATTTCTGAACAATGGTTGTGATTGGCTGAACTATAATATATTCAAAATGGTGATCACCATAGCGTATACTAGGTTATCTAATACGCCAGTCTAGTTCTGAAGTTGATACAAGTGTATAAAAAAGGTTTATCTTACCTCTATAATTTCTTGTGGTGTTAACACACTCATATTGTTTGTATCCATTCCTAAATGCTGTAATAGATAGAAATCACACAAATTATTCTTTACCTTTGTATAAAAAAACATAAGTTACCTGACCAAAAGTAAATCTTATACCCCTTTTAAACTAGGCCCTGATAAAGAGAGCCTGGCCTGGATCGGTGCCTTACTACGATCAAAACGTCTGTTTACGCTGCCATTCTGTGATCTGGGCCAGGCTCACTTTAAACTGAAAGGAGTGTGCGCTCTCTAACTAAAAAGATTACATAAGGTCCACGAGGAGTCAAAATGGCGGACGATAACAATAATTTGCAAGTGCGCAGAAGAATTTTGAATCGGAGCCAGGCACGCATTCATTTTACACTAATTAAATTGAAGTGGGCCAGGCACCACCTCTTTTAGCAGTGCTAGACCCAGATCAAAATTGACTCGCTTTATTCTGTTTACACAGTAAAATTGAAGTTGGTCAGGGCCTGGTCCACTTTATCAGAGCCTAGTGTAAAAGAGGTATAAGACGCTTTGTTTTGTTTATTTTAATTCATATAAAAATACAAAAATTACAAAAAGCAATTCTGTAAATATTGAAGCTGATCATAAAGTTCACATTTGCAGTACACCCTTGAGAACTCAGTCTTTAAACAGAAAAAACGAATATTAGAAAATCGTTTTTTTCAATCCTTATTTGCGGTTATCCCTGGGTGACAATATAAATTGGAGTCATTTCATATTTAAACTGTGGACCTCCAGTTTAGAGAGAAGTCATTCAATTCATTGTACCATTACACATCTGATAATGTATAATTGTGGTTTACCTGTAGGGAATCTGGTGGCAGTTGTTCTTGATGTAAAATTAAATCTAACTCATCATCTATTTCTATATAGAATAAGTAAACATAATAAATCAATAAATAATAAACATAATAAATAAACATAATAAATCAATAAATAAACATAATAAATCAATATCAATATAAGAAACAATTGATTAACATAATAAATAAACATAATAAATCAATATATGAAACCAATTGACCTTTGTTTGTACAAGTTAACAAGTTTCTTGAATTTTTGCAATTATTTTCATGAAAATTGCAATATCAGCATAACAATGGTTCTGTTCGTCTTAGAATGTTTTAGAACAAATATAATTTCCGTAGGTTTACAATAAATAGGAATGAATTTTTATCTTAGAAATTTGTTGTGGGTCACATCTTTACAAAAGGAGTGTGAGCCAGAAGATAACATGACATCCAGAGGATAACCTGCATACTCCATTTTTATACGCCCTCATCTCTCTATGAGGACGTATATTGTCGGCACCCCTGTCCGTCCGTCCGTCTGTCCGTCCGTCGGTCCGTCCGTCAACATTTGCTCGTAAACGCTCTAAAAACTAGAGTTTTTGACGGAATCAAATGAAATTTGATATGTGTATACATATTCATAAAACAAAGATATAGTTCGAATTTGAGCTATTTTCGATCCTTAGAAGCAGAGTTATTGCCCTTGCCCCAAATCTGTTGGTCCGTCCATCAACATTTGCTTGTAAACACTCTAAAAACTAGATTTTTTGACGGAATCAAATGAAATTTGATACGTGTATATATATTCATAAAACGAAGATCAAGTTCGAATTTGAGCTATTTTCGATCGTTACAAGCAGAGTTATTGCCCTCGCCCCAAATCTTAAATATGCTATTACTCTCTTAGTTTTCAATCGATTTTGATGAAACTTAAAATGGATGTTATTGGAACTAAATAGAAAGGTTTGAGAAAGTTTAGTTTTATCCTGATTAAATTTAAGACTTCCGTCAGGCGTATATGGCCGTGGTCCACTATCTTAGATTCTCAACTTGTTTTGAATACAAGATGTAGAACGACATACCTTCTATTCTTTCTTTCATATCAGGAGACTGGTTCTCAGAGGCTAAAGCTGTTAACTTACTCAAACTTAATAAAGTCTGGAAAAAAAATGAACATGTTGACATATTTGAAAAAAATTTCAATTATTGACTTGATGACATTCTTTTTTAACATTCTTTACATGTATCACTGGAACTTTGAGTCTAAAATTGTATTCTAATAACAAATAGCTGCTGGAAGTTAAACCCATTTGACATTCTGCACAACTTTCATGAATGTTCAAGACTAACATTATGACTCAGCCATAATAGGCGGCCATCTTGCCTTGTAAATAGGCAAGGGAGACATCTTGTATTTTGATTTTGATTGGCTTTTAATGCATGAGAAGACAACTATTTCTAAAGAATGATTTGATTGGCTGAACTATAATTTATTCAATATGGCAATCTCTGTATAGTATACTAGCACCTTAGTCTAGTTGATTTCGTTACTGTTCCAGCTGCACCACCTTGCTAGTTGGGACAGAAAATCTTTGTCCAGAACAGTGTTTCAGTTTACTTGAATTCAGTTCTGAAAGTTCTGGCTGTTCTTGACTATTATTCGTGCAGACCCCAGTTCTTGTCAATAAGCGATTGGTCTTACCTTTTTCTTGGAGGCGAATGTAGTTTCTGTTTTAGCTAGATCTAATAATGTTTGATGGGCCTGTGTATATTGTTGGTTAGAGATATCATGTAACCAACTTAAATAGCGATTATTATCAGATTCTAGAAACTGGCCTAAATCTCTTGAATTACCAATTTGTTGAGAAAACAGTCTTCCTCTACGACCTGAAGCAAATCGAATCAAATACTTCTGTCACGTCAATACTACTTGTATGTATAGATCGTGGGTTTCTTTAGAGCATTTATGTTTCTTTTTCCCTTAAATAATGCTGTTAATTGTTTAAAGGGTTATAAAGAGGTTTTCTAAACTTTTATTTGTATCAGGGAAACTGACAGCATCAATTTGCACCATTCCAATTTTCAATCAAATGTCTGTGGTTCTTGCAATCCAACTACATGTAAAACAAATGCATTTTATGACATCACTAAAGGGGAACTGCGTTGATAACTAAAGTGGCTCCCCTATGGTGACGTCACATTCATTTTAGTGGCATTGGGAGAGTCACAGGTAGATGAAAGCTTTCAGATGTTTTAACTTACCATGTTTCATATACCAGTCAAATAATACAGTAGAAAAACCCTAAAATACAATATTTAATTTGAAACAATGTAATTTGATAACAGGATGTATTGTAACACACTGGGCTCGAACAATCGTAAATATGTCGGCCATTCTCGCTACGCCTGACAATAACCTCGTATGCAGCTGGCGGATAAAGCGCACTACTTTCAAGTTGACTTCTGACAACCAGACATCTTCTGTCTACGAAAGATAATGTACAAGGGAGGTAACTAGCATGAGCTGAGGAACTATTTCTGATCGTTTTTTCTACTGCAGCCAAATAATCTTGGAAGTTTTCTTCTATCTGCATACGAGGTTATTGTTAGACAATGGCTGCCGTATATACGATTGTGGGCTCGAATTTTGGAATGCTGCCATTGACTTGATTACATGGTTAATGGTGAATGTGGATTATAATCTTGGTTCAGTCAACCCAGCTGTAAATGGGTACGCATAATCAGGGAAAGATCAATGCCAAGAAATTTGGCCGAGGACCAGTGGGTAGAACATATACTTGTTACTATAGTCTTATATTAAGTTGGTAATAGCAGCATTCTTTACAAACATGACGTCATTTGATTGGACACAGCAAATGAAGGTTGATGCAGATGGGTGTTCAGTTCTTGATCAGGGTGTGAAAGTCCAATGACCGTGAATAAGTCACCTTTACTCATAATTCCAGTCGACCAAGCTGTAAATGGGCACAGATATTTCAGAAAAGATCAATGGCAAGAGGTTTGGTCAAGGACCAGTTGGAAGAAAGGATCCTAAGATCCTAAGTTGTTTTCCTGATAAAACACAGATTTTTCTTCCTTTTCTCGTATAGAATGGTTGTATCTTTCCTATAGAGTACAAACCTTTTTTTCTTGTAATAATCAAAATATGGCTAAAAATTTCTACCATTTCACAGGAATTTTCAACAACTACTAACCTGTTCAGCATACTGCTCTACATATCTCTGTAATCTTTCATTATTATTAGTTTTCTCACAAACCATTATTAATGTTTGAAAATCAGAATATTTCTCAGCTAGTGATAGGGCCCTCTCATACTCTTCATTTTCAACTGAAAAATAATATCAAACTATTTATATCACAAATCTTTTTCATTTTCAACTGAAAAATAACATCTAATTACATATATTATCACAAATGATTTTCATTTTCAACTGAAAAATAATATCAAACTATTTATATCACAAATCTTTTTCATTTTCAACTGAAAAATAACATCTAATTACATATATTATCACAAATGATTTTCATTTTCAACTGAAAAATAATATCAAACTATTTATATCACAAATCTTTTTCATTTTCAACTGAAAAATAACATCTAACTACATATATATCACAAATGATTTTCATTTTCAACTGAAAAATAATATCAAACTATTTATATCACAAATCTTTTTCATTTTCAACTGAAAAATAACATCTAACTACATATATATCACAAATGATTTTCATTTTCAACTGAAAAATAATATCAAACTATTTATATCACAAATCTTTTTCATTTTCAACTGAAAAATAACATCTAACTACATATTATTATATATCACAAAAGTTAAAAATTTGAAAATTATTTTAGTGACACTATGGCAGTGGTTCCCAACCTTTTTCATACCATGGCCCACAATTCACAAAATTCCCAGAGCCGTGGCCCTAGGGGTGGTTTTGTGCCTTGACATCATCGGGGAGGCCAAATGCATTTGATCACAAGCAATTACAGACCTTACACAGCAAAATATAGTTAGAACAATTTGGGCTAGTGAAAAATTAAACATCTTCATGCCCCATGGCCCTCTGACAAATACCCCTTGGCCATGGCCCCCAGGTTGGGAACCACTGCACTATGCCATGGATAGAAAACGCATATAGAAATTAATAGAGAAATTTCTAGTTATAAGAATATTTGAGGGAGCATTTTTGTACTCCTGAAGTCTTAAAACCAAAACCTAAATCAATCTTCGAAAAAGAAAATTCTTCTCCATGAAAAAAAACACAAAACTACCATACCTAAAGGTGTGATAAGATTTTGACGTTCTTGTTGATATTTTTGTTCTAGTGTAATATACGCCTCCTCGTTGCCCTCTGATCTACGTAAGGATTCTAATTGGTTACTGTAACCGTCCAATAAGATATCAGATATAACCAATAATTGTTGAAATACCACGTTTTTAGTATCATCATCTTTAATTTCAGTCACAGCTCCCTCTACAGTCAAATTAATCTGAAAAAAAAGTATCATTTTCAAATTTGTAGTAGCAAGACAATTTTGTTAATCAAAATCTTATCCAAAACGGTGAAGAAGAAAACTCTTTGCAAGAGAAGTACCATCAGGTATCGGAGTAATATAATAATCCGGGAAAGATCAAAGCCAAGAGGTTTGGCCAAGGACCAGCTGGGAGAAAGGATCTGCAAGGAACCTAAGTTGTTATCCTTGTAAAATATAGATGTTTCTTTTTTTTTTCTTTTTCAGCATGCACTTTAATATCTTTCCATTGTTAAGAATTCTATTAAGGACATTTAAAAAGATATATTTATCTGTTATATCAGTTTTCCGCACAGAATATTTTATATTTTTTATACAATTTTGTAAACACAATTCAAATTATATGGCATTTGCAATAATAGAAGCCATAGACATCTAAGAAAATTTAAAAAATTTAAAACAAAACGTTAAAGCCACATTGTGGGATTCGTTTGTTTACAAAATGAAAAAAAACGGGATTTCGGTAAAAAATGCATTCTAGCTTAATTTCTGATGTTTAATAAAGTCAAAAAACTAAAATTCACGGCTTTGGGTACTCAGATGGCTTCGATGCCGCTGGATTTAAAGTCGGGATCTAATAAAATGATTTCCATTAAATTACATGCTAATGAGGCCAAGCGGGGGGGCGTGTTAGTTAAATGACGTCATACACCAATCTCCAGTAGCGCGTGCTAGTAGTGGGCGGAGCTTGTGAGTTATTGACGTCTCCCTCAATCAACTCGGTGTTGGAATGTAAACAAACAAAATTTCTTTCAAATGGCTGTAGAATTGGAACCATGAAAGGGAATCGAAATTTTTTTTTTTCAATAATTATTTTTAAGTGCTAACTTTAAAAAAAAAAAACGATAAAAAGACTTTTTCTCAATGTCCAAGTCTGGGCTTATGTGGCTTTAAATGGTGAAATTTCAGATTGAAGATTTACCTGTTTAAAGAGTAGTGTACGAAGACCTTTTGGTCCACCGGTTGAGGTCCAGGGTTTATATTCCTGTTGTAGACCTAATATAGTAGGTGAGATGTAGGCTTCAGCTTTTGACTGTCGATACTGTAATGCTGTAGTTAACATACCCTAAAACGTAATAATAAGGAAAGGTTTTTCTTTTGTAAGGTCAAATCAAGTTTAGTACTAAAAATGTATCTATCACCAATAGAACAAGAATATCCTTTTAACAGAATCTGAAAAAATAAATTTTCAAAATCAACAAAGATAGCTTGCCAGTCAAGGTAACATACGTCCACTGGTAGCTCAATCTAATTAAAATTAGATTACATTTCGTTTCGGTTATTTTTTGATTGTCGACTCCATGTAATCTAAAGACTTGTATAAGGAGGTCATCTTCTGGTGACGAAAATTTCAGCCAATCAAAATCTACCTTCAAGATCGCATTGATATGCATTGTGGGAAGACGAAACAGAAAGTAAAGCGACACAGCAGTCCAAATTATGATGCAATACAAAATATTCAAATATAAACGGTGTTCTGATTGGATGAGGGGTGGCACGTGCTATAAATAGCTTATTCGTAACCAGAAGATGACCTCCTTATACAAGTCTTTAGATTACATGGAGTCGACAATCAAAAAATAACCGAAACGAAATGTAATCTAATTTTAATTAGATTGCTTGTAGCTTTGCTTAAATCAGCACATTTGGCAAAATTCCACCATCAAGATAATAGTGATATTGAAAGTGGTAGATTTTAGAATAAATTGTAGACATACCTCAATTATAGAATTAATAGCTGTAATAAGTGTTACACGTCTCTGTGGTGAGGGTTCTTTCTCTAGTGTATCAGTTTCTAACTCTACCAGTGCCTCTATTACATCTTCTATCTTAGATACCTATAAATAGTACATAATATTCCTATAATGTGAGGCAGTGAAAATAAGCATAAGAACCATAGCCGTAGGGGCCCACGACTCAAAGGGGGTGCAGACCGACTTGCCCAAATTCTAATGATGTTTAATGCTCTCCGGGCCAATTTTTCTTGATTTTTTGGAACTCACTGCCCTTAAAACATATTTTTTTAACTGCCCGTCTGTCTCCTATGGTTATGTTAAGAACAAACTGCTACTCTCTCATTGAATTTTTTAGATAAAATTTTTCAATTTCTTGCCATTTGGCATCATCTTTTTTTAAGTAGGATATGTAATTTCAGGACATTTGTCTCAATTCTAATTTCAATTACACACTTTTCATCATCAGCCCCTATTCAATTCTTGAGCTGCTGTAAAAGACATTTTCAGCAAATAGAAAAAAATGATTGTCAATGTAGCCTACCTCTCTATAGAAGATATCTTGTGGTGTTAAACCTAATGGTAGTCTTCTTAAATTCTCTCCTCTCATTTTAAATACATGTTTAATACATTCATCTATGATATCTGTATGGTGCCTGAAATGTAGGTAATTTTATTTCAAACTTTGTTATGACAACACTTTTCTTTATCTTATGATCACACCAATATACATGTATACATATTAAAGGGGAATGTTCAGCATTTTTTAGGTTGATTTGAGCCTTAAACCCATGTAAACATTCTTCAAGAGTAACAAATTGTTAAGAAAATCCTCTGTAAGGCATCATAGACAAAAATTCCATTTTATCTACTTTCGTTCACAACTTTCTCTTCAGCCTAAAAATTAGGCTACAGGAAAATTGTACGTCTTGTTGATCAGGTCTAATATAAAATCATGTGAATGTATGACACTGGATAATCCAAACATAATGTTTTAAATCACAATGGTGGTTGCTTAAAGCTCTAATCGCCGTGTTCAATTTCAAACAAGGATAATTATGGATTCGCATGGATTTGAAGGATAAATTTTTACCGTAAGCCATGAACACTTTTATTGATTAGATTATCTAAAAAATTCCGGTGTCTGTGACAAGGTTACGGTCGTCGAATGCCAAGGCATCGAGTTAGTGAACATGCCACTTTAAGAAAAGACACACAGGAAAAGACACACAGAAAAGGACGCAGATGTGACACAGCGATGTGGATGTAAAATATGGTGAACACTACTTACTCTGTTTGTAATTGTCTCAGAGTAATGGCAGCTGTCAGTTTTTCAGCATGTTCACATAAAACAGAGGTTGTTGACATATAGGTTCCATTGACATTGGTTACACTTAACTGAAATAGATTGACATAGTTGGCATGACTTTGCAATATACACTCACAAAGGATATTTTTTAAATTATGTAATTACACAGCACTAATTTCAGTTGCTGGTTTTGATATTGAAGATTCCTGACGTCATGCAGTGTCCACTCGTGGAAAAACAGTGCCATAAGCAAACTCTTATCCCTAAAGCCCCTCTCCCACCTAGAGGAGTCGCAAGCCGAGTACGTCCCAAGAAACTACTAATATCCTCGGAAGGAACTACTCGGCTAGCAACTCCTGCTTAAGATGTTTAACATGATGTACAGGGTCAGAGTATGATATGCCATTCATTTCTCTTGACAGCAAAACCTCAAAATTTTTTCTCAAAGTGGGGTACATTAACCCCCAAGGGGTCAACAAGAAGTTTCCAAGAGTTAAAGCCCTGACTTTAATTTCTGCTAATAAAAAAAGCTTTTCCTACTCAGTTTTAGCTGACTATGCAGTACTATGCAGTACATATCAAATTCTTGTGTAAGAGTAATCATAAATTTGGGAGTTAGTAAGAAATGTTTGAAAGAGTTTGAGGTTAATGACCAAAAAAGTTTCAGAGCCAAGAATGTTGAATTTTGTATGCAGTCAAAATCATTTTTGAAGAGAGACATTAATTGGAGAGACACCAATCTACACACTAAAAGAAACTCAATTCCGACCTACCCTATCCCACAGATGAAGTTTTTTAAGGAATGCTATAAGATAACTATGAGCTTTTTCTTTATCTTTTAATTGTTGTAAAATTAACAGGGAACTGGAACTGTTAGTAACATCGCCTGAAATTATTCAAAAATAATTTTTAAAGATTATCAAATATGGTGATTAGTAAACTGCATCTTGTTTAATAAAAAAGTTGTCTGTGTTTGGATTTTTCCAAGACTTTTCATACCTATTTATTAAAGTTACGTCAACTGGAATAATTAAGAATTTGGAATTTTTCAACGTCACCATTTTTTCTTATTCTGTCCAAAATTAGAACCCATGACTTAAAGTCATGTAAAATTTCCAATGCCCTGATAAACTTTGCCAAAGCCTTTTGATTAGGAGTCTTGTTTAAAGTAAAAAAAAAAACCAAAAAACCCAGTATTTTCAGTGTGTTTTGGAATCAAATATTCAAAGAACTCAATTCTTTTTCTAATTTTGGACTCAATTAAGTGTTTTTTATCAGTTTTTGCATTGTTACTCCTGGAAATTGATTTAATATCAATAAACATTTGCTTATTTCTTGGGGACTGGTTATATGTAACAGAACAGAGCAGGCTGGCTCGGTTTGCCGAGTGTTTCAGGCTCTGACGTCACTGTAGTCATTTTCTACTGATTTACTCAAATGTATTTACACGGAAAGCGGGCCAGGCTGAGTATCCAGGCTCAAGCCCGCGTTCATGTAAAGAGTCAAAAATTACAACCGGGAAACCAGGCCAGCTTGGCTTACCTGGCTGGCCCGTTACATATAACCAGGGGCCAGTTTCACAAAATCCTTACTTAGGATAATTTTAGTCTTCCAGTCTTCTGATTGATCATTCACAAAAATCGATTTTAAATATTGTTTTATTATCCAATCAGATTACTGTATTACTGTACTGTATAAAATCTGGATTTTATCTTAGTTAAAATTTTGTGAAACTGGACCCAGGCCCTAAAGTTTTGTTCCTGTGAAGTCGGTGAAAATTTTCTTTATCTTGGTAATTTACTTACCCTGTTTGATATTTTGAGCCCAGCGTGGATCTGAGGCTGGATAATCATCAATAACATCACAACTCAATCCTACTACCAACTCATCTACCTCACTTCCTGTACAGTCTTCACTACTTAACTCAGGGGGAAATAACTCTGATAGAATAGTCTGGGCTTGTTGCTAAGGGAAAAGAAATCAATCAAAATTCAATATTGGTTATTGTTTGACATTGACTTCATGGTTGCATAATCAACATCTTCAGAGGCTGATCTGAATCTTAAGGCGATACGTCTTAGAATGAACAAAAAAATTAAGTTCTAAAACTTGGTCAATAAGAGTATATATTCATCAACAGTGTCCAAAGTATACAAACAGAATCAAATAAACCCATAAAACTATGTAATTTTCCAGACAATTACAGATTATTATTGATAAATGCCTTAAATTGGATTAAGACATTTATTGATTATTGTATTTAAACATAGTTTTCTGGATTCATCAGATTATTTAGGTAATCTGTTTTATAGTTATGCCACTAGGTTTGTCCCCTGATGAATATATACTCCTATTGACCAAGTTTGAAAATTACATTTTTTTGTTCATTCTTAGACGCAGTATCGCTTTAAATATATGTAAATAATCTTCAAAAGTACTAATTCTGTACAAATATCTCACGACAAATAGTATTCTTGCAGTTGTCAGGACGACCGCATTTGTCTTATCTAATTCAAGTTCTGAATGTCAAGGGATTTTTAACATGCACAGGCTGTAGCACATGAGGCCTCACTTTATTCTCTAGAACCTTGTTCCATGTCAGCCTCTCCGACCTGCATAACTAATAAGGGGAAACTAAGTTAAAAAATCTGAAGGCAGTACCCATGTCAGGATTGAACCCGGACCTTCAGGTTCCTATCTAACTATAAGGCCACAATAAAAAAAAAAATAGATTATCATCCCCTCCCCGACCCATCCCTTAGAGTGTCGATTTGAAAATTTTTATTCAAATATTTCATTTTATGTCATACTCTCCATTTACGGAAGGCACGTTTACGATATTTGCTTGATATATTATTATAGTAAAGAAAAACTCTTCATTTTCTTTAAATATACAAATATGTTCAAATGGTTGTCTTCTGTTGAGCTTATTAGGTTACCTCGAGAAAATAAAAAATAAAAAATAAAATTTCCCCTCCCTCCCCATTTTTTGTGAAAATTTGGATGATAATCTATCAATTTATTTATTGTGGCCTAAGAGAATACTTACTATATTTCCTGAGATTGAAGAAAGAAAGGCAGCTTTCAATCTAGCTGATTTACTGTCACTTTGACTTAATTCAGTTACTTGTGGTAAATTACCACCTAGCATCGACTGAAAAATATACAAAATATTAACAATTTTATTTCATGTTCGTGGACCTACGTGTACGATTTACAGGGCGTGCTTTTTTGGCAAATTCTGCATGTAATGGAATCAACCGGAAATTCAATCAAACAAGTAGAACAGAGGTAAAAAAACATTATAAATGTTCCGAAAAAAATAGTAGGTGCGGACAGAATTCAAAATGGCGGAGAAGGAATAAGATTTTTAATTTAACAGATCCTTTAATTACTGTTCGATTGGAGTCAGAATTGCAACATACATAACCTGATAGGGACTATCAAATTGAGTGCTACCCAAGACAAAAATATTAAACAATCAGCATCACTGTGTCGAATACTGAAAACAAAATCAGATTTGGCAATATCCTTACCCCATCATTTGGTGAAAAAAGATCGTGGCCTGATTCTTCAAGTATACTGGAAGGTAAAAAAGAAAAAAGGTTTATATGGTCATGTTAAAAAAAGCCCTCTATTTGATATGGCTACAATGTAACGGTAGTAGATTAATGAATTGTTTTTTAATTAAACACTTCTAACAGGTAATTAAGGGATTATCAGATATTTAGACTGGTATTTATGTCCTTCTATTACCTACACTGATTGATGGCTTTGTATCTTATCAGAGAGTTGTCAGCAAATCTGGCATTTTTACTAGCATGGAAAAATATTTAGTGGGTAGTCTATACTTGATGACCCTTGACTCAGGCGGACATTTAAACAGGTCAGACAGTCATGTCCGGAATATAGAGCCAAGTCAACAGCCCTGGGCTACATGCTGAGCTTTTATCAAATTGTAGACAAACTAGTTTCAGAGTTTCATTATGAGAAATGATACAGTAACGCTGACATACCTGTTATCTATGTGATTTTGAGGTGAAAGTGAAAATAAACCATGTGAGTTAGAGAAGAAAAGAGCTTTACCATCAGTACTTCCTGTAATAAAAGTATTTATAAACATACAGACTATTGCTATGGTAACAGTGAACTTTGAACTGCACACTTAATCCATGGAAGGACTTTTGAGCTTACACAGAATACACTTCTCAATGCAATCTGTTTATTACTATAGACCCTATTCACGCCTCGCTTCAAAACTGATAAAAGGCGATGTCAATTGAATGAAAAAGAAATATGACGTCACAATCAACCTAACAACAGCGAGAAAATGACCTAAAAACTGCATTTTCGGCCCTTTTCTCAGAAATATGTGAAGAAAAACAAAACTTCAGTTGAATGAATTAAAGACCTCAAGGTGGTGATTTTGTGGCTTTTGTTTGTTTGCGTTATGAGCCTCGATATGGATCCAAGATGGCTGAAGTGTGAACAAGGTCTATTAGAAATACCTAAAAAAATTACTGTCTGCGCTTGATGTCTCAAACATAACTTCCATAACTCTTGATTTTGCCATGGTTTTGGACGGGATTTTTGGTTGCCGTAATTATTTTGCTTGTACAGATTTTTATTCCAGAGTTATTTCATACATTGAAAGGCCCATGGCATATAGTTATAGCCCTATTTAATTGTTACATTCTAATACATTTTTTATTGTGTTGTGTGCAAATTTTTGAGCTACGAAAAATTTTCCAACTTTTTTTCCCCAATCTCAAGTTGTTTTTTTTTTACCTTCACATATACTATTATGGACTCATGCTTGGATTCAAGTTATGAGACAGAGGGCTTGCTTACCTGCACCAAGATACATATCATGTAGACCTTGTAGTTCCATTTTATCTGTAGCAGAATTCTCTCCTAAAAAAAAAGATATGCAAGAATATAATTCCAAAATATTGACCTCTTATCAAAATTACTGAGTGACAAAAGAAAGGATTCATTTCCATATTTTGAATAATTCAATTATTTAAAAAAAAAACACAAAGGGAAAACATTAAGTATTTCTCAGAGCCAATTTGGGTCTTGAACATAGGTAAATAGCCTTCAGACGTACTAGAACTGCACAAAAATCCCTTCAAATTTACATCTTACTAAAAATTTGTTTTTCTTTTTTTGTATATGTGTTTTATATGTAAGGAATAGTCAGGCTAAAATACTAGTTCTATTTTTTAACTTTCAAATACTAATAACTATCACTTTATTATGTGTGTGACGTTCATAATTAATTACGTTTTAGTTCTGCTAAAATCTCTGTCTTATTGGGTACATTTTGACGTAGTCTCGATAAGCCGTGACGTCTTTAAACGTAAACAACGGACACATTTTGAAATTTGAGGAAGACAGGGATTTTGGCTGAACAGTTTTTTACCGCATCCTATTATTAATACATGTTGTCAAAATAATAACCATCTTTATACTCAAGACTATTGTTTTCCATGTGTTCTAAGAAGAGCGCGTAAACTATCTCGGCAGCTTTCTGGACGAATAAGGCCTCCGCGGCATCGTGCCAGTCAGCGAGACAGAACAGTAAAAAACTTTCGACCACGACGTCCCGTCCGAGTTTCCATAGAAGTGAGTAGTAGCAATTATTGAGAAGGAAATCGTTTTCCTTTCAGAAGAAATTTTTATCAAATTATTTGAAAATAGTGATCATATGTAGACTTTATTAACATTAATTTCGAGAAGTTCCACGTTCGAAGATTCGAGAAGGGCCGAGTTTGTTAAACTTAAATCGAGCCATAGACTTAGTGTTATCCTAAAAATAGCACCCTGAAACTACACATGGATCATCATAATTCTAGTTCAGCCGCTAAATTGTATGGATTTGACGACTCAAAGGAATTGATCACGTTCAATGTCCACCTTGAAGAGAGCACAACAAACCATGAGAGCGGTCGGTATGCTACAAACCAAATACAGCCACCATGTCAGACCAGTGTTAAAAAATCATCGTCCCACGCCAGATCAAGATCCACGAAAACCAAATCACAGATGTCAGTAGAATCAAAATTGAGAGTAGCTAGAGAAGAATTTAAACACGATGAAGAGATAAGAAAACTTGAGTTAGCCCGAAAAGTTCAGCAAGCAGAAAATGAAGCAAAATTAGATCTATTGAAGAGTAGAAAAAAACTAGCAGTAGCTGAAGCGATGGTCAGCGTTTACGACGACGAATCTGATCTAATCACCATAGATGAGGATTTCGAATCGGGGCTAGATCCACCCTTAGATCCTATTCAGTCCACTCAAAATTGGATCAACAAACAGGAAACGCCAATATTACATGATAAGCCTAAGATGTCAGGAAATCCAACAAGACAGGTCAATTCTTCATTAGTTGAAGAATCTCCAATTAGGCCAGAGACTATTCAACCAAGATTTGAGACTAGAGCGAATTTATCGACTCCGCGGAACGCACCAGCTACTGATCATCAAGCAATAACAGATCATTTTATATCAAACCCTAGAGAATTTAATTTTCGTCAACCACCCTTCGACTATGAGTTACAACAACAAGAAATCAACAAGAAATTGGTAGCATCACTAGCCAAGCAATCTCTACCAAAATGCGAGCCCGATGAGTTTGCAGGTAATGCTGCACTATTCCTTCCTTGGAAGATTTCCTTCAAGAATTTAATCGCAGAAGCCGATGCATCACCTGATCAAGAGCTAACATATCTTTTGAAATACACCAGCGGTAAACCAAAGGATTTAGTCAACTCCTTCAGAAAGAGAGCCCATCCGGATTCAAGAGTAAAATTGAGGGAGTTATGGTCAACACTGGAGGAACGTTTCGGACACAACTCTGAAGTTACGAATTCACTTATTGAGAATTTTATGAGAGCATCTACCTTTAAAGCTGATGATCGAGAATCACTACAAACATTCTACGACATATGTGAAGATCTGAAATCTCAAATACCCTACCTTAAAGGCCTACAAGTTCTTAATACGTCATACTTCATGAAGATTCTTACAGAGAAACTTCCAAGACCAATCCGAGAGAAATGGGAGAACCGGGTCTCAAAGTACATGGTATCACACTTACACGAAGATTACCCTCCGTTTTCCTTGTTTGTGGAGACAGTAAGAGATATCTCTATTAGGAAAAACCATCCAGCAATTGTCAAAGTCAATCCAAATAAAGACTCAGACTACATAGGTACTAAAAGCTACACCAGGTCGAGATACAACAATAACAACCGAGATTGGAGCAGGTCAACTATGAAAACCCTGAAAACCGAGATTTACAGTGGGGAGGAAGCCAAATGTCCTTTTCACATCGAAGCAAAACGGCAGCACACCCTTCAAGATTGTCGAGTTTTTGCCGAAAAGACATACGAAGAAAAGGTTAGAATAGTACGAGACGCCAAATTTTGCTTTAGATGTCTGAAAGGAAAACACTTCGCAAAATCATGCACAGAAGAAGTAAGGTGTCCAACTTGCAATATGAGACATCTGCAGGTCATGCATAGAGATGACATGGAAACCAAAGAACAATCGATGCATAGTGGGGAGAGCGTAGCATCAACTTGTACAAAAATCTGCGGAAATGCTGTCAAAGGAAAATCCTGTGGAAAAACAGTACTGGTCGACATCTTCCACAAGAATCAACCGACTAAACCACTCCGCACATATGTAACCGTCGACGACCAATCGAACCACACCCTTGGTTCAACAGAACTCTTCGAGAAACTACGACTAGAAGGTGAAGACAAACCGTATACACTAGAAACTTGCCATGGTAAAGAAACCTGCTATGGAAGAAGGGCTACCAATTTGATTATAAGAAACCTCAATGGAGAAGTATTTCCTCTACCCACAGTTATTGAGTCGAACAACATACCGGAAGACAAGTCCGAAATACCAATACCACAAGTCATTGAGAAAATACCACACCTTAGATCAATCGCAAGGTTACTTCCTCAACTAGACAACAAGGCAAAGGTTACGCTCATAATAGGGAGAGATGCGTCAGATCTACTTAAAGTTCGAGAATCCATCAACGGTCCTAAGGGAGCTGCATGGGCACAACGTTTAGACCTCGGATGGACAGTATCTGGAGATTTATGTCATCGTCAAGGCGGAAGAGTCCATATTTCAAGAAGAACAGCAGTCGAGCAAGCGTTTGAGTCATGCGAGAACAAGATGACCTGCCGAGAAAAAATTAGAGCACCGACTGAAATACTTCATCAAGATGAGTTCTATACCACGAGAGAAGACAATCAGGTTGGAATGTCCCAAGAAGATAAACTCTTTTTGTCCATCATGGATGAAGGCTTTCGCAAGAATCAGCAAGGGAATTGGGAAGCACCATTACCATTTCGAAATCCTGACGTTGTCATGCCTAATAATCACATTCAAGCTGAACGGAGGTTCAACAGTCTCCTAAGAAACTTTAGCAAAAACGAGCAACTGAAGACAGACTACTTCGAGTTCATGGGAAAAATAATACAGAGAGGTCACGCGTCACCTGTTAATGAGACAGCAGATCCAATCACACCAGGGAGAAGTTGGTTTCTACCTCATTTTGGAGTCTATCACCGAAGAAAGCCCACGCAAATTCGGGTCGTTTTTGATTCGTCAGCTGAATATCGGGGAAAGTCTTTAAACGCCGAACTACTAGCTGGTCCGGACTTGATGAACAGACTTATCGGTAGACTGCATCGTTTTCGCCAAGAGGAGGTCGCAATCATGTGCGACATAGAACAGATGTTTCACAGTTTCTACGTAAATCCGGAACACAGAAGATTCTTACAGTTCCTATGGTTCAAAGACAACAATCCCCTCATGGCAGTCACAACCTATCACATGAACGTCCACCTTTTTGGCAACGGACCAAGTCCAGCTATAGCTACCTACGGATTAAGGAAGTCTGCAACCGAAGGCTGTAAGAAATATGGCGAAGCTGCATGCAAGTTCATACGAGAAGAATTCTATGTTGATGACGGTGTGTATTCCTGTAAGACGCCAGACGACGCCATCAGTCTAATAAAATCATCACAAGCCATGCTGTCAGATTGTAACCTGAGACTACACAAGATAGCCTCTAACGTACCAGAAGTAATGGAAGCTTTTTCAAGAGACGATAGAGCCAAGGGACTCAAAGACCTCGATGTTACAAAAGAACACCTACCTATTCAAAGATCCTTAGGGGTTCAATGGGACCTAGCTAGAGACGAGTTAACTTTCAACTATATTGATAAAAAGAAGCCGTATACCAGACGAGGAGTATTGTCAGTAGTCCATTCTCTGTACGACCCTCTTGGAATTTTGGCGCCTTTCACCATCGTAGGAAAGAGAATCATGCAGACGTTAATCGGACTCAATAAATCGAGAGACGTTCCTCTTGCTTGGGACGACCAACTACCTACAGACCAAGAGGCAGAATGGGATAATTGGAATCAAGAGCTACACTGCATAGAGAACGTTAAAATCCAAAGATGCTTTAAGCCTCCAAACTTTGGGCTTGTAGACCGAGTCGAGCTGCATGGTTTCTGTGACGCTAGCCAGGAAGCATTAGGGGCCGTCGTCTATCTTCGTGTCGTAAACAAGAAAGGATTAGTTCACGTATCCTTCATCAAAGGTTCTGCAAAGGTACGACCACAGAAACAAGTCACTATACCACGAATGGAGCTCTGTGCCGCAGTATTATTGGTAAACTTGGTCAGAGATATTAGAAAAGACCTAGAATACGAAATCCACTCAGAGTTCTTCTATAGCGACTCTAAAGTGGTTTTAGGATACATCATGAACGAGAGTAATCGGTTCTACGTCTATGTCACCAACAGAATTGAAGTAATTCGCAATCATACATCGCCGCAGCAATGGAGATACATCAAAACTGACATCAATCCGGCTGACTTGGCAAGCAGAGGATGTAGTATAGTTAAAGTGGCACAGGCTTCATTTTCGTGGTTCGATTTTTATAAGTCTCAGAAACGGGGACTTTTTTAGCTCAGCAATTTAGTACTGGTTATCACAACTCACCATTGAAATTTGAGTCTTCAAATCCATGTGCATCCATAATTATTAGCATTTGAAAGTTATAATGCCCTACTACACATTAGCGATACTATGCAATATATAGGAAAGTCATCTATAGAAATAGAAGGAGAAATGTCTAATTTAAGATATATTTGAAGGAAATATGCAATTTTCGTACATTTCTAGTGCTTCTGAAGGATACTTAAGTATATTCAAGACCCAAATCAACCAATAAAAATGAAGCCTGTGCCTCTTTAAATTGCTTAAAGGAAACTGGTTGAATGGTCCTGAATTTTTATGGTCACAATCTCCTGACACAACCTTTGAATCGTTCCCGACACTTCCTGAAGATAGTGAAATCCAGACAGAGATTAAAGCTTGTAGAACAAACACAAATCAACCTGGAGATGACTGCACCTTTTGTCAATATGTCCTACAATTTCGAGATTGGAGCAAATTACGACACGCTATAGCAGTTTTGAAACTATTCACACGATTCCTGAGACAACCAACGACCAAAATTCAGCGACAAGATCGAACAGGAACTTCTTCAGGATGCTGAAAATGTATTAGTTTCACACGTCCAAGAAGAACACTTTCGAGAAGAAATCAGAATATTGAAAAATCCAAGTAAAATCAACGGGAAGAAGGTTCTGAAAGGTTTGCACCTCCATCAACTTGACCCCTTCTTGGACGAGAAATCAACGCTACGAGTAGGAGGACGTTTGAGCAAAACAGAATGGCCTTCAGAGGAAAAGCATCCGGCCATCTTGCCCAAGAAAACACATATTACATCTCTGGTGATCAGACACTACCACGAGGTAAATCACCACCAAGGCCGACTAATCACTCGCGGGGCTATTAGACGAGCAGGCTTCTGGATTATAGGAGGAGCGCAACTGGTGAACAACTACATCCACAATTGTATCAGATGCAATTTTCTACGAAGGCCTACTGAGACGCCAAAGATGTCAAACTTACCAGAAGAGCGATTAAAACCTTCACCACCCTTCACCAACGTTGGCATGGATGCATTTGGACCATGGGAAATCGGCGCCAAACGGACCCGTGGTGGAGTAGCTAACAGTAAAAGATGGGGAATCATATTTACTTGTTTAGCAAGTAGAGCTATCCACATTGAAGTCGTAGATGGCATGGATACATCAGCGTTCATAAACGCTCTTCGTCGTTTTATAGCAGTCAGAGGTCCAGTCAGTGTTCTGTGGTCTGATTGTGGAACCAATTTCGTCGGTGCTAGAAACGAACTTAAAGAGGCACTCGAAGAAATTAAGGACAATAAGATAAAGAAATTCCTTTCCGCCCAGGAATGTGATTGGAGATTTAACCCACCTTATGCCTCACATTTCGGGGGCGTATGGGAGCGTCAAATTGGTACAGTGAGAAGAGTACTCGAAGAAATGTTTCACGAGATGGGACGAGCACAACTTACCCATGATCTACTAGTCACATTAGTGGCTGAGGCAGCCGCAATAGTCAACGCCCGACCAATTGCTGCCATATCATCGGATCCTGACTGTCCAGATGTTCTGTCACCAAGCAACATTCTGACTTTCAAATCAAGAGCATATTTACCAGTACCGGGAGAATTTACCAAACCAGACCAATATTGCCGAAGACAATGGCGCAGAGCCCAGTACCTGATAAATCAATTTTGGATAAGATGGAGAAGAGAATACGTCCAAAGTCTTCAGCAACGTTCGAAATGGTTGAAGAAATCAACCAACATAGAAGTGAACGACATAGTCCTTATCAGAGACAACCCGACTGTACGGGGTTTATGGAGCAAAGGTCGAGTTACAGAAACCAAAGTTGGCGATGATGGTGTTGTTAGAGAAGCTGTCATTATGGTGTATTTCGATGGCAATCCCCAAGAACCAAAATTAAACGGACGATACAAAACAATCAAGAGACCAGTCAGTGAATTGGTGTTCCTTTTCCGATCTCGTAATAATGAACTTATCGGTTCGAAAGAGTAAAAGACCGGTGTCTTTTAAGTGGGGAGTGTGACGTTCATAATTAATTACGTTTTAGTTCTGCTAAAATCTCTGTCTTATTGGGTACATTTTGACGTAGTCTCGATTAGCCGTGACGTCTTTAAACGTAAACAACGGACACATTTTGAAATTTGAGGAAGACAGGGATTTTGGCTGAACAGTTTTTTACCGCATCCTATTATTAATACATGTTGTCAAAATAATAACCATCTTTATACTCAAGACTATTGTTTTCCATGTGTTCTAAGAAGAGCGCGTTAACTATCTGGGCAGCTTTCTGGACGAATAAGGCCTCCGCGGCATCGTGCCAGTCAGCGAGACAGAACAATGTGTTAGGTAAAGAAATCACTCGAATTAAAGCCAACTTAAAGTGTTTCACATATCACTCAGTTCTTTATCCTATACTGCTGAGCCAATAGAGCTGTCACTAATTTTAATGAAGAATGGCCTCAGTAAATACATACCCTCTTGATTGACTATAAAGATAGTATTTCTATTATAAACATAAGCTGAATTATTTCCACCACCAGGTACTAATAACTGATAGCCTAATATCTTCTCTTCATTTCTCTCCTACAAATAAATATATACATACTAATATCAGGTTCTATTTTAATATTTTTAATATTTCTACATACTAATATCAGGTTCTATTTTAATAATTTTAATATTTTCTATTTTAATAATTTTAATATTTCTACATACTAATATTATGTGAACTCACAAAGTTGTGAAATAAAATGCTAAGTGAGCAAGCCCAGCAAACAAAATGTAAATCAATTAGATTATTCAACATCATTTTTAGAAATGAAATGGAGTTTTATATCACACCTAATCGGTCTAATAAAATAACATGCAGAGTTCATAATAAGTGAATTTTTCCAGAACAGTTGCTAAAACCAGATATTGTCCCATCCAAATGCCTGGATGCTTTTCCATTCAGTCCTGCAACCTGCATCACTGACAGGGGAAAGCTGGATTGAAAAATCTGAAGGTATTATCTCATCCCATACCAGAATTGATCTTACAGAATATTTGTCAACATGATCTATATTTATAAAACTATCTAGATTAGTTGGTGGTATATTCATCGATTCATCAGTGGACAACAAAAACAAACAATTTGGTTAATCAAAATCGCATCCAAAAACGTCACAAAATCGAGAGCAATATAGCAGTGGACTACTCCAAAGAGAAGTACCATCAGGTGTTTCGAAAAGAGTAAGCATGGTCTGCTTCGTGTGCGACGCTACAACTGAACAACAGAATCCTTGTACATGTACTTACCAAATATTTGTCAACATGATCTATATTTATAAAACTATCTAGATTAGTTGGTGGTATATACTTACAGAATATTTGTTAACATGATCTATATTTATAAAACTATCTAGATTAGTTGGTGGTATATACTTACAGAATATTTGTCAACATGATCTATATTTATAAAACTATCTAGATTAGTTGGTGGTATATACTTACAGAATATTTGTTAACATGATCTATATTTATAAAACTATCTAGATTAGTTGGTGGTATATACTTACAGAATATTTGTTAACATGATCTATATTTATAAAACTATCTAGATTAGTTGGTGGTATATACTTACAGAATATTTGTTAACATGATCTATATTTATAAAACTATCTAGATTAGTTGGTGGAATATACTTACAGAATATTTGTTAACATGATCTATATTTATAAAACTATCTAGATTAGTTGGTGGTATATACTTACAGAATATTTGTTAACATGATCTATATTTATAAAACTATCTAGATTAGTTGGTGGAATATACTTACAGAATATTTGTTAACATGATCTATATTTATAAAACTATCTAGATTAGTTGGTGGTATATACTTACAGAATATTTGTTAACATGATCTATATTTATAAAACTATCTAGATTAGTTGGTGGAATATACTTACAGAATATTTGTTAACATGATCTATATTTATAAAACTATCTAGATTAGTTGGTGGTATATACTTACAGAATATTTGTCAACATGATCTATATTTATAAAACTATCTAGATTAGTTGGTGGAATATACTTACAGAATATTTGTTAACATGATCTATATTTATAAAACTATCTAGATTAGTTGGTGGAATATACTTACAGAATATTTGTTAACATGATCTATATTTATAAAACTATCTAGATTAGTTGGTGGTATATACTTACAGAATATTTGTTAACATGATCTATATTTATAAAACTATCTAGATTAGTTGGTGGTATATACTTACAGAATATTTGTTAACATGATCTATATTTATAAAACTATCTAGATTAGTTGGTGGTATATACTTACAGAATATTTGTTAACATGATCTATATTTATAAAACTATCTAGATTAGTTGGTGGTATATACTTACAGAATATTTGTTAACATGATCTATATTTATAAAACTATCTAGATTAGTTGGTGGTATATACTTACAGAATATTTGTTAACATGATCTATATTTATAAAACTATCTAGATTAGTTGGTGGTATATACTTACAGAATATTTGTTAACATGATCTATATTTATAAAACTATCTAGATTAGTTGGTGGTATATACTTACAGAATATTTGTCAACATGATCTATATTTATAAAACTATCTAGATTAGTTGGTGGTATATACTTACAGAATATTTGTCAACATGATCTATATTTATAAAACTATCTAGATTAGTTGGTGGTATATCATGATCAGTAGAAAGAGCCACTGAAAATAAAAATATTTATATTCAGTCCTGTCTTTCAGTTAAAGGGACAGTCTGAATTTTTTTTAGGTCAAAAATTTTTTTTGCTCAAATTTGTAAAAACTTTACACCAAAATCTGTAACTATGTGCCCTTTAATGTATCTGAAAGTTTTAACTAAAAAATTCCAGCTGTTATCTTTTAAACGCTAAAAACATGCTAACATTTTTAAAAACCTTACGCAAGGTTTTTAAGTGTGTTATGTTTTTTGGACGCTGATAGGAAACTACTGAATGGATTTGAGTAAAATAAACGCCTAATTGTAGAGAAATGTCCCTCTTGTGTATTTAAAAGGTTTCAGCTAGAAATATTGAACCATTTAAAGGTCAAACACCAAAACTAGGTCAAATTGCTTAGTTAACAATAAGTGCTCCCTGTTTGTAATGGGTTATAGTCAATTGGACCCTATTTGTTAATGGAATTTTTTTTCATTGAGACCATTTTGACTTTTTCAAAAGACCATTTTGACTTTTTCCAAGGGCCATTTTGACAATTTTTTAAAGACCATTTTGACCAAAATTTGGGACCATATAGGATTAGGGTCCAATTGACTATAACCCTTTGTAATTAACCCTTTAAAACCAAATTCAGTTTGATTAAGAAGGTATAGAGATACAATAAGCATACTTTAAATATACTCTCAGGTAGCATTTGCGATTTTTTTGATAATGGGAACTTTTTCAAAAAAGCAGAATGGCCCTTTAAGGGATTGTATAACTTGTGATATGTATTAGGGATAGTGATAGCATCAATTTGCACAATTCTTTTTAACACTGAGTGTCTCATATACTATTGAAAATTTCCTTGGGACATACAGGATTATCATTTTATGAAGCCATATTAGATTCCTCCCAAGAAGAATGTTACTTAGCAACTTCATTGAAAGTAACATCACTGCCTTAAAGGAATACAACCTCTTAGAATGAACAAAAAATCTAAATTTTCAAATTTGGTCAATAGGATTTTATATTCATCAAGGGACTTGCCTGGTTGCATAACTATACAATAGATTACCTAAATAATCTAAAAAATCCAGAAAACAATGTTTATATACAATAATTGAAAAACCCTTAATCAAATTTAAGGTGTTTAATCAATTATAACCTGTTATTATATGGAAATTTACATAGTTTCATGGATTTTTTACATTCTGTTTGTATACTTTGGACATTGTTGATGAATATATACTCTTATTGAACAAGTTTTTGTTCGTTCAAAGAGGTTGTATCGCTTTAAGATTTGTGATTTTGGGTTCCCATTTTTTTTATACTCTTCTATAATAGCCGTTTAAGTATTGTTAACACTGTTATAGTACTTACTAATAGAATAATGTAGTGTGTCTGATGATTCTATATTAACACCAGCTCCTAATATCATAACACCATAACTATAATAAACACAGATATCATTGTATTAGAAAACAGTTAGCCATTTCAAATTTCAATTAAGAACAGAACGTAATATCTAGCATGTCCAAAACACCTCAAATTCTAAATAAATGTTTCTTTTCTTTCTTTTGTTTACATTTACAAGCATACTATATAGCCTTTTTGTTTTTATCGCATATATGCAATTACATATGTACATAAATACATCAATTCATCCTAAGGCCACATAAAAAAAACAATTGGTGATTGTCCCCGCCCGTGCCCGAAAACGGCCCCGTCCCTGATTTTTTTTTGGATTTTTTATTTAAAAAAAAAACGTAAACAATCCGCTCAATAGCGTAGGTATAGCAAAAATTCAATTTTTCGCGGACATTTAACGCGGAATAACTGTAATATAATAGGAAATACCACCAGTAGGTCCATCTAGCAATTTTATTAATTTACAAAAACAGAATATATGCAGTCTGCGGAATATCTTTTCTTTAATTCATTGTTTGCATGCTTCTGGTGAGGAATAAAGCAGTATCAGTATGTGGGCTTGAGTGCTTTAGGGTCCTATAATAAAAATAAAAAATAAAAAAAAAACCTCCCCCCCCTCCCCTGATTTCGGAAATTGAAAGGACGATCACCAATTTTGTTTTATGTGGCCTAATGGCCAGATAACCCCTGGTTTTTATGATAAACAAGTCAAATTTAAAATTGTTGATACAGTGTTATGTCAAACTGATTATTTACCTGGTGGTTTGAATATCTAGTAGCCATGTTTTCAACTGGGGTAGTTGTACTGAATCTTGACCCTGAAATAGAAAAGAAATATCAGTTGAAATTAAATGTAATATCAATTAAATGTAATATCAGTTGAAATGAAATATCAGTTGAAATTAAATGTAATATCAGTTGAAATGAAATGAAATATCAGTTGAAATGAAATGAAATATCAGTTGAAATGAAATATCAGTTGAAATTAAATGAAATATCAGTTGAAATCAAATGCAATATCAGTTGAAATGATATGAAATATCAGTTGAAATTAAATGCAATATCAGTTGAAATCATAATGAAATATTAGTTGAAAACTTGGTTGAAATTTAATGTAATATCAGCTGAAATTAAATGCAATATCAGTTGCAATCAAAAGAAAATATCAGTTGAAATCATAATGAAATATCAGTTGAAAACTCAGTTGAAACTAAGTAAAATATCAGTCAAAATTAAATGGAATATCAGTTGAAATCAAATAAAATCTAAATTGAAATCAAATGAAATCTCAGTTGAAATTCAATGGAGTTTTAAGTCCTTCATTTCTGTATCTCTCTCAAAAACAAATTATGTCTTTAAAGAACATTCTGAACAAGTAAGTAATTAAAGTTCTATAAAGCTTACCCATAATTGTTTAGCTAAGGCTTCTTTATATAGTCTATCTACATCTACTTGAAATGTCAACTGAAAAAAAACACAGACATTTATAAAGTATCGACAACAAATGTAACCCAGGTAGTGCAGTCAAAGAAATCAAAGAAAATTGTTAACAGAATTGCATTTAGCCAATAACTTTTGTATTCAGAATACTTCAAAATAGTCTTATTTTCAGAGGGAAATTTTAAATCCAAAAGGTGGGTAATTTTCATAGAAGTATGTTATTTCAAAAGTTAAATCTTCAGATCTTATAGATGCAGCAAAATGTATTTTTAGTCAAATATGGATGGCTAGTCGGCTACGCATCACAATAAATGTTAAAAATTAAACCAAACCTTTTCAGTATGAGATTCTGTTAAGTTCCATTTTTGTAAGAAAGTTCCTGATAGAACATAGAATGGTCTGGAATCTTCTTCTTCTGGTCCTGATACTACTGCTTGTAATGGCTGAAATCAAAGTAAAAAAAAAATTTGAAGCAAAATGTAAGGCCATACAAAAATTATTTTCTGTTCTTCAGGATTTCTTGAAAAAAAAAGGGTATGAGAAAACAATTTTTTTTTTTATATTAAGAAAATGTCGGGTGCGAAATTTTTGAGAATTTGGTATGGCCTAACCACTTAATATTATGTATTCCTTCCAACTAATTATATTGTATCTTGGCATAATTCGCAATAACCAGTACTAGAAGACATCAAAAGATCCATTATATACTTGGAAAATACTGAATACAATGTCAACTTACCATTCCTGAAGTCTGAGAAGGACCGGCACCAAATATAAATGATGACATTCTTCGACCAAAACCAGCAAACATTCCTTGTGTAGATTTTATAGGTTGACAAACTATAACATTCTATAAAACAAAACATAAATTGGTGACATAACAATAAAATCAAGCAGTAATACTATTTAAAATAACAATTGCATTGTACAATTATTCCAAAGTGGAAAGCATTCTTATAGAGATGGGATTACTTGTCTAACTTCAGTAGGGACACAGGCTGAAATAGATTAGTTGTGTGAAAATTGTACTCAAACTTCAAATTGTATTGAAACTCTGAGTGACATCATAGAAATGTATAAGACTGGAAGTCTTAGTCTACTCATCGTCTATTGAACTTCTGTTTCAATTTATGGTTGACCTAGTTTCTCCTCTAGGATTAGTTGACTCTAAGTTATACTGTGGCAGAGAGACTGGATGTTCCATTCGATTTAAATAAACTATGAGCTACCTCTCTAAGAGGCAAGATTAAAAATTCAGGTAATTAAAAACAAACTGGATATTCGATACATACCTTTCCTTGGGATGGCAGAAGTAAAACTAAGGAACTGGTAGTTGTCGCCAATAAACATCCATATGGCTGTAAAAACAAGTTATTTATGTTATTCTAGTCAGCTTACAACACTATGTCAATCAATAAACCTTGAGACCGAAACTAGCAATCTGAACATACAAAATAGAACTGCAGTCTGGTTGATAGAGCCTACAATCTCATGTACGTGTGAAGCTTAAAGAGATTGTAAATGGATTTTCTAAACTTTGTATGTGTATCGGGAACACTGATAGCATCAATTTGAACCATTCCAATTTCCATTCTGACTTCAGTGGTTCTTGCAATTCCACTAAAACTAATGCGTTTTATGACGTCACTGACTTTGATCTGCTTAATAATATATATCAATAGTAAACAGTGGCAAAAATTAAGTCTAATTTTCACATTCCCATTCAAAATATACAACTTTTGCCTACTTTGCTTTCAAAATAATATGGCATCTGTTAAACTATACTTCCAAAATTGAGTTTGGCATCCTACTTTCCTCTACTGATAGAACACATAGCAACTGTGTGCAGAGGAGTGCAAAATGGAAAACTTTGATGAAATCTTTAACATTTGCAGCCTGTAGCACGCAAGACTCAATTGTGGCAACCATAGTCTTACCTGACAGTTGACAACACAGTCTGTTTCTTCCCCTTTCAACTCGGCACTAATTTCAGCAGTGGAACTTTCATAGGCTATATTAGACCAATATCTGACTACACCTTCAGGAGTGACTGCTATACAGGCTGGTGGTTGATTTTCACTGTGGTGGGGTAGCACACATACTCTTGCTGCATCGTGAGCTAAATCACTTGGTGGTAGACTTAATTCTTTACATTGTATACCCTAAATCATAGAAATAAATCATTCGATGAACATTCAAATGATGATTGTGGTTGGGGGTTCGAATCCACAGTGTGGAAGTCTGAATAAACTATATTTACTCAAAATTCGGTGATTGGGTCTGGATCAAGGCATGAAATAACTCTACGAATCGGGCCGGACAGTTTGTCTGGCACAAATCAATTTGTTCCGGACATAGGATATTTTGTACCGGACATATTTTCTTTATAAAATTTTATGTCAAAACCGACATTTTTTGACAGAAATTCGCCGTTCTCTCACCTCTTACCAAATAGCAAATATTAATTTATGTCACTGGAAAAGACATTATTTATATTCCCGATACTTTTCAAAGAATGGTCAAGCCATAAAAAAGGAAATCGGTACCGATAAAAATCGAAGAACAGAAAGTCTTCTATTATCTGATTGGACAATAAGAGAAACTTATTTATAGAAACCAATGAATTTCTTCCTTTCATTTTTTCTACTTTTGGTTTTCACATTCTGGTGGAGTTCATCAAAACATCCGGCGGTGCCACTTTAACACGATGCTTCTAAAAAAAAAATCTGGGTCGGAAGTCAGAGTACATCAATGTATAAAATCCTTACTTTATATTTGAAATATAAGTAAAACACATGATTGAATTTCGCCATAATATATTATACCAATGATTACCGTGTCTTATTCTGATATTATATGGTTATTATAGAAATAAAACTACTTCAAAATTCACGAAAAAATCTGTACTAATTTCGGTCTACACCGCCCCATTGTTTTTTTTACTTGATTATCCAGACGCTCCTTGTAGACTTCTTCAATGCGATGGATGAAAATAAACATGTTTGAAGGACATAAAACTTCTGCTGTCTGTTAAGAACTATCGGATTGACTAAAATTGACGATCATCCAAAAAGAAAATATACATGTACAACTTTCGTTAATTTTGTAACGTCGGACAAAATGTCCGGCTCAAATGACATTGTACCGGACATGAGCCGAAATCGTACTGGACAGTGTCCGTGTCCGGACACTTATTTCATGCCTTGGTATGGATAATCCGGGAAAGAATAATGCCAAAAGGTTCAACCAAAGACTAGTTGGTGGAAAAGATCCTTTTAGGAACTTGGGTTGTTTTTTTCTTTTAAAAAAAAAATTTGGATAGCAATTGGATAACATATTCTATGGTATATATATATATTTCAAAGCGTGAAAACTCTCATATTCAAGGTACCATTCAAAAGACATTGAAACTTCCCTTCATAAATATGAAGATAGTTACTATCATATCTGAAAGTGTTACATTTTATATGTTTTCTCATATAGCACTAACTATTGTAGATCTTATATTGTGATGGATATCTTATCGCAACATTACCAATACCAAGGATTCAAGGAGTAAAAAATGAAAAATTCTCACCCTTCCTGATCCACTTGCTTTATATTTCCAAATAAATAATTTTCTTCCAGATACTAGCCAAGCCCATCCTGAAGGATCTATCTTCACTGTTATTTCTGTATTTCCTACAACAACAAATTTAATGTAAAATTGAACTTTGGAACTTTCATACATATTCAGAGAAGCCCTTCTAAACAGACAGAAGACTAGACTAATGGAAAATGTCAGTTTACATGGGTTACCTTTTTGATGCTTCAAGTTTGTTCACACCAATAGCTAATGCCGCTTTCTAAATTGGCAAGCAAAGCGCCATTACTTTTCCAAAATTATCACAATCTCATAAAATTAATGTTACGCTCTAATAAGCTCTATACGAATTGGTTACACTTTAAGCTTAATATGGTACGTTTTTATGCAATTAAGATGCTTTAAATCACGCTCTGATACGATTATCAAGCTCTGAAATGCATTGTTTAAGATGAAATGCAAAGCATTTACTTTTTCCTTTGTTTTTATTTCATTTGAAAATATCATTAGCACTTTATTATACTGGTTTAAAAAGAAAAATTAAAATTTGTATAGCTATAAATAGGCGTCATTTCTGGTCTTAATTACAAGGTGGGTAAATGAAAGTTGATTAACTCCCCTGAAGTGACGTCATTTGGGTGAAGTGGCTTTAAAGCGACATCAAAGTGCCGTTGGTTTGAACTCAGCATTAGTCAGGGCACATTCAATAATTTTTTTTGAAGTTTATTCAAGCAATAAGCTCTTTAATGATATTGATACAAACTTACTGTCAGCTAGAGTTAAAGCCTCTGTTATCAACACTGGTAATGGAACACCATAATTCTCTACTCTATGTTGAGCTGTTTCATCAACTATCTGTGATGTAGTCAATGACCGAGATCCTATATGACTTCTACAAAAAGAAAAAAATATCATAACTTTCATTGTAATCAAGTCAAGTTTCATGCCAACTCCTTTACTTGCCAAAATCACTTTAGTTGAAGTCAAAGATTAATTTCTGAGACCATTTTGACTTCGGTTTTTGGAACCATTTTGACTTGGGACCCTTTAGGAATAGTGTCAAATTGACTTTAACCCCTACATCCTACCGACCATTCATCTGCATATCAAAAGACAACAAATATGATAAGACACAAACTGTGGTCCAGTGAGCTGCAGACTGTCCACAACATCCACGTTGAAGATCCATGAAGGTTTGAAATTGAGAAAGAGTAAGCCAATGAAGGTGTGAAGGCCACATTTTCCTAAGTGCACACACAGCTTATTCACTTAATCACTGCCTTCGCTTCAGTTTTTCTCAATCAATAACTGATAATAAGGTCAGGGAAAAAAGATCCAGTAAAGTAAAAATAAAATACTGCCTTCTGATAATGAATGAACCATTAGGTTTTGGAATGTAGTGTCCATATACATATATAACAGTTTAAAGCATAATTTAGTTGAGAATATAATAAGAACAATAATAGCAAATTTCTCTACTTTCGATTTGTTTTTATTATTATTACTATTAATTAGCCTATTCTACCTTGAAACATTAGCACTTGGTCTTCGATTTGGAGTGAAAAGACCAGATGTTCTTTTACTCTGTGATGATCTAGGACCAGCCCTTGCATTGGGAGTAAAAGGGGAAGTCCTAGATCTTCCACTGGGTTGCTGAGGGGTGAACATTGTCAGATTTATCTTTGTGTTTTCCTTATTCACGTTTTCTTTCCCGGCATATTCTTGGTTTCGGCAAATTTAGGAACATAATAATGTAATGAATTTCTGCCATGCACACAGAATTTTCTTTTGTAAATTTCGACTAAGCTAACATTTTTTGAAATAATTAATTTCTAATACACTAATCAAACTAATTTCAAAAGTGTTTGTAATGTCAAAAATAAAATCTATTAGGCCTAGTTCAGATTATATTCTTTTTCGCTTCAGAATATATTTGAATCAATAAAATTCTCTAGAGGCTGAAGCGAAAGTTCAACATCCGGTAGAAATTTATGAAAACATACACAACTTCATTTTTCGAAGTTTGGTATATTTTAACCGAGTTTATTTATCACAAAAGAATTAGATATGGGTAATTGCTCTGGTGCTTTGTGTTCTTCTCTTCTTTTTTGGAAATACAAAGCTTTCTGTTGGCAGGAGATATTTACCACGTGTGGCAAATACTAATAGCCAAAAGCCATTCATTGGCGTTTCTAGGAATCTTTAAGTGGGGGGACCGAGTTGAGGCCAAATAATTGTCAGAGGGGAGGGGGGGGGGGAGGGGTCTACCAGCACCAGGTATCCAATGTAACATTAAACCAGATTTCAATACCAGGCCAGCCTAATTTCACTAAATATGTGCAAAAAGTTTTCGGCTATAGTACTAGTAGTAGGATAGTGGATACCCTGACAGTTGAAACACGAAAAGAAATTCATGCCATTGCCCTGTCTTTTCAGCATCAAGACTGGGAAGTTATGATGATATTCACTGGACTCCACCAACGGAAGCTGAGTTAAAGATTATTGAAGCTAGACGAGAAAGATCTGATAAAATTAGTAAATTGATGGGAGATTATTTATTAAAAGGATATAAAATGTTGAGTGTCACTTGCAAAGAGTGCGAGGTTAGCAAAATATGTTTTCAAATTCTTTAATTTGAAGACAAGTCATCTTTTGATTTGAAGTCATTGGTTGGGTATAGACAAATTATCCTACTTTTAGACAAGAAGACAAGATGACTGATCTGGTCACTGGTCTAAATTCTGCCATCTTGTAAGGGGAGATAACACTGAGTTATAATAAATGGTCTGAAGCCTTTAGCAGGGGCGTGTGTCATATCCTGTGATGTCTTTCTGGAATAACAGAAACCACCAATTTTGAATGTACTAAATAGAAGTTTAAAGTGTCTCTCGTAAACAAAAAAAGGCTAGAAATCCTCTTCCCAATCCCTTTAAGGTCAAAGGAATGCTATTTCTTAGAACAAACATTTATAAAATGTAAATTCTCAAACTTGTCGAAGTCCAATGATCAATGATTATTATTATTTAAATTTTATTTTCATTCTCAGAAGTTGCATTCTTTTAAAAAGATATAGCAACCTTTTTATGGTACTTTAAATTAAATATGATTAAAATTATATTGCAGACAATATTACTACAAGATAGACATGGTAAAAATTATTGTGTTGCTTGTCAAGATTTAGATTCAGATACAGATAAAGATAATCCTTGTAAGTATTTAATGAATGAATTAGAAAATTGAATGAATGAATATATGAATTAGACAATAAACACATTTATGAATTGGAATGTTATCTAATATGATTGCATTTGTCAAATTTGTTTTAAGGTTTGAAATCAATCACATGATAAGTTGGTCACAATGCAATTTCCTTTGGTGCCATCTAGCAAAAATATTTAATGTGCACATTGCAGTCCAATTCAAATATTAACAATTATTATATAAGCTTATAAGGTAGTCTTCTAGATTTATAAGATTATACAGGTAATCTGTTGTATGTTTATGACACCAAACAAGTTGCTTAATAAATAACACTCTTATTGACCAAATTTGATTTTTTGACCATTCTAAGAGGTGGTATTCCTTTAAAAAGTGGACTTTTTCATGAACCTTATGAGCGCAATTATTTTTGCTATTCTATACCCAATAGTTATTTGTCTGTATGTCTAAATTATTTTGACCTTATTTTTCAATTTCAGTAATAAACCAAACAGCAGCATTATCACAGATTCGTGAACAGCAACTGGTGACATCACATCCAGATGATGGTGATCTGGACCCAGTCACCAGTCAGATAACAGCAAATAGAGAGAAACCTATTGCTAGGAATCCACCAGTAGCAGTTCAACCAGCTTCTCAAGCCACTCTACCCAAACCTCCTGGTCAACCAACAGTCTTCAGACAAAATTCCAATGTAGATATAGGACTATTGAATGATTCTGTGTCTATATTACAAGATAAATTAAAGTGGGCTAGTCAAGAGTTGATAAAGACAGTTTCAGTTGAATATAGTATACAGTTATGTGAATTGATCAAATCATGTGCTGAGGCTATTAAAAGCTGTCAACAAACTGTAACCTCATGAAATACTTGTATGCATAAAAAGGGATTGTAAAGCGTTTTTTTCTAAATTTTGTATGTGCATCGGGGACACTGATAGCATCAATTTGCACCATTCCAATTTCTATTCCGACATCTGTGGTTCTTGCAATTCCACTTAAACTAACGTGTTTTATGACGTCACCCCCGTTGATCTGCATAGATATCAATACTAGCTTTTGGTAGATCATAAAATGTGTGAGTTTAAGTGGAATTGTAAGAATCACAGACGTAAATTAATGCTATCGGTGTACCCAATACTCATACAAAGTTTAGAAAACCTCTTTACAATCCCTTTAAGATGATTCAGCAATCTAATGCACTTAATAGTAATCAATATGAGCTAAGAGCAAGTTGGAATTAGATGTTACATAAAGTTGTTCTAGTACTTTTGGAGGCTATTTACATATTATATTCAAGCCCCAAATCAACCCTCAAAAATGCTGAACAATCCCTTTTAAGCATGGCCAATACATTCAAATGGTATCTTATCTAAAAAAAAATTCTCTACATTAAGATTTCCTTCATATGAAGCAAAGCCATTTTAATGTAAATGACCTTGTGGCACATTTCTCGCATCTGATAATCGATTCTTCTCTTTTTTGCACTCAACATGCATATTTGATCTATATTCAGCATGTTGCCTTCATTTGATATTATGTTACATTATTAATTGATGTACAGAATTCATCTTTTCTTTGTATATTTACATATCTTTAGCTTTTATTATCTGAAACAATAATTGTATATTATATAAAAATACATGATATCATTTCTTATATATAAAACATGTTATAGATTTTTTTTCTTATCTTTGGTTAGACAAAGAAAAAAAAAGAAAAGTGTCTTTTCTTAAAAAATAAAAAAAAACATTGGCAGTGATGCTGGGAAATGATCACAGTTTAAGTCATATGTTCACACTCTGCAATTTAATAGTAAACAATAAACATAATATTTGAAATGCAAAAGAATAAGTTGTAAGACAATCACTGCTTTCGAAGTGACAACATTCGCTATCTGTTTGAGTCAAATTTCTAATATTTTGAAGTGATATTTAATGTGATTACGCGATTTTCGTGCAGTTTTAAGACTTATGAAGACTATTTTTACTTATTCAACACCCAAATAAACCCATAAAAAAAAGACCGACTGTTCACCTTTTACGCTATAATAAATTTGTTGGAAATATTAGTTAAGTGTAGTCTGTAGCATAAGATGTTAGAATATACAATGTAGTTACTTCCCCTTCTACATTTTGAGGTACCATTAATTGCTTCTCCTATATTTGATCAATACATTGTCAATAGGACCGTAGAGTAATTTTGAATGCGACATTTATTGTAAAAAAAAATCAATGGAAATGTTTGATATTGAAGATAAACCAGTTAAAAATCCATGTTGTGAAAAATATGATCCATTCAACATCTCTGGGTTAAGGGAAAGGGATGAAGTAGGATATAACAAATAAGCCTGTTTCCTCATATCTTTCAATTATTAAATAAAATAATGTTTACAGAAAAGCAAATGATTGTCTCTGGGTTTAAACATTATTTCAATGACAGTAAGCAATTGATATCATCACTTTAAGACATTTATAAAATCTACGCATGAATGAATTGTACATTTATTGCATAGGCCTATAAACTTGAAAATTAAAATGTGCAAAATATATTTCTAATTTTAATTTTCCCTAAGCATGCACCTGTCAGCAATGAACCGATGCACCATTCAAACATTAAAAAATCATAAAGATGCGATATTATCATTATGAAATATGGGTTTTAACCCTCTATAGGATGACAGGCTTAACATTTCAAACATTTATGATCACATATCAATTTTGTTAGCGGATATAATTGAAGCATGTTTTTAAATAAGATTAATGTAGACAGGTGCCTGGCGGTGTCCGACTGTCAATAGACGCAGATATAATATCCTGTTTTATTTACAGTTAATATGACCTGACCCTTCATCCCTAGGGGTCAGATGATATTAATATTTGTGGGGTCAGGGCAGGTCGTGGGACCCTTTTTTCATTACTTATACATCTCTTTAATGGTGTTTCTTAAACCCCTATTTATTGCATTTTGTTTATACAGTGATGCTATCTAGTTTATATTGATATACTTTGATCTTAAGATTTTACTCTTTGATTTCCTTTGAGATTCAAAATTTCTCAGCAACCATATCATTGCTTTTTGAAAAAGGAATTTTATCGATGCAGATCTGGTGATCTTTGTTTAACTGCATAATTGATGTTAATCAATGAAGCAAAGTTTTTGTTCTATAATGAAAATGTATAAATTATTCAACTTCTTTAGATAATACTTTGGATATGTTTCGTTTCAAATTAAAATTCACTTTTTTCTTTTTAACAATTTTTTAAGTGTAATGGCTTTGTCAAAAAGTTGAAATACAATTAAGAGATTCTGGATTCACCTAAATATGAGGAAGTTATTATTTTATATTATACAAATTCTTCCAAAAAAAAAATTCAAATTCAAAGAAATCTGATGAAAATTTCACCGATCTTATTCTTACATGGAACGATCTATTAGCGAAAACAAGCATCCCCCACTCTATTTTCTGGCAGCGCACAACCGACCTAATGTACCTCAAAGAGGCCGTGAAGGATGCAGAATTCTGAATGGGTTAATAATTACGTTAATGGAAGGACATAGATCAGTAAAGCATGATGTATGGAATAATCTCACGTGACAGTTATAAATAGAATCAACCAGGTAGAATTAATCACGTGATTGACATGACATGACGCCATTCACGTGCATTGATTCTTTTTTTTGGTCAGTTGTCATGTCACTTGACCCACAGTACCGGGGTCAAATTACCCATGTCTACGGGCGAAGAATGGTGTCAGGTGATCCGGAAATGGTAATCTACCTGCATCAATACACCTGCAGTTTAATTATATAGCTTTTACATTGAGTCGTTCATATACTCCCTTGAGGGATTAACGTGATGAATACATATAGTGAATTATTCCACAGTTGACCTTCCTTGAGAGATGTCATCCAGCTATGTTATCAAGGGAAAACAACGTCAATTCCCCGATAGTTACAGTAAGAAAATAGAAAATAAATAACATAAAATGGAGTTTTTCGTCCTAATTTGTTCCTGCATCTATTGAGCTTGGAAGGGAAAACGTTTTGCAGCAGTAATGGACATGATAGAAATTATGCCAGGAAAGTGGTGCAACGTTTTACAATCTTGCATAATATCTAAGATAATAATCCATACCGTTGCTAAAGAAACATAACATATTCGATTTTGGGAGAGTCCGCGTTATGCACCATGTCGATATTTTTTTTATCAACCATTGAATCAATCAATCTAACACTTTAGTTTATGTATGCTGTTTTGTTTTGCCAAAGAATTGGCACCCCTTACCCCCCACTCGCTTCCCCCCTCTCTCCCTTGTATCTGAAATAACTTGTCGAGCGTTGATAAGATTTATGTAAGGAAATAAAACATATTATAAGTAAATTAATCCATATTTCATTGCCAATAAAAAAAACCTATCCTTAGACCTTGAGAATTGATCGAGTGGACATAATAATATATATAAAATACCATTGAGTCATGTATTAATTGAAAATTGACCAACTCTGTCCAGTCATTGTTGATGTTAAACGGAGTATATCGTTATGGCCATATTACTCATAATGCCCGGTTTATATCAAGAAGGAAGGGTCTATAGGGACTCGTCCATGGTTATTCATATTTCATAATAGAAACCTTCTATTCTTCAAACAACATGTATCATATTAGAGTTTTTATCTCCATTTTTTACACTGACCAGTAAATGACCCTAACAGAATAAATAAACTTATAACGCCTGCACATTATAACAAAACAGTCGAAAATATATGTTATGTTTTGGTACGAATAACATTTCTAGATGAATCAAGTTTTATGTACCACATTTCCGCACGTCCTGTTTTGGTCGATAAAAAGGACAATGCTATGCAGTGTATAATGAAGAAAAAAAATATTGATATCACCAGTACTAATAACATCTAGAAAATATATTGATATCACCAGTACTAAAAACATCTAGAGAATATATTGATATCACCAGTACTAATAACATCTAGAAAGTATATTGATACCACCAGTACTAATAACATCTAGAGAATATATTGATATCACCAGTACTAATACCATCTAGAGAATATATTGATATCACCAATATTAATAAAATCTAGAGAATATATTGATATCACCAGTACTAATAACATCTAGAGAATATATTGATACCACCAGTACTAATAACATCTAGAGAGTATATTGATATCACCAGTATTATTAACATCTAGAAAACATATTGATATCACCAGTACTAATAACATCTAGAAAATATATTGATATCACCAGTACTAATAACATCTAGAAATTATATTGATATCACCAGTACTAATAGCATCTAGAGAATATATTGATACCACCAGTACTAATAACATCTAGAGAATATATTGATATCACCAGTACTAATAACAGCTCTAGAATATATTGATATCACCAGTACTAATAACATCTAGAAAGTATATTGATATCACCAATATTAATAAAATCTAGAGAATATATATTTATATCACCAGTACTAATAACACCTAGAGAATATATTGATACCATCAGTACTAAAAACACCTAGAGAATATACTGATATCACCAGTACTAATAACATCTAGAGAATATATTGATACCATCAGTACTAATAACATCTAGAGAATATATTGATATCACCAGTACTAATAACATCTAGAGAATATATTGATATCACCAGTACTAATAACATCTAGAGAATATATTGATATCACCAATACTAATAACATCTAGAAAATATATTGATATCACCAGTATTAATAACATCTAGAGAATATATTGATATCACCAGTACTAATAACATCTAGAAAGTATATTGATACCACCAGTACTAATAACATCTAGAGAATATATTGATATCACCAGTACTAATACCATCTAGAGAATATATTGATATCACCAATATTAATAAAATCTAGAGAGTATATTGATATCACCAGTACTAATAACATCTAGAGAATATTGATACCACCAGTACTAATAACATCTAGAGAATATATTGATATCACCAGTACTAATACCATCTAGAGAATATATTGATATCACCAATATTAATAAAATCTAGAGAGTATATTGATATCACCAGTACTAATAACATCTAGAGAATATTGATACCACCAGTACTAATAACATCTAGAGAATATATTGATTTCACCAGTACTAATAACATCTAGAGAATATATTGATATCACCAATACTAATAACATCTAGAGAATATATTGATATCACCAGCACTAAATTTCATATCTAGAATATATTGTTAAAAATCAATAAAAGCAGACAATGCCGTTTGCAATCTAGTCAAAAGTAATATCAAAATTAGTGGACTGCTCCAAAGCGAAGTACTGCAAGGTGTTTTGAAAAGAATAAACATGCCGAGAATAAATTGATATCTCCAGTATAAAAATATTCTTCAACCTACAGTTGTTTTGACTCAATCTAATGTACAGAAAACAACCAGAATTCAAATAGTCACGAGTCCAGTTCACTTTCAAATTGATCAGTAAGTTCAGAATGTATCGAATTGTTTTGATGAAAATATTATCTCAGTAATTATGAAAAATTTAGAGATAAAATTCTGACAACTGTCCAGTTTTTTCAAGATATAAATACTAAGTTATGTGGGAGTGTTTTAATTCATTATCATGGGAAAACAATAACAAACGTTGTTTTTCTTGTGGTGATTTGCATTTATGGTATTTTTGGGTTATAAATGTATATACAGGATTCGATAAAGACGAGTTTTACAGAAGATAAAAATAAAATTGCTTTGTGATTTTTTTTCACAACCACGACTACGACATATCAAAATAATATCCACATACAAAATGGTTAGAAAGCAAATAAAGTCATTGTTTTATTGAACAGAAAATGTTATTATCAAATAACCAAATATATGAGATGCATAACACGTTTTTCAGATCATTCCAGGCCCGGGTGTGCATTCGTGGCAAATGGAGTCACAATTCTAGCAGAAAAAAAACACTACACGAAATTTTCATCTCAATCAGATGGAAACCTTTGTTGATTAAACAAAATAATTCACAAATATTAGCTTAAGTGACGAAATCATTCTCAATGGGGCAAATTTCATAGTACCATGATATCATCGAACTAGCAGTTCTGTTTACTACGTTTTTAAATACAAATCAATGACTAATATCAGGCTAATAGAACTAGTACCATCCCTAATCTACATAGAATATTCCATCTGTTTTAATATCCGAAATACTAGTGATATCGTATCATACCATCTTCACCTGTCTTTACAATCTGTTAATTATTATACAGTTTTTATATTCGTTTTGCAGTGGCGTAGCTAGAGGGGAGAGGGGGGGGCGCATTATTGATATCCGTCGGTTGAAAAGGTGCCGTCGGTGAAGTTGCGCCGACCGGCGGCAAGCCTACAGTGTGTTCAATAGCTAAAATCTCAGAGCTTCCGGGGCCTTCGGAACCCCCGTCATGTGCCTGATCCCCACCCGTTTATTCGCTCCGCTCGCCCGCTACGCCACTGTCGTTTCGTATATTCTGCGATGAGTGATTTTTTTTTGGAATTCTGAAAAAAAGACGAAAAAATGGTTAAAGAGTACATTATTTAATTTGTCCGCATCTTGAGGAAACCATGTACAAAAGTACTTCAATATCTGAAGAATTAAAAATTTCCTAAGATATTCAAGTGGGTAGTCTAGTGCCAGAAACATACAAGGATCCATGTATAGGGATGAATTAGGCTATGCAAGTACAAAAAACATCAATCAATGCAGAAATCATATATCTTTTTTGTTTTATCAAGATAAGAAAAATATGATCCTTTGAGTGAAAAAATTAATTTCAGGTTGCTCTTTCAACCGAATAAAAAGTTATTTTCATATTGAAACTTATGGACTGTTCTTAAACTGCAGTTACATAGTCTTAATTCAAGCAGCAATTCGAAAATGTTGAGATAAAAACTCCCAATATGTTATAACAGTTTTGTTATTAAGTGTTATATTATATATGATATAGTACACATTTATGTATAGGCCTACTCTAATTTACAAATTTGCTAAGTTTTATGAAGATTTAAAATACGTTTAAAATGTGCATTATGTTCTAAAACAACTAGTTTCAACACTTGTAATAATAAACTTTACACTGACAGCACATAGAATTTAAATATCCTGTTTACAGACATTTTCCCATTAGAATTCATTGTTTAAGATACATTAATATTTAAATATATACGCCATTACTGTGAGGGAATTTGACCTTAAGATTTAGAGGTCACTGGTGGAAGCCTGCTGGTAAAAATGTCCAGATTTCAGATGATGACCTTAGGTAGGGGTCAGTTAAATGAGAATATATTATGGTCAGTATGCACCTGTTTAACATTTGAGGTGTTAAAATCTGACCGCTTGACCACTCAGTTTCCCCTGACCTTGAATAAGGTCAAACATGCTAGCGGTAATTACACCGAACAGACGTGGGAAGAAATGTAAATCTGTTTAAAAACCACGGCGTCTTTTGTTTACATTTTTCATTATAAATGTAAACTTATATTTGATTGAATTTAATATCTTAAATGTTTTAATATATAAAAGGTGTTATTGCTACGATATCGAAATTATGAAATTATGCACTTAAATAGTAAATGTTGTGCTTTTCGATCTGATCAAAACTTTAACATATTTCAACACAGACATTTACATCACTAAAAATCGAAATAGAGTAAAAATAACTTCCGACTTTTCTGAATTTATTTGTATGAATAAGGCCAGGAAAACGTCATGCAGTGTTCAATAAGGGATATTTGTCGGTATATCTGCATTAGCCTACTCTTTTTTAATTTTTCCAAGAAATAGTGTCCTATCCGAATGACTGGACGTCTAAAACTGGATTGAAAAATTCGACGATATTTTCTCAAACTATGTCGGTATTGAATCATGAACTATCGGGATGGTGGGCAAGCGTCTTAATTCATTGAGCTACAGCGGCTCTCTCCTAAATTATTTTTTATAACAAATATAATCATATCTCAATAATTTATTTGTTGACAAAAAAGAAATTTTCAATTTAAATCAATACCAAAAAACAATTTCTTTAAGGCTTTTCTTAACTTATTTGACACAAGCCAATAGCCCGAGGCACAAATTTATATTTCTTTATCCTACTTTCATTTTTATCTTTTGTCACAGGATTTCAATATTGATTTTTGACTAGATTTGTCCAGTAATATCCTCTTAGATAGCCAATGGATTTTCTATTTCGTATTTACTGAGGCTATTACCTATTTAAAACAAAATAGGTTGGAGACATTTCTAAACTACGTTGTATAAATAATAACCATATCAGATAGCACTACTTTCCAACTATCTGGATCACATTTCGGAATTTAAATTCTGTGTGGAGTTCTTCTGCAGTTTAACAAGATCACCCGATTTCTCCAATTATTATGTTATTGACATAATTTTATTTGGCTAAGAGTTTGACTGTATACTGTTTGTGGAGGGTAACTTCCGAAAAATCATCTATTTTAGTCACCTTAAAGGGGAACGTTCGTTATTTTCGAGGATTGATTTTGGTCCTGAATATATGAAATTATAGCCTTAAAAAGTGCGAATCCCTTCAAAAATCCCCTTTTTCAGTGCTGGGGACCGGTGTTTCCATCCCGATCTGCGCCCATGAAAATGCCTGAAACTAAACATTTTTTTCAATTTCTATTTTCAATATAAGGCACAGTTTCACTAAAATACGAGTCGCACTTTTGACTTTCAAACACTGATGATTATGGATACACTGGTACGGTGAGTTGTGAACAATACCCCGTGACATAAATATCATCGGTCGACCGAATGGTGAACGTAATCCTCAAAGTCTATCAAATTAAAGATTTACAGAATCTTACTCATTCCAATCAGGGTTCGCAACCGGTACCAGTACCGGTACCGGTACCGCCGGTACTGACACCTCAGTACCGTTACCGGTACCGGGTTCGAGTACCGGCGGTACCGGTACTGGAATTTGTGAAAACACGGAGGTTTATATTAACAAATTCCTCACATTGCACGTGCATTATTTCAGTCGCTTGACATATTCTCACCCTAACCTAACAATTTATGGTCATGGGCATGACTCATGGGACCATATGTGATCATTCGTCAGGCAGCAAGAAACTATTTTCTAGAAAACTGCTTCTCCGAAAATTGTCTCTTATGACCATATAAGGTATATTTAAACGCTTGACTTTTTCCGGGAAAACGAGTATCCCTTCTTATTGAACTAATACGTGCAATCATTTCAATCGTTCATCTCAGTTCTTCATCACAGTCTACACCGAATAACTGTAATGGTCCAGCCAACCAGCGTTGAGGCCGAAAAAGCCTTCTCGGCTTGTGCTCTGCTGGTCACAAAACTGAGATCAAGAATGGGTGACAACTTAATGGACGCACTGACATCTGAAAGCCTTTTACCAGAGAAATAAACGTCACGAAGAGCGAGCTAAGCCGGTAACGCCAAACCCCAAAAGAGAAGGAACACCAAATGACTGCGAAATAGTTGAGATCGAATAAAGACTATCCGTATTATTGACTCTCAGTTGCCATCCAACTGTTGGTGTTGTGTATAGGTGTTAGATGTATATCTCAGTTTTGTAGTTCCTAATAAAGTAATATCTGATAGAAGTAACAATAAAGGGAATATAGGGTTATACAGCAGTGAGCAGTTATTAGTCCGGTTTGTCATATACATGATTTAGTCTCAAATTCATTGTACCATTGTAGTACCGGTACCGGTACCGGTACCGCCGGTACTTACCTGGTACCGGTATCGGTACCGGTCACCTGGTACCGCCGGTACTCTTGCGAACCCTGATTCCAATAACCTTGACCCTCGTTACAAGATATTGTATTTGGACACTGGTCATCTCCAATATTGACCAGACCAGTCTTTCTTTTCTTTACTTGCCTTATCTTAATAGCTGTATTCTAGAAACTTTTCTGTTTGTTTTCCTCATTCTTCAAAATACAGTTATTACGTGTTAAAACTCACAAGTATAAATGCCTCTAACTCTTTGGAAATGAAATGAAATTGTATGAAGCTCTTTGCTCGGCACCTGTTTTGGCTCATGAAGATGGGCAAAGAGTATGTACTGTGTCATTAGGGAAAAATTGCCAGGACAACGGCATTGAACTACTTGTTTTCGATATCCCACTGTCAAAGGTACTTTTACTATTACACTGAAGCACACGGGGTCTTGGTTTAATTCCCTTCCGAACAACAAGACATTTTTCAATGTCACATATGTACCTGCATCAAGGAACGTATAAATCACCCTAAATGCCAGCTTGGGATACCAGTAACACGTGTATATTAGAATGTTAAAAACCTGAAAATATTGAAATTGTGGAGCAATACATAAAAAAATATGTCCTTGGAGTAATTGATCATGTAAAAAGAAACTATATCACAAAGGGATCAGCTTAGAAAATATGATTTTGTGAAACATAGATGTCCTTTAAAGGGGAATGTTCAGCGTTTTCGAGGACTTATGTTAATAGTCTTAAGATTAACAAGAACTTCCCACGAATCCTGCAACCCCTTCAAATACCGTACCTTAACAGTAAAGTTATCTTTCATTTTCTGTATATGTGTTTTCTATATAAATCATAGTCTTACTAAACGACAAGTCGTATTTCTGACTTTCAAACGCAGATATTTATTGATTTGAAGGTTTATATTTTGACGGAGAGATTGGAACAGTATTACCGATAAGATAAGCTAAACAATTCTAGGTTCTGAAACTCAAAGTATTTTGGTCGAACGGTTAGTGGGCATATCCCTTTAAGTAAATTCTTGTGTTGGAATGACGTTTCAGATCAGATCAGCTTATACTTAAATACCCTTTGATAGACGATCAAATTCAAAATATGTTTCTTTCATAATATTTATTTCAAAGGAAATACTTTGAAAATGCGTCTCAGAATCACAAGGGACCAGCTTATGAAATTGTAAACAGTAAACAAACGAAAGATCCAGATCGATATTTTGATTCAATGGTGTCCTTGAAGTGAACTGGTATTGTGACTATGACATGTGAGCTATATAAACGGATATTAATGTGTTTACATGTTTCACATGTAACATGACGAAAACGTTGGCTGAAGTTTTAATGATTCCATCACAAAAACAGACTCATTCGAAACTATCGGTACAATTTATTATATCAAAAATACACTGTATATATCATTATTTGAATCATCGAAACTCAATTGTTTAGTTATAAACATTATATTATGTTCTGTCATTTTTTTCAAGACTGTTACATAAGCACACATACCATATTACCAGAGCCGAAACCCAATTCTAGCATCAACACTGCACTGATGAAGCCTTAAGGGCCCATACAGTACTTTTTACAGTTAAAAAGAGTAATAAATTGTTGTTTATAAGACATATAGAAATAGGTATAGAATAAATAGGTACACAATATCATATATACTATTTCTGACATTTATTAATTCAACGTTTCACATGCTCATACAGGCAGCGTTATCAAGAGGAATGATAAATTGTTCTTATTGATACAGTTCCCTCTGTGATATTGTTATTATTCATTTGTTAAATTGGACTTGTTATCAGTAACAAACGACTGAACTGTGACATTGTTTTTGTCAACAGAAATCATGAACTACAGCAACTATGATATTTTCATCATTAACAGAATGTAGTCAGCTTTATAAAGTCTCTGAAAAGCATATTTGCGACTCGAAAACAGTGTCTTTACACATCAAAGACTGGACATAAGAGTCAGCAACGTTAAAACAGCATGACATTATGAGTCAACTGAAAGATTACAGAAATTATGGTAAAGTTGAGATTGTAACGTAGATTGTTGCTATTCTATTGATCGTTCAAGTGTTGTCCAGTGGTGTCCTGCTTCTATCAATCTTTTTCATACTTGCAATTATAATGAACTAGAGCTGACACAGGGGCCTGAAGCAAGAGTCAACATACTCGATGTTTGTTTGATATCTTCTGTTCATACAGTTTGAGGAATGATTTGGCTTCTGATTGTGTTATAACATAACACAAACTTTTACAGATCGGGACCGGTTGTATCTTTTCTTGGTTGTGGTTGTTACTGCGGTGGCTCAGCGATTAGAACTATTGCTCGCTCATCTGAAGTCTGTTGCAATTCTTGTATTGGTCGAGATAACACCACTTTTTTCCCTACCATAATGCAAGTAAGAAGGAGTGCATATTGCACACCGTTTGGCGTGTCTCGTCCTCATTACTCTAAACAGATGCCGAAACAGGACGTAAAACTCCATTAGTTCATTCATTGTTGCTTCTGACAGGCCATAAAAATCAGAAATATCATATGTGGCATAGATTGACATGCTCAGAAGGTTTATGTTTCGATTCTGTTTTTTCTTCTATGTGGACTTCAATAGGTTTTCCTGCATAATTATGGTGTCTTTACCATGCCAATGGTTCTGTAATCCAACGGCAATTAATCTAGAAATGTTACCACTATAAATATAATATCGTTTCATAATTCTAGTATTTAAAAAATTCTGGAATAACGGACGTATGTAAGAAAACATTGGGTTGGAAATAACTAATATTATTATATGAGTGTCTCAGTAATCAGTAAACCTTTAATAAGCACGATATGACAATAATTCTATGTCTATACTTGTTTTGGCCAGCGGTCAAGTTGTCAAGTCCCTGTGATGAGTTATATGTAATGTTTACATGTTTTCAACCTCCAGAGACGAGTTTTTATCGATTGGTTGTTAGATGACCATTACGTTTAGAATATTTTCTCAAGGTCTTGTGTAAGCTGATTCCTGTTAAATTATCGATCGTGGTCACCTCTTCGTGGCCTTTCTACTGAAATAATCCTTCAAGGCGATGTGGGTGAAACTGTAATTTATGATGGGGGTGGGGCAAAATAGAGATATATAGATACAGTAGGGGAACAGAATGAATTGGAAAATAAACTAAATTCGTTTGATAAGACTCTAAAAGACAACATGAACTTGTCAAATCGTTAAGGCCTATCTTTCAAGAATTTCTGAGAAAAATTCCTTTACATTGGTCAAAAGTGAGGATTTTGAATTTTCAAAAAAATGAATTTCAACTCAAATAAATGAACCATACGCTAAAATTAAGCGCTGAGTTCTGAAATTCATTACTTATTTTTCATGCTGAGTTGACCAATACCTCACAGGGACCTGAGTATAGTTCACAATAGAACATGTATTATGTATGGATGATCACATATTTCAGTTTTCTCAAAAAATCGATCTTGCTATTTAAACGTCGTGAAAGAATCCGGAGAAATATCATATATAATCACCTTATAGGATGACCATTATTGATCTGTTTTTCCGAAAAACCAGAATCTTGTGTCTTCAATTCCAGCAAGATGTAGTTCATTTTAATCGATTTTAAGGCATTTACGACAATATGCTTCATGAAATCCAGCTGCGTTAAATGCTTCAAAATTCCCTAAACACCATTAATCCCCCGGGCAATAAGGCAATGAAAACATGCAATTTTGAAGCATGATAAAGTCACAGCATATTGCTTTTTAATACGTTGCTGACAGTGGACAGTGCATGCATATCCACCCAGATAATACACAATATTATAATTTTTTGTCAAAATGTCCTCAGTCTGGAACATGTCCCCCAAATTGAAAACCCATGATTAATTCGTTGTATTCGTGCAGAGCATTTCCTCGTACATTGTATATGACATGAATTGCAATTGTTCAAAAGAATGTTGTTTACGGAATTTACATTCTAATCATTTTGAAATCTTATTTTCTTTAAACGATTAAAAAGAGAAATTTCAGACCTATAGCTCAGTTTGTGTCCCTAGGAAAATGTGAAAATGTCAAAATGTCCCCAGTCTGGGATATGTCCCCCAAGTTGAAAACCCATGATTAATTCGTTGTATAGTCGTGCAGAGCATTTCCTCGTATATGACATGAAATTGTTCAAAAGAATGTTGTTTACAGAATTTACATTCTAATCATTATGAAATCTTATTTTTTTTAGAAGATTAAAAAGATAAATTTCAGACCTATAGCTCAGTTTGTGTCTCTAGGAGAATGTCAAAATATCCTGAGTTTGGGAAATGTCCCCCAAGTTGAAAACTCAGGATTAATTCGTTGTATTCGTGTAGAGCATTACCTCGTATATGATATGAAATGCAATTGTTCAATAGAATGTTGTTTATAGAATTTCCATTCTAATCATTTTTAAATCTTAAATTTTTTTAAAAGATTAAAAAGAAAAGGACTGAAGTTGCAGGATTATCCCTTTGAGCATTATATTATTATTTCGTAAACATGACGTCATGCAATTCAAATGAGGAAGGCTCAAGAGAGAATCAAGTGAATAACAAGTTTTTTTTTCTGTATTTAACAAAAGCTCAAATCTAAAATCAGGCAAAAAAGAAAGCTCTTATAATGAAATGACCTTGGAAACCTTATATTGTTATTAATTAATAATAAATTTTTGAAAGTTTTGAGTTTTTAGGCAAATAGTCGTGCTAAAGATTTCTCATGACCACTGCCAAATTTCGGACATTCTTTCACTCGTTGACGACAAAGCAGAAATGAAATAAACTTTACTGTGACGTCTCGGTTATTGCAGATAGACAACGCTGTTCAGTGTTCCATTATGGGAATTTTGCCCGAACCAGCGACATTGGTCGTTTTTCAACCCGGTTTCCCCCTGTACATGTTACAGGTCGGGGTGGCTGATATGGACAATATTTTAATCGTGTGACAATAGACGGAAGATTTAAAAATCGAAAATTAGTTTGGTAATGCCACTGCTTCGGTAAGAAAATTTTCTCATGGCACTGCATGATGTTTGCCTGTCCTCTTAAAAGTCCATATGATTGAAGAAAATTGACATAATACTCCTTTTCAATGTTTTTCTCTCTGATCTCAGTGCAGACAACCTTGGAAATTAGTGTAAACTTGGACAACTAGATATTTACTCGTTGACCAGAGTACAGCCAACCTTGAGTTTCTAGAGGAAAATGATGTTTGGATGACCCACGTGACTGTCCAGTTTCATGTGTTGTATCTAATCCAGTTACCATAGCAACGGATTATCCTCAACTGACGCCAAAATATTTCCTTGACCAAAACCAACATTTTGTTTATTTAAAATGGGTCAAGATAAACAATAACAACTGACCCAGTTTCATAAAAATAAACAAATATTACCAAGTCTGTGGTCATTTCAACCCAAATTTCAGTTCAGTTTCCTGTGATGTTTAGTACATTAAGTGTATACACGGTTTACAGACAAAAGAAGGGAATGTGGTTGACCTGTAATTAAATATAAACTTATATAACTTAAAACTTTGTAATCATTATGGTCAGTGAAAATAGCAAGGCAGATCAGGTAAAACATTCCTGAATCGAAATTCGCCGAGAGATATACTGCGACTAAGATGGCAAATTGTCGAAATGGTGTACGCTTACAAAGGCATTACAATGGGAGAGAAGCCGCCTGAGAATCGATTTCTTATCATTATTATCCGCTTGTGTGCGCCAGCATTGCAATATTGTTCCCATCCCCACCTCCCTGACCTACTAAGTTGCCTTAAAATGATCATTTATACAATTTCTCGAACATAGATTTGCATTTGTGTTCAATTGCTAAAGGCATAATAATAATATGTCAGTATGGATGAAATATGGGTTCACGTAATAGTCAGTGGAGAGAAACGCAGAGAGAAATGGCACTTCCCATGATTAACGGGTTAAATTGTTTCCTGGCTGCACCAATGGATCACCATACACATCAAAATTAAACACAAAAATATTTTCAACATTTTTATTGTTTTTATAATATTGATGATTGAATGAAAAATAAAACAATAATTTAAAGAAAGAATGAAGGCGTACAATGTATGAGGTAGTGTTGTGTGCAATTTCAAATCCCATTCAAAGGAACGATCGGTTCGCACCGCGGTAGTAATATGACGTAGCATTACGTCTAATTTTGACGTCATAAAACTCGTTGCTGTTAAAGCCATATATTATAACTTCACACTTTCAAAATAACGTCATGATCAGTAGTTAATAACACATGACGTCATGATCAGATCAGTAGATATTAACACATGACATCATGATCAGTAGATATTAACACATGACGTCATGATAAGTAGATATTAACACATGACCTCATGATCAGTAGATATTAACACATGACCTCATTATCAGTAGATATTAACACATGACGTCATGATAAGTAGATATTAACACATAACCTCATGATCAGTAGATATTAACACATGACGTCATGATCTGTAATTATTAACACATGACATCATAATCTGATGTTAACCTGTGCTTGCCGATCTATCTACTGAAGGTATTTCTTTCATAACATTTATCCAATCAAACTGATATTCTGACATACTGAGAAATATAGAAATATGACGTAAATGATAAGATGACGTCATAATATCAAGCACATATAAATCATTCAAATAATATAATAGTAATAGATAACATACAGGAAGGAAGTAAATATAAAAGACATGCGCAATGAAAATTGAACCCGTTTTCAAGTAATCACAATATTATATTTACAGTTTTAAAAGACAGAAAATAGACATAATATGAATATAGGATTCTTAATAAACCGAGTCACTGACCCTTCCAACTCTTTCTCACCATAATTTATAATAATAACATTCACATACAACCGTGCATCAAAATATATTAATGGGTCAGTGATTCAGGCTATTTGGTATGTTGGCTACTATTTTCTATAAAAGCATGGAGTTTTCCACAATACATGTAAATTCGGTCATTTGCATGATGCATTATTGAAAATAGTATCCATGGTAACCAGTTGTATATAGGAAATAGAAAAAAGAAATCTAGCACTAAATAATCTAACTAATTTCATAAACAAACAAAAAATATAAACAAACACTCTTACTAGCAAATATTGGATTTCTTAAAAAATCGTTCGATACTTTGGACGTTAAGAAAAACTCTTGTCGAGTTCGGTCGAATTGTCTTAATGGAATCTGAACATTTGGAATAATGTGATGTAAAGTTACGTTTTCAAAATAGGTCGTTTTATGACGTAATAAACCGCACATGTTTTACGTCACAGATTTAGGCATTTAATGACGTAATACATGTGTCTTGAAAAAATAAGGTCATAAATATATGCCTATATTAGTCAATTGGGTTTTCTAATATGGCATATGGTAACGATGTTTGGAGCGGTAATGCATTGTAAATCGACCAAAAATGAAAATGCATAAAGGCATATATACAACAAAGAAATGATCAAATTTCTTAAAGATATGGTTTTGGTTGAAATTGCAGTCAGTCATATAGCATAAAGTAGGCGGTTTCTTACATTATTCACTGATTTCGTCTTAAATTTCACTGAAATACAAGAAAGAAGAAAACAAAGAAAAAGAAACTGGTCAATAATTGAATTCACTCCAGGTTTTGTTTCTTTTTATCAAGTTTTATTCACTTGGCTGATTCTTTTACAACCCTAGACATTTTTTTTTACACCAAATGGATTTAATTATAAACATCACTGAGTTGCTAGCGTTCTTCGTGCAGGTCAGATTGAGGTTACGCGACAAAGGAAATAAAAGGTTTTAGAATCTGACCTCATGCTTTAAGGGCACTTAATGCTTTTTTTTAAATGACAAAAGGTCAAAGTTCGTGAGATATGAGAATGTGCAAGAGGTTATGTAGCGGTCAGTGTACTGTTTGGTCTTTTCAACTATGTTTTTCCTTCTTTCTACATGTAAGTGGAATGAATCATCAACAATCTACGCAATGAAATAAACTCGATTTGAACTGAGAATGAACTCGCTCTTAACAATCTTCTATGTATACTTGAACATGTAAATATACTCGGCCGCCATCTTTAATTTTCATATAATCAACAACATGTTTAGACTCACGCTGCTTTCTAGCTCTATGTTATAATAGAAATAATTTCTATATCAATATTATCATAATAATTCTTAACCATTTCTTTACATATTCTTTAAGATATACCGCCTTTGATTTTGTCCAAAATCAGTCAATGTCTAAATTTATAGAAATTGTCAATAAAAGGAAAAAATTAAACGCCTTAAAGAGGTGAAAAGGGAAAAAAGAAAGCACCGTAGATATAGTGACGTCATAATTATATCAAAATACGAAATGACTATTTCGGATTACATAATGTTGAAACACATTGTAGTCCGTAGACGAGATCAAAAAGATTATAAGAAAAAAACTAAACTATAATATTACAATTTCCCTGAGGTAGATTTGTATAACCAGTCTGAAAACTGATAAAAGTTATATAATAATATAGACAATTTATATACAACTAATTAGTCCGAAATAGTGCTCACCAATTTGCAGGTGCATAACCTCATTTATAATTTTTGATTGTGAAGGATGATTTCAACTTAAGTAATTGAGCGCATTCCATTTTCAATTCCATGAATCTAAAATACTAGTCCGCAAACACAAATTTAAATTCGCAATCAAACAAGGCTTCCAAAACAATACAGAATTCAGTGTGAAGCTATGCTATCTGATAGTATAGTAGTCTTTATAGTACTATAAGATAGTATTCAGTGAAAAGAACATAGTATTTGGTGTAAGAAAGTTGAAATAGCACTGCAAAAACAAACGATAGCTAGATGGTATTCAGTTATGTTACATTCATACATACAATTATGTTACTTGGTGTAAGAAAGTTGAGATAGCACTGCAAAAACAAGCGATAGCTAGATGGTATTCAGTTATGTTACATTCATACATACAATCATGTTACTTGGTGTAAGAAAGTTGAGATAGCACTGCAAAAACAAGCGATAGCGAGATGGTTTTCAGTTATGTTACATTCATACATACAATTATGTTACCAATTCATATCATGACTACCCGTATGTAGACTGGAACATTATACAATGGAATATTATTATCTTTTTCTCCTGTAGACTTCTTAATCCTATTGTGACGTCACAAAATTATGCATGCGAATTGTTGACGTTTCATTAAACGTATTCCAGTAAAGATATTAAGTAATTTCGTCACGTGCAATTAATTGACGTCAAGTATGGCACGTGACGTGACTAACAAAGCATGACGTGGCGTGACGTTAGCTCTTGTTGCTCTCTATTCCTGATTTCAGTCTTTGAGAAAAGGATATGAATATTTCAAAGTATACAAAATAACACATAAAAATTATAGCACTCAACATTTAACTCGTGCACCAAAACTATGACATAAGAAATGAAACGTTGATATGACGTAATATATGTACACACAGTGGATTATTGTAATTTCAGCCATCTATTTAACAAATATAATATATAAATATAATCCTCTCAATAAATAACTCTGAATGATGGCTGAAATTACAATATAAAAATATCAAAAAATCCTTGAGTTTGAATTGAAAGATTCGTGGTTTATGACGTTATACGAACTGATGCCTGGATGACGTCATGTGAAGACACGAGTAACCAGTCTCAATGTTGAAATATACAATATCACCCATACTTTATCTATAATACAAGATATATTCAACATGTAGACGCGATTATCACGAAATGAAATATAGACAAAAAAGCTGCCTGGTATTGAAAAATGACGAGATGTCGCCTTCACGAGTCACGAGATGATGACGTCAATACTTGACAACGTGAAGACGATATTTTGGTACAATATGATAAATAGTCAATCCCTGAGTTCAAATGTAGACATATAATTATCTTATCTTACTAGTATTCTTAATAAAATTATAACAGTAATGTTCTGGCATATATGAATTTAAACCAAAAATAATCGTATTGAAACAGAGGAACGCTTAAATAGTTCCATCAAATTTTACCGTCAAATCAAGAAAGGAAACATCATCTCCATATAAGATGAACACTAACGGTTTTGATGTTCCATTCTAGACTGTGGTTGCATCAGAATAACAGAAGATATTGCACAATATCATTGGTTTTGACTGCTGGTTTCAAGTTTAAATATGCCAATTTTCCACTGGTTCGGAGGTTTGGAATTTGATATTTGATAAGTCCTGATCCAAAGAATTCACGCAAGCTATAAATACGCATTTAATAACACGTGCACAACATCCATATTATTAATCCAAATATATTAATATTTGCACACTTGACAATACTGTCATGATTGAGGAATCGTAACGTCACAACGTCACGTCTCATTACGTATGTAACGTCACACATCGTCACGTCATATTATGTAACGTCACATATCGTCACGTCTCATTTGACGTACTATTACAATAAAACGACAATATTTGTGCAAAACGAAAGTAAATTACATTCACGTGCATACCATAATATGAAATGAATGAAGAGTGAGGTAGAATCGATTGTCCAGCCTGTATTTTAAGGCAAATGGTTTTGAAAATTAAAACGTTATGATCACACATTAACAACACACATTCGATTATCCATCCAGTCATGAATATCTTAATTGTTATAAAGCATACACTTGAGCCTTGCTGTTTCACTTTTTAAAGCAGCAACTTCGACTCGTAATTTCAAGTTTTCTTGTTCAAGCAAAGCAGCTCGAATAGCGATTTCATCTTCTTTAGCACGTCTCGCATCGCGTGAACGCTTAGCTGCGTCGTTATTTTTACGCCGCCGTTCCCAATATGCCTCATCTTTCTGTTCGTCTGGTAGAGTGCGCGGTCGTCTGCGATTAGCACCAGATGATCCACTCGTACTGCTGACCATAGTGGCACGTGCTGCTGCTAAATGAGGGGGTAGGGATGGGATACCAGATGATGGTGATGTATTAGAATGATTGGGTGTGGTATGTGGTGTTGTGTCCCCATTACTACTACTTCCGCTACTCGTGTTCCCATTACTATGACCCGAGTGCTTCCCTCCGTTCTTATCACGTTCTCGTAACTGACTTAGTTGCTGCTTGTACATGGACATTAATTCTTCTGAGCTGAGGCCAAGACTTTGAAGAACGTTAGCGTCCATTCCTGGAAATGGCATGTATCCTGGCATTCCATAATACCCTACTGGCATTGAGAGAGCCTCTTTGGGATAAGCTTTAAATGGACGGGAATTTTTCTGACCATTCATGGCAGATCTAGGATCCATCATGGCTACCACTGAAGCAGGTAAGTTATTCAACATGGCAGAACCATTACCCATCATACCTGGGAATAGGCCCATGGCGGCCATTGCAGCAGCAGTTGGTGATTTAGTGAGATCGCCCCTTGAGTCACGTGTGATTTCGCCTGGGGATGGAGCATTAGAATGAAGTTCATGGCGGTCCGGAGACTCGGATTTAATATGAGGTAGATTTGAGCTGTTATATGAAGAACGAGAATCGTCACTTTCTGAATGGGTACGTTTTCTTTTCACAGAAAAGTCAAGAGGTCCGTCCTGATCTGCGTTATCATCTGAAGATCCGTAACCGTTTTCTTCGAATTCTCTTTTTGAGCCCGCATGTCCATTTCTAGAAATACCATTTGATAATACACGATGTCCGTTCATTTCCGGACTTGCACGTCGGTGGTCGTAATCGTCTTGCTCCTCCATTTTTATTTCCGGTTTTTGATTTAAGCGTCTTTGTCCATTAATCTGCTGTAGATTCTGAAACGATAAAAGAAATCTGTTGAAATATTGAATCACTCAAGGAGATGGTTGCATGGCAATTTGGCAATGTTAACACCATATTATTAGCAAATGACAAACACGACACAAATTTCACATACACCTTAAAGGGATTGTGAAGAAGTTTTCAAAACTTGTTAACTTGTTATGTTTATCAGTATTAGTGTTCCCAATACATACATAAGAAGCTAGAGAAACTAGAGAAATTCCTATTATATATAAATTAAAGGTATTCAAAATGAAATACACTCTAAGTATGGATTGAAATCAGAATTTCCATACCACATACATTGGTATCTCAAATAAAAAATGTTACATACAGTTCCTAAGTCGAACTGGTTTAAACAATTGGCTAATGTATCTCACATACAAATCACAACAGAACAAGTTATGAACGTTTTTTTTATAATTCAAATACCTTTCAAAAATATAATCAAAAGTCAAATCGTATCATCTACCAAATCAAAAATTCGAATTCTCAAAACCAACACGAACATTTGTAAATTTAACTTATAAGTTTTACTTATCTAAGCGAATCTATAAAAAATGATATAAATTGTTATTCAATATAATATAAAATATACCTTAAACAAATCCAAAAGCTGGTTTTTCTTAGCCATGCGTATAATAATATATAGAAACTTGTTTACTAGGTTGTGAAACTAAAATACCTTGAAGTCATAAGGAGCTCTCTCTATATCTATTCAAATAACTTATTACAAAGAAAAATTGTGATTACGTAAAGACGAATGAATCAAACGAACTCATTATGTACATATCAGACCTAAAAATAGATTTGAGTGTAGGAGTGCTTGGTTTGAATAACGAACTATATGACCCGAATATAATAAAATTGTCTTATAGGCCTACGTGTTCATAAGATAAATGTCCTTAAAGATGGTTTTTCTTTATTGTAATTATGTGTTTTACCTCTACCTCTAATAACAATAAGCATAAGGGACTAGTTCATAAATCATCAACAATATGGAAGGCTTTCGTTGCCAAAACTAATAAAAAGCAATATCAAAATAGATTTCTGAATCATCGATTTATTAGAAATTTGTTTCTTTCAATAAATGACCAAACCTAAATCCTACATTTGAAATCACAATATAAAAATTTTGAGAATACCAATAATAGAAACTGCAAACGCGGATACAAATTTTTGGGCATAATAGGATTCTATTCTGGAAATCCCACACACATGAATAGATGACAACTAAAAAGAAATAAGGATATGAAGAACAATCCTCAAATATTCCGTTGGTAATTTGATCCTTATTATGTCAATTATGTTTATTGTTTTTTACGCTGCGCTGGCTTGATTGATCCGTTTTTAATATTTTATCATTTTGTGAGTTTGAGTTGAAACATTATTCATATCTCTCGGTACGAATGTTAATGGACCACTATACACTATAGTCATAGTTGTTGGTATTTGGATGGCACTATGCTAATGGTTTGGCCCTTACTTTACGAAACAACGTGTGGTTATTCAAGGAAATAACACACACGAACGTAGTAATCAAACATTTCGAATGAATTTCGAAGGCTATCATATTCCAACTAAGCCTTTCAATCCCATTTAGAGGCCTATAGAAATGGTTTTAAATGTGGTTTAAGGGCTTTGTTGAAATATTATATCCTAAATTTCGAATCATTTTGTTAAAATATTATTCAAAATGGTTATTCACTAAGTTCATGGGTTTTTTTTAGCTTAAGAACCATACTAGTTCCTCTGACAGATTATCATGAGATGATTGTTACGTGTTGGTGGAAACACTACCGATGTGTGCGTGCAGATGGCGATAAAGTCGTTCTTACCGATCTATTATGAAACAAACGAGATAAGGATAGATATGACGTCACGATAATATTATCTGAGTATTATGATTACATAGATAAGAATTAAATCATAAGTCATTATTACAATATCACATGACATACTAATATTATTATTACATTATCCCGTCTATCATATTAATTAAATCATTATCTTGTAATTTCTGAGATTTACCTGAAAATTTGGAAAACTGACCCTTAAATAGTTAATTGGAAAACTGAATTTAAAAAATAAAGTCTCTTCGAATGTTGGAAAACAGTCCATAAAAGGCCAGAAAAAAAACTCTTAGAATGCCGGAACACAGACCTTAAAATGCTTAAAAACAATCCCTTAAAAACTTTAAAATCTGACAAACAATCTTAGAAAGCAAGAAAACTCTTCTTAGAATGTCGGAAAACCGTCCTTAAAATGCTGGAAAACAGTCCTTAGAATGCTGGAAAACAATTCTTAGAATGCTGGAAAACAGTTCTTAGAATTGTGGAAAACAGTCCTTAGAATTCTGGAAAACAGTTCTTAAAATTCTGGAAAACAGTCCTTAGAATGCTAAAAATTTCTAAGAAAGTTGTAAAAAGTTCCTTAGAAAGTTGAAAAATAACCTCTTAGAAAATTTAAAAACTTCCCTTAGAAAGCTGAAAAGCAACCTTTTTGGAAAACCTGAAAACAAGCTCTTAGACAGATGAAAAATAATTTATAGAAAGCTCTCTTACAAAGCTGAACAACAATTGTAAAACAATCCTTAAAATGCTGAAAAGCAGTCCTTATGTTGTAAAACAGTCCTTAGAAAGTTGTATAAGTTGTATAACAGTCCTTAGAAAGTTGTAAACAGTCCTTAGAAAGTTGTAAAACAGTCCTTAGAAAGTTGTAAAACAGTCCTTTAAATGCTGGAAAACAGTTCTTAAAATACTGGAAACAGTCCTTGGAAAGCTGGATTATGACTTGTCAGTATCAATTAATATCCTTCGTTTGCCACTTTGATTTTAAATATTCACATCTCATAATATTGTTTATTTTTTCTATCGTTAGATTTATTACCACCCTATACAACATTCACCTCCGAGGGAAGTTGTCGATAAAACAAACTTATTTTGACAGTAAAAATCTTCTAGTGTAGCCTACTTAGGCAACAAGTTCATGTGCACTGTGCATTGTTCAAAAACTTGCCCTAATAAAACTCACACTGCGACAATCATATAAGTTATTTTTGTGTCCTTCAAAAAACTGGGCAGTTAATATGAACTAAATTTAGAAATTCCAATTGTGTGCACTTTCTCTTATATATATTTTTTTTTTTTTTTTTGCCTTAAATTGAAGCTGAACTAACGATCAAAAACCCCATTCCATTTCTAGAAATTTCCCAATAGGTGACGAAAATAACCTATAGTCCATCTATTGAGCAAGTAGTCCGTTACATAACAAATATTCTTACCATATATTCGCCTACCTTGAAGAATTATAACCGGTTTTAATTCCTTTTATAACTATTTAAAAACATGAACAAACAACAAAACTCTTTCATAAAAAACTAAAAAAAAATCCGATATACTTGAATTCACTAAATTTGAATATTTAGTACAGAAGGACCAGTGTATATGAAAAACGTCATTAATTCTACAAGGATCAATATGACCGCTATGTAATGCGTATATATTTAAACATGTGTTGTTATATCATAGAGATAATAATCAAAAGACCTTATCCAATCAGAAGACACCTATCTTTATTTGCATATAACGGTAATATTTTCTTAAGGCGTATTTATCAATTTTTAAAGCTATGTTTGAATTGAACTAGGACTCGTCGTACTTTAAATGTTTTTTGTTTTTTTTCAGTACTACTGTGCTTTAGACTGATAGTAGCACATACCTCAACAACAATTGTTACACTAAAGTTTTCTAACCCCCACGAAAGCACTGGCCGAAATAAATTAATCTTAGTGCTCTCGGGTATAAAAAAGGGCATTTAGTGGTCACATTGATGAAAAAATGAAAAAAGCTGCATCGTAAGAATTAACACTAGTTATTGTACAGGTGAATATGCAATTATATGTGAGTAAATACGCCTTTGGTCCCATCTTCGATCATATTTCTTCATTACACAATAAGGTTATTATATAGATCAATCTGACGTCACGGAAATAAATAAAACTTTAAAACAGAATAATAATAGAATTTGTATGATCTCTTGGAGGAAAAGATTTTGTATCGTAAAGCATCGTATTGCGTTGCGCAAATAGATGTGTTGTTGCTAGGAAAATCTCTGATGAAGTTTATCTTAACTATATCATTGAAGTCATCCGATTTGTTAAAAATTTAAAGTCATCATAACAACCAACCAAAAAACCTTTACCAAATGGTTCTTAAAGTCAAAACTCGATTATTCAGAAAGTCATCCAGATAAGTCAGTCTGCAATAGAAAATCTGGTTTTTCTTCAGATCGCAAGTCACTCTTGATATTTCAGATCTTAAATCACGTATGTCAACAGAAAAACTATTCGCACGTATAACGATATAAATAACTCATATGAACTTCCTAAAACATCATGACATAACGAAACTGTTGTGTGAATGACATTTGATCTTCCTTGTACTCAACTTTCCTTTCTGAAGTAGTAAATGAAGTCATTTTTTAAGCGTAGGGGAATATCAGCAATTCATTTCCGACATTTTCATACTTAAAACGTTTTCAGGGTGCAAATGTCTAATAATAGACATATATTACCGTTCTTCCTTCCAATATCGCAACTAGTTCATTACTATTATTAAATTTGACAGAATTGCAGACGAACCAGAATCGGGAATTTCAATCTAGAAAGTGATATAGATAGCTTAGATTAATAGCTGAGCTGAGAAGAAATATCAAACCCCAAGGATTTAATGTTATTTTGTATAATATATCTATTCTTATTAGAGTACACAACGTGTGCGATGAAATTTCAATATTGACATTAGCAACGATATACTATTGCGTCCTTAGCAACGGTATTATTTTCAACACGCTGTGTAATAAGTAGGTTAATATATGCGTGGTGACGTAAAGTTAACAGTACTTTAGTTATGTACATTAATAAAATACTACTATTGAATTACCTAAGGAGTGGTTTTTAAAATATTTACTATACTGAAGTAAGTCAGGGCCGCAGTTCAGTTAAATATTTATATTTTCTAAAGAATTGAATTTTAACTAAAGACACATAACACATAAAATTCGACTGAATAGTGCACGAGAACTAGATCACAAATTATTTAATAGATCAATTAAATAATTTGGATAAATTGAATATCTAAGCCAATGATTATGATTGCGTAAAATGTGATGCATCGGTTAATGAATTAAAGGGGAACAGTCGGCCATTTTTTTTTTTGTATATACATTATCATGTATGTAAATAGCCTTCAGAATTACTGGAATTGCACGAAAATTGTGCAATCCCTTTAAATATACCTCAAATCAGTAGTACAAAATGTAAAAAAAAAAAAAACTTTATCATGTTCGTTTTCAATTAGATGTACGTCCGAAAGTCCTTTTGATTACGTCATCAGGAATCGAATTATTAGGCCTACTAGTTCATCAGGAAAGAACTTTTACTTTATATTCATCGATTTTTCCTTTTCTTACATCATTCTTCTTCATCAAGTAAGGGAGTGCTGGTCACGGTTCACTGTACAGTGCGGAATGTATCAATCACAGAACTAATAGTCTTTATAGAACATTATAGTCAAACCGGACTCACGACACATCGGACAGAAATATATAGGACACAATGGACACTTATGATCAAAATTGGTCTAACTTGCCTTTTACTGCCAAATCGCGCTTACCCGAGTGCCAGGGTGTGTTCAATGATTTGAGATGATACCTTGCGGGACGGGGAGTGGGTGTGGGGGTGATACAGATTGGTGCTGTCGTGGAAAAAAAGCGCTTAATAGATGGGACAATAAACCGTGGCCCCGTGTGCTGCTGGCTGTGCATGTTAAAGATTCCTCGACAGTTTGATAACAGAAAAAATTCCCTTATGGCACTCTGTATAGCGTTTGTCCGTCCTGATTAGCACAATAGGTGCAGAGAGTGGGACATAAAACACCATATCATTTCATTTAATCCGCCGATTTTGACCCGAAAATAACACTAATTATTGCACCATATACATCTAGTTGCCCTTCCTCTGAAATCCTCTCAAAACACATGGCGACTTATAAGAACGTTTATATTGAATAATTGATTCACTTCATATCGTAACCAGTGAACTAGAGTAGGAAGGAGTGTTCTTCATCCTAACTCTGTAACACAATCATCATATACCTTAATTACTATCATTGCATTTTATTAAATAACAGAACACAATTTTATGATATACTACTCCTTAGTTTTATTACACACAACGTTACATTGTCATCTTCAGGTGATGTTATAGTCGAAGTCGAAGTTGCATTATAGTCATCATGTACTGTGAAATTTGATATTTAAATTATTTAACTTGATTAACTATATATAATGAATTACACAAAATTCATTAATCGTAAACTGTTCTAAGGAATGCTATTGCCAAGCAATGGCGTTTCAGGTAATCTTTAGGTGAAGGAGAAGAATTGGGGCCAATTAATTGTCGGGGAGGGGGGGGGGGGAGAGAATATACCATCCGTATGTTATCGTAGAAACGCCACTGCTGACAAGCTATATAACGTAATTAATCAGCTGGTAGACCATATAGATCAGTTGTTTAAACGTCACAGTTTATTGGATAACTGGATTTTGCAATACTTCTATGAGCCACTACAAAGCATTTCAGTAAGAAAAAATACCCTTTTTAAATCCAATGTGTCTTAAAATCAACCAAAATTCAAATTTATCACGACGATCTTTGAATACATAACTATAACTATATTTTCGTAAATTAAACCTTGAAAATCTAGAATCCTTGAAAAATTGAAATTGTTCCGATTTTTTTCTAATCAAATTTTCCTATCTAAATATCCTTAATCGTGATGGAAGTAAAAATAATGAACGGGAAATAATGTCGTGTGTTTCGTGCCATGTCAAACTATTTGACATTATATCTATTTCAATGACATATTCAAAAAATCTATTTTGCCAATTATCACAAACATACAGGTTTTGACATTTCCTTGTATTTTGACGTTATATTAAGAAATTTGATCTGGTATCGAAACCACACCTCACTTCCTTGTTAAACTAAACGACCTTTCGTATCAAATATATGTTTTAATGAACTTGGAAAAATAACGGATGACGTTTGAGTTTTAGATTCTGATAATGATACACTTGAGATAATGCATATTATAACTTATTACAAGAATTAGATGTTAGGTATCTTCGTATGACCCCATTGACACCCCAATCTCAGAGTGTCATTAGATGTTCAATATAGCAGCGGTTCCCAACTTGGGGGAGACATGGGGTGTTTGCCTGAGGATGTATATCATTTTATTTTAGCCCAACTTTTATTTAGCTTTTTTTTTATGTGCAAGATCTGCTGTTGCTAATTCATCTGATGATGCATCTGATGAGGAGGAGGCACAAGAAAATAACCTTTGCCCTATATTCCCTAGTTTGCCCATATAGTTTTGAATAGAACATGGGGCCATGGCTCTGGGAGCTTCGTGAGTTTGGGCCACAGCTTGAAAAAGGTAGGAAACCACTGCAATATAGCGATATAGAGCCCACGTTTGGATTCTGTGGATTTGGGATGCATCAAGTAATGTAATGATACTATGTCTCTGACATCTTATATGGTTTAATATCATTTTGATATACTTATGATTGGACTAGTAGTTGGTGCCAACATCATGCAGTGGACAATGATGGTAATTTAGCCAATAAAGCAATGAAACCATATACAACATAACATGTCATGACATAACGTGACATAAAATGTCGAATTAAAATTGTATCAATCTTAATAAGGAAGCTTTTTTTAATGTCCTTAAGTCACTTGTACCACATTCGGAATACATCCGATCTGGAAATACTAGTCACTGTTGAAAATTCTGTTTTAAAAATTGACAATGCGATCGATTATGACATAGTCTACATGAGGAAAATAGAATAAAATAGTAAAAAATAAACTTTTCATCTAATTTTGCATTAATCAAGGTGTGTAAGAGCATGCCAAAATTTCATTTATGACGTCAATAGAAAAATGAAGTAACCGCAAAAATGTAACTATTACGTCAATTATCCTCTGGCAGGTTGTTATATTTTCCCGTCGATTTCCCTTGGGTTGAAAAAAAAAATCGAACAGGAAAACATGTTTGTTTACCTTTCACGAAATAATACCCAATCAGAACCCATATTGTAATTCATACAGATCTATTGTAGGGTACTTTTTAAATGTTTCATTTGAGGATGTCGTCTTCCATCTTCCCAATGTCAAGGTCTTACAACCAAGTCCTCGACAGTCAAACAACCGCTTCACGTGTAATCAGTGGATCTGATTGGCCATATTCGCTTGCGTACAATCCAATCAAATCGCTGCATTTACAAATTTCCTTGATACAAGAAAAGTGACTTATAATGTCAAGGTATTAGTTCGAATTCGAAATTCATTGACATTGTGAAGATGGAAAAAGATATGTCTAATGATATTGATATACATGTACTTGAAATAATATATACTTTACTATACATGTATCTTCCTAGGAAGCATTACATCATGTGACTTCCTCAGAACTCATCATTGTATGCCTTCCTCGGTAAATATTATACCAAGCTACCGGAAGCCATCTCAACACCTTCCTGGTAAGCTATACCTTCCTTGGGAATCTATCACCGTATGCCTTCCTAACAAGCCTTTAAAAATATGCCTTCCTTAGGACTTTTAATCTACATGTACTTTCCAAAGAACTTATCCTTCTACGTTTATATAAGGCCATCCTCGAAACATATCATCATGAATATCATAACCTAACCAATCTAATTAAAATTAGATTACTCGTTTCGGTTATTTTTTGATTGTCGATGTAATCTAACCATTTTTATAAGGGGAGCATCTTCTGGTGACGGCTAAGCTATTTAGAGCACGTGCCACCCCTCCGCCAACCAGAACAACGTTTATATTTGTATATTTTGTATTACGTCATAATTTGGACTGCTCTGTTGCTTTACTTTCTGTTTCGTCTTCCCATAATGCATATCAATGCATAGTCCCGCGATCTTGAAGGTAGTTTTTGATTGGCTGAAATTTTCATCACCAGAAGATGCTCGCCTTATATAAGTGGTTAGATTACATGGAGTCGACAATCAAAAAATAACCGAAACGAAATGTAATCTAATTTTAATTAGATTGTAACCTTACATGCCCTATTCGGATTCATTCAAATAGTAAAAGAACAAATGCTAAGTGGTTCTCACTGAATAACGGGCAGTGTCCGGTCAATAGGTTGGTGAATAAATAGGTTTCTGTGTCCTATTTGTTACATCATTTTGTATAGATTAAATTATATCTCCATACATTCCTTTCTTATCATTCTATAGTTATTAACATAATTCTATACCGTTTATCTTTCTTCATTGTACAACCCATCCTTTTAATGTAGGTTGCTAGACTGTTTTGTAGTTTTCAACCCAGTTCCCATGTCAGTGATGCAAGTCGGAGTGGCTGACATTGAAAAGGCATATGATTGTGTTGACGAAACAATAAACTTAGGTCTCTTAATGCTAGATATAACAAGACTATGAAGATATACAGCCTGAATGTACCTCTTGCCACTGCATCCGTTTGCACATCCGGCCACTGCACTTCAGACGTATATACCAGTCAAGTATCATTTCACACAATACGATACCAAGATCATACTCTAATTCTGACCAAAATGAATTTCAAGTGAGGCAGTACGTATTCATTTTAAATTTGATCAACTTGAAAAAAAAAACCATCAATTTTTGTCCGTACAAAAGAAAAACAGTCATTTTATTCTATCAATTGTCAGTAAAAATTCATTCAATATTTTTTCTCTGTCGGCTTATTACTAATGTCCTAAAAACTAATTTAATGAAATGGTCAACTTTTCAAATAAAAAAGGAGTTAATTTAAGGGTCGGTATTTTAACAGATTTTCTGAATAAATTATGATAATGTTTTGATTCATGTTCATTGTTAAATTCAAAGATGAAAAAGATATGAATCTACCGACAAGAGGCTATTTGCTTAAATAACAAATTAAACTTTGAATAGATTTTGAAAATTTGTTAAAACGAATTCGTTGATGATGAACAGATGAGATCCTTATAAAAAAAAATCCCAACACATTATTTTCTCAGATAATTTACAAATTAGATTTCGCCTGATTAACATGCTTTTGTTCGCCAAACTCTTTGTTCTTCAAAGGGCGTACGCACACGTGCATAAAATTACATGTGCATGTAAAATACATTAATTGAGTGACCAAGGACAATGAGTAATGTTTTAATATGGACGATCGATTGTCCACTGGTCGGTCAGCATGTCTTTCTAAAGAAACATTAAATATGATGCATGTATTTTGAGACGAATGGCACTTGGCTATGTTGACATCAATACTACAACACCGGCATTTGTTAAAATACAAAACTGGCTCATAACGATCCAAGTTTACGTACAGTAAGGTGTTATTCTGGATAGAGCCATAAAATTCTAGATTGGAAACCAAAACTTTTACAATTAATAAAATGATACTTATACTGGGAAATAGGAAATATTGCTAATTGTGAAATTATTAGGCCAAATTTGAATATAATGACGTTGCAAATCCAAGAGTAATATATTACCAGGAAATAAAATTGAGTTTTACATCCTATTTTCAGTACCAATTGGGCTATTGATGATGGGTAAACACTATGCAGTGTACAAAAAAATAAAATTTGCCAGGACTAGGCATTAGCTTTCTCTTATGTTTGATGTCGAGTGACTATAACGTGCCTAGTCTGTAACACGGGGCCTCAGTTTATTGTTCCGCCCAACAACTATATAGACGCTTTTTCATATCAGACAAAACACTTCTTCTTCTTTGTTTTTGATCAAAAATACTGTCCAGCAACAATGTCCAATGCTATCGATTCGTTTCAATGAACTGCTCACAGCAACTAATCTTTAGATTTGTTCGTTGATGAAAATCATCTTAAATTAAATAAATCAAAGGATAATAATGAACGAAATAACCTTCATTACGACAACCCGAGGGATTTTAGCAAGACGTTTGGTCAATACGTATACATCATTCTGTCACCTTCATTTATTTCTCAGTAACTATTGACTAATTTTAACCTCTGAGTTAAGGTCAAATTCCATGTTTATTTCAACTCAATCTATATATTGATATACAATACTTTTTCCATATAACTTAGAACAATATGGTGTAATATACAATACTATTTCCATTTAACTTAGAACATTATGGTGTAATATACAATACTATTTCCATTTAACTTAAGCAAAATGAGGTAAAAACATTTTGCTTCACCAAACAATCGTCATTCCAAAAATTGTATGATTTGAGGATCTAGTTGTTGTATGTTAATACTTTTTTGTAAACATTTATAGGTATGTAGGTTTAAGGAGAACATTAATTTTGGCAGCTTGATTTGGGTCTTGAATATATGTAAATAGTCTCCAGAAGTACTAGAACTGTACGAAAATTGCATAATCCCTTCAAAAAAAAAAATGTATCTACACAATTTTTTCGTGTTTCTATACATATATTTCCAAATATGGCTTAATTTGACTGCAATTTTGAAATGCAGTTAATTATGAATAAACAAGAATTTGAACGCTAAAAAATTTCGATGGTTATCTGTGAATATTCAAAGCACGGACCTATGAGAGAGCATCAATTTAAAACATCATGTGCACGCGCGGACTTCATAGAGATAACCTTCTTCAAAAAATCATTACTGAGTGACCACTGGAAAAATAAGAACCCCTTAATTATACAATACCGACGTCCTTCACAAAAACCTGTGACTTGTTGCCAATAGTCTTCATTCAATCAATATAGCTTTATTAGAAAAACATAAATGGAGTAACTCATTGCGAGACTGCCTTAACATGTTACAAGTTAATTCAGTGATATTATGAGAAAGTTATGTTGGGTTCAACTAGCGGTCATCGATTACTCTTCAAACCTTATAACTATAATCGTGGGCTGATAAACAAATAGTAGAGTTGATACACGCTATAAGTATCTTGTATGACCATTATAACTATTGTGCTCTATATAGACAATGGGTTAAAAGCAGAATACTACGACCAGAATATCTTAATTCTGACAATTGTTTATGAATTCGTCAACATGGACCAAAAATTACTGAATGCAATGCAATAGCCTTAATTTCTGCATATAATTTTTAAGACCAATTTTGTGACGCCTTTTGCCATGAACGAACTTCCATAAGCTACATTTTTGCTAATGAGAAAGGAATGTTGACAAAACTATACAATCTGCAACAAAGCTAAAAAGTTTACTCAATACTAGTAATACTAAATGGAAAAAAATGAAATTTTAGTCGCGAAAATAGCGTTGATAAAAAAAATAGTGTCCTTGAATGGGACAAAATCGTCAATTAGCGTCGTTCCATCTGCATAATAAGATAAATGCTATTATGCTTCGTTCTATATACGAGTATCGTCAATGTAATGCCGTCACTCTTAATCGTACAAAATGTTGCTTCAAAATTAATAACTAAGAACCGAAAAACAATACATAAAAATTACTCTACCTGGTGCAGACCTTTTCATATACTTTAAAAGTTATTTAATATTTAGCATTTATATACTCATACGGTCATTGAATATCAATTACACAAAATGATTAAGAGAACTTATTATTCATTAGAATACATAATGTCATTAAAAATTACCTGATAATTAGGTACAAGATGAACAGCTGTTGTTATTCAACAATATTCGTCAAACGAGTACCATGTCATCTATTCAATGAACTGTTTGGGCGAGATAAATTATATAGATGACGATTGTTAAAGAGGTTTTAGGATTTATACACCACCCCTTAGTAAGCAACCACTTTTAAGCATTCCCTTGACTGGCTGCTGAATACAAGTTATACTGTACTTTTATTCGCACCATTCCTTCACTACTAAAAAAACATATTCAAGAGACTGTAAAGAGGTTTTCTATGACAAAAAAGAAAGAAAGGGTATGTGTATTGGGGACGCTGATAGCATCAATTTGCACCATTCCAATCTTCAAACAGACGTCAGTGGTTCCAGCAATCCCACTTGCATAATGACGTCATAAATCTCGAAATATGCATGAATCTCAGAAGACTGATTTGTGACGTCATCAAAAACAAAGATTATGGAACCAAAAACGTGGAATAACGCAAATTGATGCTATCAGTTACCCCGATATACAATTTAGAAAACCCCTTTACAACCTCTTAACAAGTTTCAAGCTTTTATCAAGCAAGGTCAATAGTATTTATTTTACCAAACATGTAAATGGTTTCAGAAAATGGCCCAACTTTGTTCCAAAATCTTTTTTGTAACCTACAATCGACATGGACAAGCTTACAGAAATAGAAGATCACCTCAATACTTGAAATACTTCGATAAATTAAATGTTACAACGTGTCGTATAATATATTGTTCCAGTATTAATTAGTACTATGAAGAGTAATTATAAAGTTCCATCATCCAATAAATAGAATAATTAAATATTATATATATCACTGATATACATAATCATCTGCCAAATAGAACGTATAATTTCTCACTATAGAACAAGAATGAATCACTTAGTTAATTTCTGATTTTAGAACCTAAACTGGGTAATATTACAACCAATTGTCAATTTCTGATTTTAGAACCTAAGCTCTTTAATATTACAACAACCTAGCCAGCTTATAATTGTCAATTTCTGATTTTAGAACATAAGCTCTTTAATATTACAACAACCTAGCCAGCTTATAATTGTTAATTTCTGATTTTAGAACCTAAGCTCTTTAATATTACAACAACCTAGCCAGCTTATAATTGTCAATTTCTGATTTTAGAACATAAGCTGTTTAATATTACAACCACCTAGCCAGCTTATAATTGTCAATTTCTGATTTTAGAACATAAGCTGTATAATGTTACAGCCACCTAGCCAGCTTATAATTATCAATTTCTTATTTTAGAACCTAAGTTGTGAAATTGTACAACCACCTAGCCAGCTTATAATTGTCAATTTCTGATTTTAGAATCTAAGTTATATAATATTACAGCCACCTAGCCAAATTCTAATTGTTAATTTCTGATTTTAGAACCTAAGATGTGTAATATTACAACCACCTAGCCAAATTATAATTGTTAATTTCTGGTTTTAGAACCTAAGCTGTGTAATATTACAGCCATCTAGCCAACTTATAATTGTTAATTTCTGGTTTTAGAACCTAAGCTGTGTAATATTACAGCCACCTAGCCAACTTATAATTGTTAATTTCTGGTTTTAGAACATAAGCTAACATATGACATATTTTAGAACAAAAGTTAGTCAAAACAATCATGCATGCTAGTTCATAATAATATCTTGCCAATTTCTCATGGTATGTATTAAGAAGTGTTTTTCTGTAGGGCATAGCTTCTGAACGATATATACTATTTCTCATTTTAGAACGTAGGCTAAGCATAATCATGGCCTGGTCAGTTTCTGATTTTAAAACATGGTTGATTTATTGAGTTTTATCTTGCGATTTTCTGGTGAAAGTGTTTGGCTTATTGGATTGCAGGTTAGATGTTGAGACTTGCTCGTACTACATTTAGATAAATACCAAAAAAATCACAAATTTAGCAACAATGGTACCGTATACGAACATTGGAACCAGACTAGCCAAATCGAATCAAACCGAAACAAAGTTCCAGCCCCCATTTCTGGGTACAGCTTGTAAAATGTTGATACATGATATTGCACGCCCGTCAATAATATTGGTTGATTCGCCATATTGATTGTACAGAAACCTGTCTATAATGGACCGCATGTTCAATAAGATAGTTACATGAACGCCGAGCATGTCAGTTAAACGTGACTGCAATTCTATCTTTTTATTCTACTGGACAATGGCGATCAATAATCGTGTCCTTGTAGTCTCTCGTGTCCAGTGTAGCGTATATAACATTTATATTTTTCTCGTTATGGCTATTAATTACAAAATACAAAAGAAACATTAATAATAGTACATTATATAAATGTCTTTAATGGTCAATAAATGAAGATAAACGTACCCAGTGGTCGAGTGCAGATTCGGGTTGTGGGATTAAAGGCACTATATTCAAGACACAAGACCTAATAATAAACTGGCTCAATGCTAAATCTTTAAAATTTTGTTTGAAATTTTGCGTAGGTAGGCTCTGGCATAGATAGCATCTGTTTACCTATCCATATATTTCATTGCCCTACTTTAGAATCACCATTTCACTGTTATACTTTACTTGGCAATTTAACGTCAAATGATATAAACGATAGTGACGTCATAATCTGACAAATGTTTAGTGTAGGAACGTGTCCACTAATTATGCTTTATGAGCTTAAGAACTGATTTGAAAAAACTTTCTGTCCAAAAACGGGGGAGTTGCATTGTCAGAACGACGGTACAGCACACAAACGTCAAACGAATTATGAAAAGAAACAGAAGGCAGTAATTGGCATGGTAAAACATGTAAAGAATCCAAGCAGGTATTGTGTATTTCAACCTACGCTATATAACGTTTAGTATTGACATGGAAGCCAGAGAAAAATCTATCATTTCTTGTTACTAAAAATAGCTGGCACCAGTTGAAGGCCAGGTCTGTTCTATTTATAGTGCTGGTAGTATCTGCATGTAACTTATCTCACACTGCCAACTTTATGCCTACACAGACACACACCTGCCTTGATTAGTCCGAATATAAATACTTAATCCGAACGTAGAAACCAAACTTTCCTTTGGTTAACGTGTTAAAAAAGAAAGAAAAGCAGAACCAATACGTCAGTTTCGACTATTCTCTTTAGACTCCAATAACGCCAAAAGGTCTCAAATATGTCTGGTATAGTAGGCTATCATAATCATAATCAAATTTGACCGTTAGTTAAAATTACTCAAATATATCAAATCTGAACAGACCAATTCGTTACATCTAAACAAATATCTGAAATTCAGATCGAAATAGCAAATCTGCCACAAGAACCACAGAACTCGGGTTTTCTGTTATCTTACTTCGTGATGAATATACATCTACATACAACTTTTATTGAAATTACGAGAAACATTTCCTTGAAAGTCAACAAAAATTGTATTTACTCCTAAACTATTTCAAGTATACTGTAAGTTCATGACCCCACGCTCTACCTTATTATATGTATATACATGTACAATAGTGAACTGTACACAATACAAACCGTACATTACATGTCGCCCTGTTATTTCAGCCGAATTTGTATTACTGCATTTATTTTCACTATGCAACATACGAATTAAACCATTTGAAACTTGTTATGTACATGTACCTCTATTAAGCACCACCCCTTAGTAAGCAGTCACTTTTACGCATTCCCTTAACTAGCTGCTTAATACAAGTTTGACTGTATATCGATTTGCATCATTTCAATTTTGTGTAAAACGTCTGTGCCATCATGGGTCTTGCAATTTCTCTAGAACTTAAAAGAAGGCGTTTTATAGAAAAGGCAGCTTTTTTTAAACACGATTTCATATAAACACAGCCATATTACAGAATTATTATTACAGAAACCACAGACGACTGTCGGAATCTGAAAGGTGCACATAAAATATTTAAGAATTCAAAATGCGACTGTTCATCTTTTCAGTTTCCTTAAAAACCAAATCTTCGAAAATTTACAGAAAGCTGTCTCAAAACTCATCAATTTCTTGCTTCTCATTCCATGTTTAAGGTGAATTTATTTGAAAGAAAGACATAATTATAACATTATAGTTTCCTCATGGAAATAACATTTATTTTTTCTTAATGAGATCACGCAATGTTCTTTCAGTTTTAATTTTAATCCGGGAAAATGTTGAAGTCGGCTTTATTGAACTAAACTGTGACGAGATGCTGATTTGGGAAGAAAACACTAATTCCTGACATTTCCCGTCGAATTTGAAGTTCAAGATTATTGGCCTTATCCAAGAAAAATATTCTCCCTACAGTTTGATTTTTTCCCAACAGAATTCACCCCATATGGACGCCCCTGCTCGAGAAGAGTTATCATTTTTCGGGCACCCCTTTAAGGCTTGTATTCAGGTGCTGTATAGCCCATTTGGTGCTGATGCTCCTTAACGAATATTACTTCATGTTTAAAACTTGTATACGTTTTTTTCGTTTGTGTGAATATATTTAACTGACGGTGTGAGTCAACCTGGATGTCGTAATTGATAGATGAAATAAACATGTTACATGTTGAAATGAGTGAAATGACCTGATGTAACCTGTGTATGAACTCTAGCCAGGACACCAGGCTTATTATTGTTTACATGGTCAATTAGTGTGCTTATATCATACTTATATATAGAGCTTATTATTGTATACGGCGATCTCTTTTACAATATTGACATCATTTTAAAGGTGCAAACCCACTGACCAAGATGTTAACGATGCTAGTAATTTTATAATACATAAATGATTGATTTATGATACATTATAATCAAGGTGCTATTCCTTTAATATGAAACTTATTAATTAAGAGATCCAGGGTTCGATCATTGCATAGGTCGAGCGATACCTTTGGATTTTTAAATCCGGTTTATGCTTTTAAAAAGTGTTTGAAAGTGTCTTAACCTTTGGATAGAACAATAGGGTTAAGCCCTTACATATACATCAGGCAATGCACATCTGCATTAAAGTTGGTAATCGCTTTTGATTTGGAACTGTAATTTCTATAATTTTTAGAATCGGGTAAACCCAACAGGCCTCTATGGTTGCATATTATTATACACCTGTGTCCAATTCACTATTGACTATGCAGCCTGGTGGTCTATTCTCATCATCAAGTTTCACCTCAAAATGACCTCTTACGATGACAATGTAACATTATTGATAATATTCTCTATTATATTATGATATTAGTATAATATCCATATTATGGATTATATCATTCATATTGAAAAGCGATAAAATCAACACAACACCTGACACATTCGTCAGCCTAATAAAGTGTTCAATCTGATCAAATTTCCACTCTGTATACATTCTTGCAACAGAAAGAGTGACATAATGTCAAGTACAGTTCTCTGTAACATTATTCATCCATTTCAGATTTTTTAAACCGTTGCTGTACGCTTATAATATATGAGTCAACCGTGTTCAGACACTGGTGTACAACATGGTAGAATGACTATATTGAAGCATATTGAAATATTTGACAGCAATGGTGACTCACTGCCATCGTGTCATAATCTGTTCTCGAATTGAAAACTATAAGTTCGACTGTTCATTTTACGTATTCATTGTCTTAATCAATACAAACCAGCATTCTCCTTCATGTAGGCTACGTGGTCATTATGGAAATCTGTGTAAATTTGACTATGTCCGGGATAAGAAAATCAAATATTTGTTTTGGTCTGGATAGATGCAGTCAAAACGTGAGTTGTGAGGTCATAACCTGACCTGTTTATGTTTTGTTTACATTAGGTATTTGTTTACATTCAGTCCCGTCTATTTACATAATTCTACGTCACTGGTGGACACAGACGAGCGGTCAGTTACAGGCCAGGGTATGGTGCTAACAGAGTAAGAGGATGCTATTTCAGTATTCACTGCTTTCGACAGACTTTTCTTTAAACGTAACAATGGCGTAACTGGCAATGAATAATCATGTTTAGGATATACACCAACCGTCAGTGAAGTGTTTAAATTCAGTGACGATAAAACAAAAATTAACTAATACAGTTCCAAAAAAGTCCAGCAACTTTCTGCATCGTATTCCCTATCTTATACCACACAAAACTATACATTTAACCACCTCATGAACCCCTTCTATGTTACCGCCCCAAACTGACCAGCGGTCAAGAAACCGGACATATAAATTCAGTCAACAGGACTGATATGAAAGTCATTATCTTAAACTGCGTTTCAACTTTATCTACCAAGATAGCTTTCCTTTCTAAATTCGAGATTATTTACAATTTAATGTGGCGCCAGATGAAATTGTTTGCCTGTTTTTTTCTTGATTCTTAACAGAAGTATTTTACAGCATAGCAATGGACAAGATATCAGCAATTGGCGAAAATGACATTTGCGATAGCATTTTTACCAGATTTTTGGATTAAGCCTTCTAGACTGATCCAAATGAACCAGTGAGACTATTTAACTCATTGTATGTCAATGATTTTAGTATTTACTACAAGCAGTGCACTATAACAGACAGTCTTTCATTGTATACAGCAAAACGTCCATCTCCATAAGAGCAATCAGGTACATAAAAATTGGGACGTAAAACTCCATTTCCGATAGCTTGCAAGAATGAGGGATATTAAGTCGGTTTTCAACATTGGCATCGCTGTTATTTGTATATTTCCCCACAATATACAGCCGAGTCACGTGTAATAACCAATGGTTGCTATATATCAAACGCCTTTGTAAAATCTATAATCGCAATATTACGCAATGTGTCGGTTTAAATAGATATTCTTTTCCTTTTAAAAATATAATATTTCATTCTATTTTTCCAACTTTAATGTCAGATCTAGATCTATATCGGGTTTTATTCTTGGTTATAATGTACGTTAAAGGTGGATTCCCACAAAATTTAAAAATTAGTTTATGGTAAATTTGACTTAGTATAGTTTTTCCCATTTGAACTTATAGTTTGTCGTGAATTTGAATTGGCTTTTTGACAATTCGGTAATCAAAATCTTCATTCAAATTTCTAAAAAAGCCTTTTTGGAATCGATTTTCATCTGTCAGTGTTCCATTAGTTCAAGTGGTACTGTGAGCAGTGTCTATGTTCGTTAAAGATCCGAGATCGAGAAAAGAGAGTAATCTTATCCTGCTGCAATGATCAACTTTGTTTCATTTCACACATTAAAGCCTGGGTTTTCAACTTGGGGGACATGTCCCAGACTGGGGACATTTCGACATTCTCCAGGGGACACAAACTGATCTAATATGTTATATTTTGTATTATCTTGAAACACTGTCTGCAACGACCACAATTTAAGTTTGTATTAAATCGAAAAGTGCTGTGACTATATCATACTTCCAAATTGCATGTTTTCGAAGACTTGTGCGGACAATTTGGGGGATATGTTCATTTCCTTTTCATTTTCATGCATTTTTGGGGACATTTGAGAAAACCAGTTGAAAACCCAGGCATTAAGGGCCTTTAATTATTAGCCAAACAAAATTGCATAAAAATCAAATCATTCAGGTGTTCTCTTGTCCTAAAGATTAAACATATAATGACCATATCAGTAGTTGATATTATAATATGGTGAACAGAACCCGAGAAATTTCAAACATTAAAAATGTTGATAATCAAGTATAAAGTTACATTGAGATGATTCATACACTGACCATCATAATCAGAAACATTCTGACTGTAGCCATACTGAATCATGGCGCTCATTATTTCAGCCAACATAACAACCGGAGAAATGCCGCTAAAACTGCAAGATGGTATACTTTCGTTTAGCCTATATTGCTTCAACTTCCTATCATATCGATAGATTGCAATTGCAGTTTAGTCAACATAAATATAATCCATGTAGGCCTATGTAGGCCTAAATTAAGTTAATTAAATATTTACTCTAGTAGTGTAACGCGTCATGCCATGTAACGGCACTGCTGATGGCGTATAACCAGCGCGTAACAACTGTTATAAGCTTTTCAAACTGCATCTAACCGAGATCTGTTAATCACATTACAAATTATTAATGAAAGAAGGTCAGCATGTTTCGGACTAATTGACCATTAGCTGGACTTTGAAATATTAACTGTGAAATCTGATATTGTAATGAAACAATCACGCTGAATCTAAATATAACGCTTTGTGGAGGAGGAATGCATGACTATTTTTCAATTCTGATTAAAGACCATTTTTTTATCGAGGGAAGTAAGCTTAAAACGTACCATTCCAAAGATAAGAGGACGGGGTTGGGTCGCTGGTAATGTTCCCTAATAAATCTTTAAGCATTAAATTTGGCTTCAAGATGTTTTTTATTCAGTCAATAATGGTATCAAGATTCAGATTTGTTCATGTTATATGTACGATGAACAATGAACATGGAACTGAAATCGTAATGGTGCAAGAGAAACATGCAAGAGTCGAGATGAGTTGCTTTTGCTTTTAGGACCAGTTCCTTGCGGATCCTAAGTTGTTATCCTTGTAAAATATAGATGTTTCTTTCTTTTTAGTCATAACAATTTTATAGAATGGCATAATATGTAAGTTGAACTATAAACGAAAAAAAATCTAAAATATTTCTGGTGGAAATATTGTGATAATTCTGAAAAAATTAGATTAACAAAACAATTGCTTGTATAAAACATAACCATAGAAAAGTAAAAGATACTCTTTTTATTAGCACAATATGCTATTTAGACCGAATTTCAAGCCTAAGAATTTAATCGAATTTCAAATCATGATAATTTACGAAAATTTAAAAGCTTGAGTATTTAATAAATTTAAAAATCTAAAAATTTAATGAGATTTCTCATAAGAATCTTCATTCTCAAGAATTTAAACAAATCAAAATCTCAAAAGAAAAAAATGTAAATTTCGGAACTTGAGATGTAATAGAAAGATCAATTTCTAAACATTTCGAAATTAATCTCAATTTTTTTTTTTCAATTAGTAACTTAAAACTGGAATTTGAAACTTCACAACTGATGATGTCAATTTCAATATATCTGGATGAAGTAAACTCTTGTTTAAAATTTGATATTTTCAATAAAAATAACGTACCATATTTCAATCGACCAATTATTCCATGACAATAAGTAAGTCGTGATACGTAAAGCCCAAACCAATTATTATTGCGCCTACGTATTTACTAACAATAATCTGGCATGTCATCATTTTGCATTATCATACATATACATTCGTAATGTAATTAGTGAAATTCATGATATTCACTTCCGGGATACAGTGTCAAATTTGACACAAAACACTCATGCCATTAGTAACATGATAAAAAAAACATAAGGTTATAAAATGATGAACATAATAATTAAAAAGGGGTTCATCAAGTACATTTTCAAAATTGTTCTTACGTCCTAACCAACATAATATCAAATTCGAATTATGAAATTTACGAAATTGTTTACAAATAATAATTGAAATTTGTATATTATTATCATTCATTGGCGATCAATTTGGATATACAAGTTTTGGTCTCATCAGAAACAAAAAATGTTTTTTTTTCCCAAAATTTCATCAATAAATGTAGATCATATTCAAATGTAATATAATAAAGTAAAAGTAAATTAACTAGCGGCCAGTCCACTGCGAGGTCAAGTCTTTATTGTTGCCCAACAGTAAACAACAATCCGTTACTCAGTAAAGAAACTACATCTTCAATTCAATAAATACACTGTAAACAAACAGTGTTAAAATAACAGATTAAATTGTGCAACTTACCTCCTGTTATGTAATAGTTATCCCCCTTGAATTCACCTTAATGTGTGATATGCTGCAAGAACGTGCTGTAATAATTCCGTAACAATTCGTAATCACCTCCCTCTCGTTCACTCTCTCGTTCTCTCGTGTAATTTCAACATTGACCTCGCTTGACGCCTGTTCGGCCAACCTAATGCTATGCGGCTTCCCGTATCACGTAACTCAAGTTAGCTAACCAATCGCTGAGCTTCTTACATCCACCCTACCACGTCAATATTTCACGAGCCAGTGACATCACGAGCCTTAGGTAACCTACGATTGGTCGATTCTGGGAAAGCCTCCAAGGTTGCGTAAGGACAGGCAGTTACATTAAGGGTCAAAAGGTGAAAGCCTCGTTTTAGCCATCAGCATGTGACCTTGTTAATAATATTATTTACTAGAAATAGAGCGAGATAAGACGGTGTTTACATGGACATTATACAATTTTTATTGATTTAGGTTAACTCGTATCTATATCGGACTTGACGTGGCGCTTATTCGATCTGAAATAGACATAAAATCATTCAATTGTATAGCACATATTTCGACCAATATTGCACAAAATCGAAACTGAGGCCAGTGTGCAATACCATTCATAAACCACAGCATTATTTGACGGTTGGTCATCACGAGGGTAAAGGTTAAAGGTCACATTGATCAAGAAAAGATGGCTATTCAATGATTATCTGTAAGCCAATCATGCAGTTGCTTTGAGAGAAATAAAAACCAACTCAAAAACTCATGGGAGATGTTATCGTGAAAGGAAAGAACGATATAAAAAAGGTTGCATCGTGAATTATGGAGGTCCGCGCAGTTGGTCGCCTCTTATCGCCTGCTCGAATAATATTTCACATGTGTATGCTGGGGTCAATCTAGGGTCAGTTAAGGTTATTCCAGATATTTTAGTTCGCTGAAGTGTTTTTTGTGTGCGTGTTTGAAATTTAAATCATCTGTAGATGCTTGGGTCAGAAAGTAATCAAACACTCTGGGTTTTGACAGATAACAAAATATCTACATTTGATAATTTCGCCCATCTCACTGGCTATTTTGTAAATTAATGTGGTATATGTAAAGGCTGGGTATGGTATACTATTCTAAGCAATAGCAAATATTGACTTAACATTATGAAATAAGTAATTGCCTTATATGCAAATTTCCAAATTTTAATGATCGAATGAAGTGAACATAATTGTCGAATTATGGAAAATGGCAAATATTTCGTAATGTACATATTATTCAGAATGAAAATAGCGAAACGCACAACAATTTTCGAAATAATTATTATCATAATATGTTTACAATTATATAGAAGTTATAACTATTGCATCATCAAGAAGCAAATTCTTTAAAAAAAATTTAAATCATTTATGTTTTAAGATAATTATACAATACAAACAGTATAATAAAAAAATTTATCGGGGGAATATGGCTACTTTCATTTCAACGTGAAAATATGCTAGACTTTATTACGTAACAAACTGTAGAATTTACAGAATTGTTTTTACAGTGTAGTATAATTTTAGTTACGTAATACGCGTTCGATTATATGCAATATTATGATTATGCAGTTACTCCTACTTAAGCAGGGGTTTTCTCTCTACGATTCCTTCGGTATCCTTAATCGATTGCAGTATACCCCTCCCCACCCCCCGCCTCTTATCCATAAGAATCCTTACTATTTCCTAATTTCCTCATAGGTTTCCACAATCTAAATAAATTTAGATCATATTTTCGTTTCTTTTTTATTTTGATATTGAATGAGTTTCAAACACGCAGAAAAATCCGAAACGAAATATTAAGATCTTATTTTAATAAGATTGAGGTTTCCACTGCAATCTTTTTCTTGTTGGGTAATAAAGACTGATTACATAGGACTAATTAAATATTAATTGTCCAAAGTGCCTCAGTACTGCCCCAAAATATCAAAATTGTCTACTTTGAATAACTTTTGATTTTATAATTCCGGTCAAGAACCGCTGTGTACTAAAGTGACGTTATTCAAATTTAATTTAGATTTTTATTATATGTAATTCTAATTCTGTATTTCCATTACATGGATCATTGAAAATTCAATCATTCTGACTAATTAATCGTACTTTATCACATCAATTATTGTATAATTACCTTTGTATAATTATGATATTATACATGTAATCCCAACATAATTATAACGAATTATATTATTTATAGTATGTATTGAGAGTATATAGGCCTATCAGTGAAGCAGATAAACATAACGATTAACCGAATAATTGCGATATTTTCAGTTTCAGTCTCTCAAACATTGCTCTTAGTTTTTGATACTCCTAAATAATATCGCCCTGGGCAGTTCAGAATTATGTTAATAGTCTTCAGATTTATTGGAACTGCCCAAAAATTGCATAATCCTTTCTATTATACACATACCTTAAAGTGATATGCTCACTCACTAAAACTTTTATTCTCAGAACCTGGAATTGTTTTTAGCTAATTTAATCTGTAATAATGTTGCAAACTCTCCTCAAAATTTAAGCCTTCAAATCCCCGTGGCGTGTATCAATAAATATCAGCGTTTGAAAGTCAAAAATACGACTCGTCGTTTAGTAAGACTGCCTTGTAAACACAAATTATAGGCTACAGAAAATTATAGATAACTGTTAAAGGGACAGTCTGAATTTTTTTTCTCAAATTTGTAAAAACTTTACACTAAAATCTGTAACTATGTGCCCTTTAATGTATCTGAAAGTTTTAACTAAAAAAATCCAGCCGTTAATTTTTAAACGCTAAAACATGCTAAAATTTTTAAAAACCTTACGTAAGGTTTTTAAGTGTGTTATGTTTTTTGGACGCTGATAGGAAACTACTGAACGGATTTGAGTAAAATAAACGCCTAATTGTAGAGAAATGTCCCTCTTGTGTATGTACAAGGTTTCAGCTAAAAATATTGAGCCATTTAAAGGGAAAACACCAAAACTAGATCAAATTGCTTGATTAACAATAAGTACTCCCTGTTTGTAATTAACCCTTTAAAACCAAATTCAGTTTGATCAAGAAGATATAGAGCATACTTTAAAAATACTCTCAGGTAGCATTTGCGATTTTTTGGATAATGGAAACTTTTAAAAAAAAAAAACAGAATGGCCCTTTAAGGTACGGTTATAATTAAAGGGATTTTGGGCAGTTCCAGTAAATCTGAATGTTATTTATATAAATTCAAGGCCAAAATCTCGAAATCCTCGAAAATTAAACATTCCCCTTTAACAGTAAAGTTATTATCTTTCATTTTCTGTATTGTCATGGTCTTACTAAACGACGAGTCGTATTTTTTTTACTTTCCGCGTAGAATTATTTCTCAATCCTGGTAAATGCTTTCTCGATCCTGGTGAATATTGTTTTGGTCATGGTGGAAGATTTTCTCTTTCCAAATACATGTACTAATATAATGCTTTCTCAATGCTAGAAGATTTTCATCATATAGGAATGCTTTTCCACCTTGATGAAATAGTTCTTTCCAAATTGCCCGGTCCTAAACAGAATATTATTGTTTTCTATCCTCGCCGTCCTATAATTTTCTCTGAACAACCCTTTTCTTTATCCTGAATTTGACCCTTTAAAGAGGTTGTAGGCTACTTTTCTGGGGTATGCGAAAACCATACAAACTCATTTTTTTCATAAGTAGGCCTAGACTTTTTTTTTTCCTTTATCATATTTTATGATGCAACATTTGCCATATTATAGGCCTATACTATCTGTATGACACGGTTTAGCCAATTCTTATCAACAAACGAAGTAAATTGTATAGTCAATGGGACGCAACTCTTTTATTTCAGTAGGTCTACCCTTACACTGCAAACTGTGGTTTGAACACCACATCACTAAGCTTTTAATACTAATGCAATATGTACATTATTTTTTTAAGCTTCAAGTAGGCCTATCATTTATAATATTTGTATTATGCCTAGCACAAGTATGAAAGTATTTAGATTATAAAGTATGACATAAAACTATTCCATATCTCTTGTTGCAGAAGACTACAGACAACAACTAATCGAAATTACCTCCCTTTGACCACATAGTCTTCAGTGCTATCATAGAACATGGTGCTATGTAAAATTTAAGTATCATCATCATATTTCTTTTAGTTGTTACTTGAAATTTTGAAAGTTTTTTCATCTGAAGTGGATAAATATCTTTTTAAATTTGTATTTTCGTTTCTGTTTTTATTTTTCAAACAATTTAGGTAGTCGAGATTCAAGGGAGATAACTGAATTGAATTAATTCTGACGAAATGTGTAAAGACTCTACCAGATAAAGCCGAATATTTCCTCAAAATGTGATGGCAAAGAATTAAATTGACATTTGATTAAATTGTAGCTAGCCAGATATTCCTTGACCAATTGAGGAAGGAAATGTGATTTGTAAGAGCTATTTTAAATGGGATTACTTTTTTCAAATGCTTGGCTACAGACCACAACAAATGCCCAGTGCAAGTGAGGAGTAATAATCCAAAATGTCTGTTTTCTTTAATGACCTCTACTGTTTAGCCAACTGAAAACTATTAATTTAGATTTTCCAAAGGCTAAATTTGATGTTGGTGAAACTGGAGTAGGGGCTTAATTTTTTGGACCGACAAACCACAAACCTGAAGGTAGCCTGTCAGTTTGATTCTAAGGCCTACTGCTAGGGGTTGCAACTGTAAGCATGGAAAAGAGCGCTGAAGAAATGCAGTGCTTTTTTAGTTAATAAAGTTTTATATTGCCTGGCGCATATTGAAAAATTTCTCTTTTTTAATTTTATATCGTATATTAACAAGGACCTAGATGTTGTACCTTGGCATTGTTGTACATAACCTTATATGAAAATATGAATAGATCTATCATTTTTAAATTTCAGTTGGTTGCATGAATAAATAAAATAATTTCAAAAATGATGCTTAAAGAACCAAGGCCAAGTAATATTTTCAAAAGATTTGCTAAAGTGGGTGTTGGCTCTGTTCTAATAGGAGAATTAGCACTTTGTGCATATTCATATTATCATTGGCGTAAAATGAACAATAGTCGAGGTAGGTGGTATGCTTTCTATGATATTTTCTACTTTATAAAGTAAGATGTATATTACTACCGTACTAGGATTCCTTGAAGGATCCGTCTAGCTGGTACTTGGCCTATCCTCATTGACTTTGATCTTTCATGGATTATATAATTATTAGCACAAATGCACAAGAAGTGTTCCAAGGCCCAAACTAAAAGGTACTGGTGGTGGTATGTTATTTCAATACTGAATACTGTTTCTATCTTTTTCAGAATACAGATATGTCATGTATCAAAGATATCCTAAAGTATTGAAAGGTCAGATTTTTCTTTCCGAATTAAAGGTCAATTCTGATTTTTTGAAAAAAGTTTCCATTATCAAAAAAATCGCAAATGCTACCTGAGAGTATTTTTAAAGTACGCTCATTGTATCTCTATATCTTCTTGATCAAACTGAATTTGGTTTTAAAGGGTTAATTACAAACAGGGAGTACTTATTGTTAATTATGCAATTTGACCTAGTTTTGGTGTTTGCCCTTTAAATGGCTCAATATTTCAAGCTGAAACCTTTTAAATACACAAGAGGGACATTTCTCTACAATAAGGCGTTTATTTTACTCAAATCCGTTCAACAGTTTCCTATCAGCGTCCAAAAAACATAACACACTTAAAAACCTTACCGTACGTAAAGTTTTTAAAAAATTTAGCATGTTTTTAGTGTTTAAGAATTAAAGGCTGGATTTTTTTAGTTAAAACTTTCAGATACATTAATGGGCACATAGTTACAGATTTTGGTGTAAAGTTTTCACAAATTTGAGCAAAAAAAATTTTGGACCTAAAAAAAATTCAGACTGTCCCTTTAAATCTTAAAAAAAGCATAAATGCTTCAAACTTTACACTGTATAAGATCCCTTTGCATTTAGAAATAAAAAAAAGTAGGCTTAGTGCCGTGGTCTTAGAAACTGCACACTGCATGGCATTTGTCCTGTCCATCCACAACAGCTTATATCGTTTGATTTGTATATTACAAGTACTTACATAAGCTTACATCAGTTGATCAATGAAGAATTATTGCACATTGATGTAAACAAACCTCTTTTTTTATTCATTCTATCATTTATTCTTTCTACAGGTTTTTATTGGACTTCTGAAAAGATGGGGTATAAAGGCATCAGAGAAGCTGATTATTACGAATGGGGAGTACATTTTAATAAGAAAGTAGAAAAAGTCTACTAATATGGTTGTGACTGCGTGAGAGATTTGCGTGATCATTGTGTTCAATTGACAGTGATGCATGTCACAGTAATCATGTAATACCTTGAAAAAGATTGGCCCAAACCTGTACAAGTGCTTCACAAAATTTTTGTGGCAGGTTTAATAAAATGTGATCAAGTGAACTTGTGAGTGATCATGTGTCTACCAAACTTGAAATCAAACAGTTAATATTTTAAGCTGTGTTTGAATAGACTTTACAAGTTTTTGACTTTTATGTATTATGGTCTGATTTTGTTATAATTTTCATTAAAGAACAATATTAGGTTTATTGTATAATTGGGAGACTGATATTCACATTATAGTAGTAACTACATAAGTGTTAGAATTATCCTACAGTGTCACCCCAACACCAGAACCAGACATCACCAAATTTGATATATTTGATGCATACAGTTAGCAATGAAAGAGCTAGGAAAAAAACTATTCTTTGTTCAGTAACCCCCTGGGAGTTACTCAATATTCTTCTGTGGGTAATTGACCCCACTTTGAACACCCCGGTTCTAAAGCAATGCGCTATGTTCATATCACCTGTTAATTATCTGAATGCAAAATAAGTAAAATATTTGAATGCTGTATGTAGTTTCAAAAGTTATCAAAAAAAATAAAGTCTAGTTTTTTCTGACTTTAGCAAAAATAAAAAAATAGCGATGGCCATCGTAATACGCCCACTTTTATAATGGCAGCCAATTTTTCTGCGGGGTGGTTGACAAGTCAGTAAATGAAAGATTTTGAGAATGACATTTTCTCTTATTACAGGAGTAATTTGAAAGTGTACAGTAATTAACAAGTTTTAACAAGGGCAATAACTCATAAAATATTTTGCAATGATTCTGATTTTCCATAGTTCATTATAAACACTTGAATCAAGTTTCATCAAAATCCTTAAAGAAACAAGCTACTAATCATGTCCACAACATATTTCTAAAATCAAGGGCAATAACCTATCAAACATGGTTTGATCTGTCTGATTTGACAGACAGGGGCATCTACAATATACACCTACATTAATGTGTGGGCGTATAAAAATGATGATATTATATTGTTTATTTTTCTTTTTCAAATTAAACAGTATGAAAAGAGAATTTGGATTAACAATAACTTTCAAAAAACAAACACACCTTTCAACTTCCTCTAATTGATTTATTTACTTCATACAATAACATAGAGGCACATTTCTCCCTGTCATAATGCCGCTGTCCTGGCAAAATTTCTCTCATTGCACACGTTTGGCCTGGCGTTTGCCCATCCGCAATTAGCCCATATAGGTGCAGAAAAGTAGGACGTAAAACTCCCGTCATTTCATTTTCATATCATTTCTCCCTGTCAAGAAAATATGTTTTTGCATTAACTCGAAACAGCTCATACACATTCAAAACAAACATTCACTGCCCATTTTATTTTCAAAAAGAAAAAAACAAATCATAAACTAAACAATCTAAACTTATTCTGTCCATTACTTATTCAAAAATAAAGTGGACTGTTTTGTTTTGTATTGAACACGGAGGAGTAAACATATCTTTGCTTGATTAGTGTTCAGCAAATAGCTGCTCTTTCAAATTGTTTTTCACAAATAGCATTTGTCTTGCAATTGTATTCTTTATTGTGTTCCACAAATTATGATCAGAAAGACATATGATGGTTCTAAACACTCGCATGATTCTATTACATTTATATAAATGGCAAATGAAACTATTATTATTTCGAGCACATCCAGGGCTGTTTTATACAAGGGCGTGGATTTAGAGGGGGGAACAGGGTTCTTGGTCCCCCCCATAATTTGATAAGATTTTTTGAAGAATCAAAATCGATCACATGAAAATCACAGTAGAAAGTTGCTATTATCAACTCAAACACCGAAAATATCTGTTAGAATACACAAAATTGACGCCATTTTCCATTTTTTCCTCTAGGGCGAGGACCTTATGTTTGGGCTTGCGGTTGCAGCGCTTCACGACGTACTTGGACTCAACAACCCATGCTGGTTGGTCCCCCCCCCCCCCCAAATTTTTTGACAAATCCACGCCCTTGGTTTTATAACAGTCTATTTTGATTTTAGTTTATATGCTACCCAATAAAGTATAAATAGTGCTTTTTTTTGGCTTTCAATTATTGTCCTATAGACACAAAATTTTTCACTAATACTGTTTCAAAATTATACTAGATAAAACATATTTCTAAATTCATAAATACCTTAAAGCGAAAAAACCTCTTAGAATGACAAAAAATTTAAGTATTCAACCTTGGCCAATAAGAGTATATATTCATCAAAAGTGACTACAGTATACAAACAGAATCAAATAAACCATAAAACTAAGTAATTTTCCATAAATTTACAGGTTATTATTGAAAAACATTAAATAAAACCTTACTATTTTGTATATCTTTTGCAATAATTAAGGTAGTTTTCTGGATTTATCAGATTATACAGGTAATCTGTTGTATAGTTATGACACCAGACAAGTTGCATAATGATTATAAACTAAGTTTGAGAATTTTGCTTTTTTTGAACATTCTAAGAGGTAGTATTTCTTTAAATCCTGCAGAAATATTTTCTCATTCATATTTTTTTAAAGCTATGGAAGTAATTATACCCACAATTATGTTTATTGCATCTGCCTGAAAGCTTCAATAATTTTATTTCCAATAAAACAAAGCAACATTAACAAACAAAAAGTCAAGCTAGTGGCAGTGACAGAATATTTTAATCATAAATAACTAAAAGAAATTTAAGAGGTTGGGCCTAATAACCTGATAAAAGAAAATCATTGGAACATAAAGCCAATATCTACCAAATGGTAATAGTATGCACTATGATAGACAGTGACTTGAATAAGTTCTTAATACTGACTTGGACAATATAGTAACATCAAAGATAGTGGACCACGGCCATATACGCCTAACGAAAAAGTCGAAGATGGAAAAAATTTAATCAGGAGAAAACTAAACTTTCTCAAACCTTTCGATTTAGGTCCAATAACATCCATTTTAAGTTTCATCAAAATCGGTTGAAAACTAAGAGAGTAATAGCATATTTCAGATTTGGGGCAAGGGCAATAACTCTGCTTCTAACGATCGAAAATAGCTCAAATTTGAACTTGATCTTCGTTTTATGAATATGTATACACATATCAAATTTCATTTGATTCCGTCAAAAACTCTAGTTTTTAGAGCGTTTACAAGCAAATGTTGATGGACGGACTGACGGATTTGGGGCAAGGGCAATAACTCTGCTTCTAACAATCGAAAATAGCTCAAATTCGAACTTGATCTTCGTTTTATGAATATGTATACACATATCAAATTTCATTTGATTCCGTCAAAAACTCTAGTTTTTAGAGCGTTTACGAGCAAATGTTGACGGACGGACGGACGGACCGACGGACGGACAGGGGTGACTACAATATACGTCCTCATAGAGAGATGAGGGCGTATAAAAATTGATATTTGTGATAAAATGGTTACAAATTTATACTATCTGGACAGCCTAAGCCTAAGAATCTAAGATACTATTTCAGGATATCTGATTTACCATGATTTATGAGTGAGTTTAAATCAATATCTCAGTGTCCAAAACTTGGCATGTATGAAATTTTACAGAAATTTTTTATGTATGAACTGAAATATTGGCATCTAAAGATATTTTCATTTTTATCTGTCAAGCAATACCAAATTATACCTTGACAGCATAAAGCACTTTTATTGAATCTTGGAAGTTAATAAATGTAGCGATATGATTGGATTCTATGCTAGCAAATACAGCCAATCAAAGATAGACTGAAATAATATAACTGTGCATGTAATTACTAGTCAAAGGCTATTATTGACTGAATTTACTATTGTAAAATCCAATCAAATTCATAAACTTTCATGATACAACAAAAGCGCCAAAATAACAAGGAAGATTTCACAACAACTAAATGACATTGTGAAAAATTTAAGATATTCTCAGAATTAATTTGCATTGATAAACATATTAGAGGATTGTACGTTTACATTTAATATGAACACACCCTCCTCAAGGAATTTCAAACAAATAAGATCGTGTAAGAAAATTTACTGTCTAAAAATCCTTTTGATGGTAGTATTAAAGGGATTGTAAAGTGATTTTCTAAACTTTATATATGTATCAGGGAAGTGATAGCATCAATTTGAGCCATTCCAATTTCCATTCCGACTTCTGTGGTTCTTGCAATTCCACTAAAACTAACTCATTTTATGACGTCACTGACAGTATAGATAGCATAGTAGCTTCTGGTAGATCACTGTCAGTGATGTCATAAATGCGTTAGTTTTAGTAGAAATTGCAAGAACCACAAACGTCGAAATGGAAATTGGAATGTCGCCAATACACATACATAGTTTAGAAAATCACTTTAAATCAAGTACCGGTACTAGATACTCAAATAAAGCACTGAATGAAACATTGTTGAAGCTCTTAGAATACTCTTGGTCTATCACTAATCACTACATCATGATCGAGAACTAGAACCTCCCATCTCATCTTTCATAAAATGTTTTTGTTGTGGCAATCTTATGGGCTCGTTATCTGATAGAGTCACTTGATGTATTCTATGATGAAATTTGTAACGAATAAATAACTTATTATCTTCACCAATACATGGATCGTAAAATCCAGGGAGATAACTCCTTGTTGAATTGTCTGTTAATATTAATTTTGATTCTTTAACTAACACTTGTACTGGTACAGTAACATCGATGTACAGTTCTGAACTTTCCGACGCTTCCAGATTTCCATACAGCGCTTGAATTATGATCAGACCATTTTTTCCATTTTCAACTTCCATACAGCGTTCAACGGTTTCTCTCATTAACTCAATAGCAGCTTCAGCTTCCTTTTTCCTCTCAGACAACTTCTCTGCATTTTCAGACCTCTTTCGTTCTATTTCTCTCTCTTTCTGGCGTTTAAGATATGGCAGGATTATCATTTTTCGAATTCCAAAATATGCAAGTGATGGCAGAATAGTTCCATAAAATAATGCAGATGGATTTAATTCCTCTGACAAATTAACTCGGAAATTAAAAGTCTGATTGCCTCTCAGTAGTCGAAATTTTACCACAACTCCAACAGGTATTCCTATCACCATTGTCGCTTTTAAAAAACTGAATTTAGTGATCTTTTTCTCCACACCATATTCTAACATATATCCATATGTACCAGCTCTAAATGCTCCACGAATTCTACCTTCATCCTCAGCCATCTTTCTTGTGTAACTTGCCAAAAGGAAACTGTTTTTGATGCCAATATGAACTGTAAATAATGCATGATTTTTTTCATTGCTGTAACTTATGGTAGTTGCTATTGATGAAGGTGCTAAAGCATTCCAAGTTATGCGACCTTGTAGATTTTTATCAAATTGGTAGGCTAATAGAGAAACAAGGGATGGTCTGAATCCCCCTCGCACTTGTTGCAATCCACCAGCGATGGTTAAAAAACAGGGGGGAGAAATCTGTCTGAAAAACTTGACACTTCCACTCATACGTCCACCAACACCTAATTCTAATTCAGCCCAACTTTTATCTGAGGTTAACCGTCGCCATGTTGTAACAAATATGCCATCACCAGTGCCGTTCTGGGTACTCAGCTCTCCACCAATTATGACAGTGTCTTTTACAGTTAATGGACATTCAACTGATTGTGATACACTCATGCCACTAATGTCGATTGATGTAGATGCAGTATAATAGTCATATTCTGTATCATACCTGTCAAACAGGTCTGTAGCATTGACAGTAACAGATATATTGCCTTTAGGATTGGTCCGTTGTTCCAGACGTCTCTCTTCTCTCTCTCTTTGAAGACGTTCATATTCAGCAATGATCTCTGCTGGAGATTTGGTCCTCGAAATGACTTCCAGATCTTCAGTCCTCAAACCACTTTCGCCATACATGTCGTATATTGCTCTTTTATGTTCGTCCTTCAGAACTTCATGAGCATGTTTTATTTTCGTAAACAGATTCTGGGCCAGTTTCTTTTTCCGGGGAGTATAATGCTTGTCAGGGTGGTATATTTTACTAAGCTGTCTAAATGCATTAGTGATTTCATCTTTAGTAGCTTCACGACTGACATTAAGCAGAGAATAGTAATCAGTTGTTAGTAATCTTTCATCGTCCTCGTCTCCGGGCGCAGACATTTTGGTTTTCTAAAATACTACCCGATTTTTCTTTCCGAAACGAAACAAAAATCTATTTCATCATCTTAGTTTTATATAATTCTACGCCTACATTACAATATTATGATGAAACTGTGAATCTTTTGCATTTTTTAGAATTAGGATCGTTCATTAAAAATAGGTGTTCAACTGACTAGTCGACCAATAATTTTCTTTTGTCTCAGAATCTGGAATTTTATAGCTATTCCAATCCATTACAATGTTCACAACCATAGCCGTAGGGGCCCACGACTCAACAAGGGGGCAGACCGACTTCTGCCCGAATTTTAGTAATGTTTTCCCATTGATTGCCCGATTTTTTGGAACTTTTTGCCCGAAAACATACTTTTTGGGGGGGCAGCTTCCCCCACCCCCCCCCCTACCCCCCTGTCGCCTACGCCTACGCCTATGTTCACAACTATCCCTCGAAATATAAGCCTTCAAATCCTTATGTAACCATAATTATGAGCGTTAGGAAGTCAAAATTACGACTCGTGTTTTAGTAAGACTATGCCTTAAATAGAAAACACAAATACAGAAAATGAAAGGTAAATGTTGGATAGGGTAGCGACCCTAAAAATGCTGAACATTCCCCTTTAAATTAAAAAAAAAAAATCATCTTGATAGGTCTAAGATTTCGCATTGTTTGTACTCTATCAAGGAAACATTCGTTATTTTCGTGGCCAGATTTTGGTTTTGAATAGCCTAGAAGTAAATAGTCTTTGAAAGTTATAAAAACAGCTCGAAAATTTCATAATTGGTTCAAATATTGTTTGAACTTAGAGCAGTTCTACTGCGGCTCTGAAGACTGAAGATTATTTACATATATCGATAGGCCTATATATTCATAAATACCTCAAACTAGAAATTAGACGTTCTGTTTGTATTGAAGGCCCAAATATTCAACATCAATAATTGCTTGTAAACGCTCTAAAAACTAGAATTTTTGATAAAATAAAATGAAATTCGGTATGTGTATGTGGAAAATCGCAAGCTTTTGCTGCCTAGTTTTTCTGACTCTCTCCCATTAATATCTGTCCAAATATCTATCAAAGGCTAGGAATTGAGTCAGCAAGTTTCGGACTAGAATATTCGGACTAGAATAATGTAGGCCTAAGTAAAATAAAATCACAATATTAATATGGAAGGCCATTCAAGACAAAAGTCTTCGTTTGTTATTAGTAACTGGAGCCGTCAATTTCTGATTTTTCATTCATATATAGTTGTTGCGTCCGTCAATTTCCGATTTTTGATTTTTGATTTTCTGACTTTCTCTGTCATTGCTTCGTTTCTCATGAACTTGTTAATTAGTAACTGTCTTCTTCTTCCATTTCTCGTGACATCGTTATTAATCTCCGGTTTATGAGTTATTGGAACATGCGTTATTGGCCATTTCGGATTAGTAGCTGGACGTGTTCTCAGAAATCAGTACTAGTCCGTTCGGGACTATATGCATATTTTATGACGACATCGAGGCGGGGTCAGATACGAAACGAAAAAGAACAATTTCAACATTAATACGACCTTCACATTTTGAGTAGATTTTAACAATTGATTCTTCAAGACCCACCCACCCGTCGCAATAATGTAAACATCGCCCGTCTCGGCTACTCCACATTTCAAACGCAGACAACCCTAAGGCTTTGAGATTGAGTTATGCGAAATTTGTCCTGGGGGACTGGACACACGTCCAGGAGGAAGGAAGGGTTTGACATGATAGCCTTTGTACCACCCCACAAATGCTCAAGAAGACAATTTTCAGAATTTGACGTCTGGAAACGCAAGCTCCAGATATTTTCCACCTATGGCTATATAAGGTTAGCCTATTTGTGTAAGTTTAGTATCAAGTATAGAGAATGCTGAAGATTAAACGCCTGAAATCATAATTTTTTAAATTTAATTTTGTTTGCACTTTGTAGGCCTAATAGGATTAAGAACATTGAAATAACTAACAAAAGTTATAGGCCAAACGTATGTTTGTTTCTGGTTTGTTTACCCAAAAGGTGAAGGTCTTATTAATGTTGAAATTGTTCTTTTTCGTTTCGTATCTGACCCCGCCTCGATGACGTCATAAAATATGCATACAGTCCCGAACGTACCAGTACTAATTTCTGAGAACGCGTCCAGCTACTAATCAGAAATGGCCAAGATAGCTACTATTAACGCATGTTCCAATAACTCATAAACCAGCGATTAACAACGATGTCACGAGAAATGGAAGAAGAAGACAGTTACTAATCAACAAGTTCACGAGAAAAGAAGCAATGACAGAGAAAGTTAAGAATCAAAAATCAGAAATTGACGAACCCAGCAACTATTAACGAATGAAAAATCAGAAATTGACGGCTCCAGTTACTATTAACAAACGAAGACTTTTGTCTTGAATGGCCTTCCATATTTTGATAGTTACTAATAAGTTTATGTCTGGTGAATCGCTTTATGCTCGGTGACGCAAGTTTTAAATCTCATATGTGAAACCTTTTGATCATTATTGTTCTGATATTTCTGAACTTAAAGGGAATGTTTGACTTTTTTGAGGTTAGAAAACTTAAATTATTGAAAATTATTGACCAAAATCTAAAGAAATGTGTACCTTACATTATTTATTGTGAGTTGCCGCTGATTTTCTAACGACTAAAAAGATTTATGTAAACGTATTAGAATTTATAGATTTTTATATATGATGTACGGATTAGACCGTGGTCACACATACGTACGTAAGTGTACGTAAATGTCCGTTTTTGTCTCTCCATCAGTTGAATACGTAACTTAATCAAATAAAACCTGTATAGTTTCGCATTCGTTTGACGTACACTATTTTGACGTACGTGTATGTGTAACCACGCCCTTAAAGCTAAATAAACCATTCCGACGTTCTGTGGTTCTTGCAACTCCACTAAAACTAACGCGTTTTATGACGTCACCCCCACTGATCTACCGGAAGCTACTGCAGATCAGTGTGGATGACGTCATAAAATGCGTAAGTTTAATCATAGAACTGTAGGTACAGTGTTACAGTTCTATGGTTTAATCATACAAAGTTTAGAAATCTTCTTTACAACGCCTTTAAAGCTAAGATTCCATATACGCGTCATGCGTTAAAAATCGAAATGGTTGGTTTTTGACGCATGACGGAGACCATTTGACAGATACCACTACCGCATATATATGAAATCATACCCTCTAAAAACAACCATTTCGATTTTTAACGCGTGACGGATGACGCATGACGGATCCATTTGACGCGTATTTGGAATCGTAACTTTATTTATTTTACTGGGGTCGTTGCTATTAGAAAAATAATCCCGAGCCTTAAATTCGGCAAGAAATGTCAGGAATTTGCGTTTCCAGGCATATATAATTCGAAATTTTTTCTTTATTATAGTCTCTATACAAATAAACCTTAAATTCATCAGGAAATCGTATATCAGGGAGTCAGATTCTCTAAATTTGCTCTAAATCGCGTTTCCAGGTGTCCGATAGGTGTTTTCGGTAGCAATAAAGGTATCGTCTAATTCTCAATATGTTCTAAGTTACATACTTCAGACCCATCAAATAATCTCGAACCTTAAATTCGCAGGGAAATGTCTGGAATTCGTGTTTAGGGGCGTCTAAATCTAAAATGTTCTAAACGAGATCTCTCAGACGATACCCTCGGTACCTGAGAAGCTTCTTAGACAATTTTAGACAATTTTAAAAAGTAGTATTTATATACAATCTAATTAAAATTAGATTATATTTCGTTTCAGTTATTTTTTTATTTTCGACTCATTGTATCTATGCATTGTGGGAGAACGAAACAGAAAGTAAAATATGACATGGCAGTCCAAATTATGACGTATTATGACGTATTCTATAATATACGAAACGCGCTTGTAAACGTTGTTCTGATTCCTTTCTTTGAAGAAAAAAAACAAAAACATTTAAAGAACAAACAAGGACATCGCGAATGCTTAATGCTATAATGATAAGTCAGCATCAATAAAAAATTACTAATAGTATATGCAAATCAGCATTGAATAGCCAATCAGAAATGATAGAAATGAAACCTAAATAAGAATGGTTAAAGTTGAAAAAGAGAATAAATATCTCGACACTTAATAGACATATTATTTCTGTATCTGACAGCTGAAAGAACAGTTTCAAGATGAAGCTTGTAATACTTCTCGCTATCGTGGCAACCATGGTATTGGTTTCTGAAGGTAAGGCGTTTTTGCATACTTGTCGGTGCTCCAGGGTGTGAAAAATATCTAGGAGCTGCGGTGGCTCGGTGTGTTGGAAGCTTGCTTTCTAAACTTCAGGTCCAAGGTCCAATCTCGGCATGGTTTGGGATACTTCTTTCCGATTTTTAACACTAGTTTTTGTTTGTCTGCCAGTGATGTTTAGGGGAATAAGACCCCCTGTGGGAGGTTCTTACAAGGACAAAGCATCTAGTTGTCCCATAAGCTATAGACTGTACTCGTTTAAGATCCCTCGACAGTAAATTAAAGTGATATCACCTCTTAGAATGAACCGAAAAAAATAAGTTCTCAAACTTGGTCAATAAGAGTATATTCAACAAATTCATCATCCAACTTATACAAACAGAATCAAATAAACACATAAATCTATGTAAATTTCCAAACTATTACAGATTATCATTGAAAAACGCTTAAAATTTGAGTAAGCGTTTTTCAATTATTGTATATTAACATAATTTTCTGGATTTCTCAGATTATTTAGCTAATTTGTTGCATAGTTATGCCACTAGGTAAGTCCCCTGATGAATATATATTACTATTGACCAAGTTTGAAAATTTAGATTTTTTGATCATTATAAGAGGTTGTATTCCTTTAAGAGTAGGCAAATTACGCTGTTCTGGCAAAAACCTCTTTTATTCTGTAATACTTTTTTGTACGATCGGTTATACTTTCATGTTGTTATTATATGGATTGTAATTTTTAGCAAAGAAACTTGGCGAAAGAGATAACATTGAGACAGACACCGGCCGGATTGATAGTATATTCAAAAGGTAGGATGATTTTTATTTATATTTAGGGATGAATTTCTGTAGCTATTCCTTACCTATCAAAATCTTTGAACCTTTGATATATTTTTAGATTCAAGGGTTCAGACCCTTGTGGTCAATTTGCTGATCTATGGATCTTTGGGACCTGTTTTGTCTATACATAATTATGATAGTCAAAAATACGACGCGTATTTTAGAGAGACTATACCTATACCTGATATAGACATATTATATTGAAATAGGAGAAATATTTTCGATGCATTTCTGGTAGTTTTTGAATGTCCTTGATATATTCAAGATCTCAATCGTGTCGAGTGTCGAAAAGAGACTTGGATGTGTTGATTCTGGAGAATCTACAACACGATCTTATACTCTTTTTACACTTGTCTAGGCCCCGATAAAAAGAGCCTGGCCAGGATCGATGGACCAATCCAGATCTGGTCCACCTCTAATTATTGCGGTGCCAGGCTCTGATCTGAATTGGCTCGCTTTATTCCGTTTACACTAGTAAAATTGAAGTGGGTTAGGCACCAATCACATTATCGGATCATTAAGGGATATTAATGTACACTCTGGCGACATTAAGTTCTGAATCGCATTTCGCCTATTATTCTCTTAATTGAAATATTAACCTGAAAAGAGTTCTGAGAGTCTTACATTGTCTTTTATTTATTTGAAAATAAGATTTTACAGATGGAAAATTTCAATCTGAAATGTGCTTCATTTTCACTTGACATTTCTGGGAGGGAAGTGTAGGACTACTTATTTCATATTGAAAACTTAAAACTTATAGTTTCAAGACACATGGCATGCAAATGATAAAAACATTTTGAATGTTTGTGACATGGGAGAAAAATTCAATTCAGACCTCAATGTGGCCAGAGAGTAGTCCAAGTTATTGTGACAACAAACACTGGTCATGTATGTAAAAGTAAGAATTTATAAATGATATTCATATTTGGGAAGTTCCAGTAAATCTGAAATCTATTTTCATAAATTCAAGTCCCAAATTGATCCTTGAAAATGCTGAACATTCCCTTTTAAAACCGAATTTTATTTTGTAGGAGAGAAAAAAGAAGTGGATGTGCCGATTTTACAGAAAGCTGTCGGACTGTCACATGCTGTGCGGGACTGTTTTGTGGCTTTCATTCTAGCATATGTCTTAAATAAAGTGATATAATTAAGTGAATTTGTCTTTCCATCCTGTGCCTTTCCTCCGTCTTTCAAACGATGTTTTGAAACCCCCGTCATCTGAGACTTTATATTTGCGAATTGAAATGCACGTTTTTCTGATGCAGGCTGCAATTAAAAGTTGGAATGTTTTTGTAACGAAATGAAACAATAAAAAAATCTCGTTCACAAGAAAGACCAATGGCGTAGCCAGGTTTTCGAAACTGGGGGTGCAATGGTTAAGATGAACCGACAGAATATATTGACATTGCGAGCGGAGCGAATAATGGGTGGGGCCTAGGGACTTGATGGGGGTCCAGGGGGTGAAGCCCCCGTAAGCTCTGAAATTTTAGCTATTCAACACACTGAGGAAGGCTAATTGAAGCTATACTTCACCGACGACACCTTTTCAACGGATATCAATAATGGTGGTGCCATTGCTCCTTTTTAAACAGTGGATCCCTGAACCGCCTAAACGTACAATTAACCACCAAAAACGAGTTAATTGCTGACAAAGATCGAGAAGTAACATATTATCGATTTTTAAATTTTGAAATTTAACATGGACAGCTGTTGTAACTACTTGTAGTTTGAATAATTGAAATCTAGACCGACAATTTGACTCAGACGAAATAATACAGAGAGACTGGATGTTCCGGTCTAATTACGTCGCTTATGAAGATAATTAAATTATATGATTTATTATGGTTTCTTGCAGAAAGCGGGTGTTAAGTGCGTCGTTAATATTCAACGTATGCATGTCAGTCTTATGTTATTATTCCCTACCTTACATGTACAGTTCTATGTTAGCATACAATATAAAACAAACATGCAACCGATAATAAAGCCACCACAATCAGAATTGCCAGCAAACATATCATTTTATTACAACAACCACAACCAAATAGACCAGGGTATCCTTGCACGAAGCCTTCGTTAGCTATGGGTGCCCGTTAGTTACGGCTAAAGTCCCCCATAACTTACGCATGGTCCCGACTGCCCGTAACTTACTACGTAAATTTTCAAAATGCTTTTAAATTGTCTAAAAATATAAAAATATTAGTAAATTGTATTAATCAAAAGCTATCAAACATGTATATATCATTTTCTCCATTTTCCGTTTATTTAAATATTCATGTTCATGTTGCTATTTTTTTTAATGCGAGACAAACTTCTGACAAACGTTATTTTGAGAATCTATGAAAGCAGATATGCAAAAGACGTTGCAAAAGAAAAAGGTCAGCTTTGATTGAATCCAACAAAAGTAATATATAAATTGCTAAATCTATATAGAGATAGCTTGCCTGGCAAGTTAATGTACGCCCATAGGCAGCTGTCTAAAATGATGTTTAATACAAATTTTCTCATATTAAAAAAAAAAACTTTAAAAGAATACTATCTCTTATAACCTTGGTTCCCAACCTTTTGTACCCTTCGAACCCCAATTTTTTTTTAACGCAATCTCCTTGTACCGCTGCGGATACCGTAATTAACAAAAAGAGCCAACATGAAAGTCATGCATGTTAAGTTAAACTGTAAAGCATTGGACAATTTAAAAGACAATAAAAAAAAATTCATGAAAATCCATCCAGCATTTTTTGAGAAATCGTCCCTTAAAGAGTGCATTTTCACCTGCCTGAGAAAAACTAATCAGTGGAAATAACGGTCTTTTCCAAGTCCTCTTCGTTAATTTTTGTATTGGTCCGTATACAGTTGACTTTCCAGTTGAATTATAACACAAACACAGATAAATGCTATATATTTTATTTTAAACCAAAATCAACCAGTGATATATGGTGATTTAGTTTAACAAAAATATGTGTGCTAGGCCTAATACATGATTCATTTTAGGTAATCTATACAGTAAATTACCAATTATTCTAACACTTATGGTTTGAATTTTTCAACAAAAAAAGAATTGACTGTTGAATAACACGATATACATAATGTTATAATTCGAACTGTATTAATCGAACTTAATGCACACATAACTTTGTTAGACTGTAGAGGTTTTCGGATTAACACAGTTTATCTGCCAACATGAAGCCAGACCTCTGTTTACGAATGCCATAATTTTTATGCCATTTAGATAGAGATTTCAACTCCGTATTAAACATAAGACAAGTACCATATTTAGTCAGGTATAGACTCTTGCATTCTGTTATCTGTTGACACAAATCCTGACAAGCTTGTAAAGTGGTATCGCTAGAAGTTAAAATGATTGGTTTGGGAAAAAGATAACATGTCGTCTCCTCCCAGCCACCACTACCATGTCTGTCGAATCTGTAAGCGCTGCATCCGGTTCGCATCTTACACCTTCTCTCACATTCTTCTACCGATTGTTCTTCATTATATACAAATTCTAAAATTTCTACACCCATTGATATCCCCTTAATATAAGAGAAGCACTCTGAAATATAAATTATACATTCTAATTTAATAATTGTCACAACATGCAAAATTCGCAAAACCTTACTCTTTGACCATATGAATCGCATTTTTTATAAATTAAAAAGTCGATGCGAAATAAAGGTCTACTTAACGTGAAACTTATGAAACTTAGGCTCATATTTCTGTGAGCCGGCAGCCATTCTGAGTGCATTACATGTATATGTCCAAATATTGCAATTTTCAAGTAAAGAAGTTTTAGCGACACCCACACCAAATGCCCCACCCACTTCCCAAATACGTCAGTGCATAACTTAATGTTCTAGAGAAACAAGGATGCCCTTTTTTGCAACGTAAATGTAAAACCATACAACTAAGGTAACTCTATTTTAAAACGAAGCAGACCAGGCTTACTCTTTCGAAACACCTGATGGTACTTCTCGTATGGGAAGTCCACTACTATATAATTATTGCACCAGATTTTTTCATGCTCTGGACGAGATTTTTGATTAACGGAATTGTTTTACTTGTACGGATTTTTATTATTACTGCTAGTCAATTGAGAAATAAAATAAAGAATCAAAGTAGTCAATAACAATATTTCAACTTAATTTTAACTTACTATTATCGCTCCTTACATCTGTAGAATTGACCCTGAGTAACGCACCAACACACAGTAGAACTAGCACCAGCATCAAATCACATTTAACAACCATTTTGACTAGTTGGCAATTGATATGATTATTGAAGATAGCAAGTGGGTAGACTATACATAGGAGACCAGAGAAACGTGGAACGAGTTGATTGCGTGGCATGATATAATTGCATCAACTGGCTCACTCTGTCGACTAATTACATTTGAATATATTTTATACAGATACACTCATCTTCTAGAAATGAAATGAATGGAGTTTTACGTCCTGCTTTTCTGCACCTGTATGGGCTAATTTGAGGAGCTTATCAATTCAAAAAATCAAAACTGTAGTAAAAGTGAGATGCTTTAGAAACACCACTGCCTCTATACGGGCTCAAGGTTCAGACAGGAGTTTCTTTGAATACGTTGGGTCGAATTCCACCTTTACAAGGATAACAACTTATCTCCCAGCTGGTCCTTGGCCAAACCTCTTGGTATTGATCTTTCCCGGATTATCCGTACCCATTTACAGCTGGGTTGACTGGAATTATAAGTGAAGATGACTTATTCAAGGTCATCGGACTTTCACACCCTGATCGAGAACCGAACTCTCAAACATAACGACCACCATTTCCTAGTATCCATCAAATGACGTCATGTTTGTAAAGAACGCTGCGCTAACCACTGTGCCATAGAACCTCACAAAAACCTCACAGAAACCTTTTCGGCCAATGTTAATCTATCGCAGTGATCTTATTGTCACTTTTACCAGGAATAATTTTGACCTTTTTTCTTTTGGGTTGAGGTGATCAAGTTTGTCAGGTTGACTATAACTCGTTACTAAGCATTCGGTTTCGAACGCACTGCTTTGTTTTCGGAACTTTTCTTTCTTTTTCTTCAAATTCTGTTCATAGTGCCCAGCCACTTGATTTAACATTTCTAATGTTCATATTTTCATAACCTTTTTGTAAGTGCCTTGTGATTTATGAAAGATTTCCAGGATGACTCACTGCTCAGCGCCGTTGTGGTACGGATCTAGTTCATTTTAAAGTCATACGATTTTTATTAAACATATATTTGGGGAAAACAAGCTAAGGCTTATGTTAAGCTGTGTTCACACTATTGATTTTCCTCTATAGATCTGACAAAAATCTGAAGTGTGAACACTTAAATCTATAGACTTCTGTATAATGCGATGTCGATGACTTCAAACATGTTTGATATTGACTTCATCTTTGTCCTAATGTCGAACGAACAGTCATCTCTGATTGGCTTTTGCGATCACGTGACGTTTCTAAAAGATAGCTGCACCAAAATGCGGAAAAGACGACAGTGTCTATAGATTTTAATCTACAGTCAGAACGACTTTCAGATTATAGGTCGTCAGACAAAAGTCTATATACAAAAACCTATAGTGTGAACCTAGCTTAAGACTACACTATATCACAATTGCACAATCGTCAACTTAATTTGCTGACTTATCGTATTATAGGTCATAATAATTTCTACACCAGATGGTCATAATTTGAAACATTGTTACTGAAAGTTAAAATAAAAATGCTGATGTAGGTAAGTTAAATACATCGTATAGGCCAACACGCCATTGTCAAGCATTTTCTTCTGTTGACGACAACACTGTATTTGACTGAGTTTGTTTACTTGTACGATACCTCTATATTTACATTAACAGTAATAAAATCATTTTAACAACTTTTTAATTCGAACACAAGTACCAGTGAAACGAAACTACGGGCCATTCTACGAGCAAATAACAGACACGAAATTAATAGACCAACATAGAATTCATGCGTCAGACTAAATCAGTCGGTTAAGAAAGGTAGTTCGGCTATAGCTACGCCTTCAACATGTATTCGTGTCTGATTTTGTTAGCTAGGTCAGCCAATCAGTGTCGTATGAGGTAATTGTGGACAGGATAGCTTAATTTTACATTGAGTCTGAAGACCCCGACTAACACCATATGAATCGGGAAATTGAGACTCAAACAGGGGCGTCCCTGGCCTCAAATGATATTCGGTCTATAAATATAGTGTCAAGTGAATGGATGATATAATAAGAAAATCACATTAATGTTATTGCATAAATGTTTGGGACAGGCTAAGTGTTAAAAGCTCTGTGCGCTCAATAGCCTCTATCACCTAGTCTCCGTTTGTCTACGTATGTATAGCTTCGTCGTGGATAGGTAAAACTAAAGAGGAAAATCATCACATTAATGTTATTGCATAAATGTTTGGGACAGGCTAAGTGTTAAAATATGTTACAATTAAACAATGATTAAACTAACTATATACAGATGAGATAAGAGCGAATTGGGCAGCTCTATGCGCTCAATAGCCTCTATCACCTAGTCTCCGTTTGTCTACGAATGTATAGCTTCGTTGTAGATAGGTAAAACTAAAGAGGAAAACCTAGAATGTATATACATATATATCTGTGGTAATATCAATAAGATAAAAATGTTTAAAATAATAAAAAAAATCCATATTTACAATAAACTGTACATCTGCAACAGGTAGTTAAAAAATAAAAACAATTCTTGGCAAATTCTTAAGAAAGCCTATTTATGATATGTTATAGGTTACTAAAACTCGTAAGAGTAGACCTCGGAATCGAAGTTTTGAGGTTCGAGTGATGTCAGAAATTCTATTAAAACTTGTTTTCGGAAATTTGGGCCAAAACTAGAGGCAAAAAAAGATGCAAATTTGGGTCAAATTTCGGAAAAAACACAAACTTCTAGGGCCTGTAACTATGGAACAACAAGAGTTACAACACTCTAGTTTGGCTTGACAATAAGAGCAACAGGTTGTCTATCTACCTTTCAAAGGACAACTTTCTCTGACTTACGGTTCGCCGGCAATCGCCATTTGAACCAGGGCTTGCCAGGCAAGGTAACATACGCCCACTGGCAGATGTCGGAAATGATCATATTTTAATCAACGATAATACAAATTTCATCTAAAGAATAAAAAGTCAAGAGCAATAACTCAAAAACTGTTCATCGAAAATGCCTCATGTTTGAACTTGACCGAGATCTTATCAATTCCAGTGATCACACCAAGTTTCATCAGAATCAGTTTAACTTCTATGGTGCTCACAAAACTATTTTTGATGCGTTTTGGCAAAGTCAAGGGCAATAACTCAAAAATTGTTCATCCAAAATTCGTCAAATTTGAACTTAACCAAGATCTTATCAATCTCAATGATCATACCAAGTTTCATTAAAATCAGATGAAAACTGTAGTCTTTAGACTATTCACAAACTAAATTTGAAGCGTTTTTACAAAGTCAAGGGCAATAACTCAAGAACCGTTCATCAAAAATACGTCAAATTTCAACTTGACCAAGATCTTATCAATCTGAAGGAGCATACAAAAATTCATCAAAATCAGATAAAAACTGTAGTCTCTAGAGTGGTCACGAACTAAATTTGACGCATTTTTACAAAGTCAAGGGCAATAACTCAAAAACCGCTCATAGAAAATGCGTCAAATTTGAACTTGACCGAGATCTTATCAATCTGAAGGAGCATACCACGTTTCATTAAAATCAGATGGAAACTGTAGTCTCTAGAGTAAAGTAAATTTGACGCGTTTTATCAAAGTCAAGGGCAATAACTTAAAAACCGTTAATCGAAAATACGTCAAATTCGAACTTGACCGAGATCTTATCAATCTGAAGGAGCATACCAAGTTTCATTAAAATCAGATAAAAACTGTAGTCTCTAGAGTGCTCACGAACTAAATTTGACGCGTTTTTCCAAAGTCAAGGGCAATAACTCAAAAACCGTTCATAGGAAATACGTCAAATTCAAACTTGACCGAGATCTTATCAATCTAAAGGAGCATACCAAGTTTCATTAAAATCAGATGAAAACTGTAGTCTCTAGAGTGCTCACGAACTAAATTTGACGCGTTTTTACAAAGTCAAGGGCAATAACTCAAAAAACGTTCATCGAAAATATGTCAAATTCGAACTTGACCGAGATCTTATCAATCTGAAGGAGCATACCAAGTTTCATTAAAATCAGATGAAAACTGTAGTCTCTATAGTGCTCACAAGAAATGTTGACGGACGGACCGACGGACGGACGGACGGACCGACGGACAGGGGCGACGACAATATACGACCACATATTCATGTGGGCGTATAAAAAGAGGTAAAATGGCCAAAACTTTGTCAAAATCGGCGAATTTTTATCGTTTTGGTCAGGAAAATTTTAAAAATCGACTTTTTCAATTTAAAATTTATTTTTTGCTTTATTGGTCGGAATCGAAGTTTTGAGGTTCGAGGGATGTCAGAAATTCGATTCAAACTTGTTTTCGGAAATTTGGGCCAATACTAGAGGCAAAAAAAGATGCAAATTTGGGCCAAATTTCAGAAAAAAACACAAACTTCTAGGGCCTGTAACTATGGAACTACAAGATTTAAAACACTCTAGTTTGGCTTGACAATAAGAGCAACAGGTTGTCTATCTACCTTTCAAAGGACAACTTTCTCCGACTTACGGTTCGCCGGCAATCGCGATTTGAAAAAGAGGTAAAATGGCCAAAACTTTGTCAAAATCGGCGAATTTTTATCGTTTTGGTCAGGAAAATTTTAAAAATCGACTTTTTGAATTTAAAATTTTTTTTTTGCTTTTTTGGTCGGAATCGAAGTTTTGAGGTTCGAGGGATGTCAGATATTCGATTCAAACTTGTTTTCGGAAATTTGGGCCAAAACTAGAGGCAAAAAACAGAAGCAAATTTGGGCCAAATTTCGGAAAAAACACAAACTTCTAGGGCCTGTAACTATGGAACTACAAGAGATAAAACACTCTAGTTTGGCTTGACAATAAGAGCAACAGGTTGTCTATCTACCTTTCAAAGGACAACTTTCTCCGACTTACGTTTCGCCGACAATCGCGATTTGACAAAGAGGTAAAATGGCCAAAACTTTGTCAAAATCGGCGAATTTTTATCGTTTTAGTCAGGAAAATTTTAAAAATCGACTTTTTCAATTTAAAATTTATTTTTTGCTTTATTGGTCGGAATCGAAGTTTTGAGGTTCGAGGGATGTCAGAAATTCGATTCAAACTTGTTTTCGGAAATTTGGGCCAATACTAGAGGCAAAAAAAGATGCAAATTTGGGCCAAGTTTCAGAAAAAAACACAAACTTCTAGGGCCTGTAACTATGGAACTACAAGATTTAAAACACTCTAGTTTGGCTTGACAATAAGAGCAACAGGTTGTCTATCTTCCTTCCAAAGGACAACTTTCTCCGACTTACGGTTCGCCGGCAATTGCGATTTGAAAAAGAGGTAAAATGGCCAAAACTTTGTCAAAATCGGCGAATTTTTATCGTTTTGGTCAGGAAAATTTTAAAAATCGACTTTTTCAATTTAAAATTTTTTTTTTGCTTTTTTGGTCGGAATCGAAGTTTTGAGGTTCGAGGGATGTCAGAAATTCGATTCAAACTTGTTTTCGGAAATTTGGGCCAAAACTAGAGGCAAAAAAAAGAAGCAAATTTGGGCCAAATTTCGGAAAAAAACACAAACTTCTAGGGCCTGTAACTATGGAACTACAAGAGATAAAACACTCTAGTTTGGCTTGACAATAAGAGCAACAGGTTGTCTATCTACCTTTCAAAGGACAACTTTCTCCGACTTACGGTTCGCCGGCAATCGCGATTTGAAAAAGAGGTAAAATGGCCAAAACTTTGTCAAAATCGGCGAATTTTTATCGTTTTGGTCAGGAAAATTTTAAAAATCGACTTTTTCAATTTAAAATTTTTTTTTTGCTTTTTTGGTCGGAATCGAAGTTTTGAGGTTCGAGGGATGTCAGATATTCGATTCAAACTTGTTTTCGGAAATTTGGGCCAAAACTAGAGGCAAAAAACAGAAGCAAATTTGGGCCAAATTTCGGAAAAAACACAAACTTCTAGGGCCTGTAACTATGGAACTACAAGAGATAAAACACTCTAGTTTGGCTTGACAATAAGAGCAACAGGTTGTCTATCTACCTTTCAAAGGACAACTTTCTCCGACTTACGTTTCGCCGACAATCGCGATTTGACAAAGAGGTAAAATGGCCAAAACTTTGTCAAAATCGGCGAATTTTTATCGTTTTAGTCAGGAAAATTTTAAAAATCGACTTTTTCAATTTAAAATTTATTTTTTGCTTTATTGGTCGGAATCGAAGTTTTGAGGTTCGAGGGATGTCAGAAATTCGATTCAAACTTGTTTTCGGAAATTTGGGCCAATACTAGAGGCAAAAAAAGATGCAAATTTGGGCCAAATTTCAGAAAAAAACACAAACTTCTAGGGCCTGTAACTATGGAACTACAAGATTTAAAACACTCTAGTTTGGCTTGACAATAAGAGCAACAGGTTGTCTATCTTCCTTCCAAAGGACAACTTTCTCCGACTTACGGTTCGCCGGCAATCGCGATTTGAAAAAGAGGTAAAATGGCCAAAACTTTGTCAAAATCGGCGAATTTTTATCGTTTTGGTCAGGAAAATTTTAAAAATCGACTTTTTCAATTTAAAATTTTTTTTTTGCTTTTTTGGTCGGAATCGAAGTTTTGAGGTTCGAGGGATGTCAGAAATTCGATTCAAACTTGTTTTCGGAAATTTGGGCCAAAACTAGAGGCAAAAAAAAGAAGCAAATTTGGGCCAAATTTCGGAAAAAAACACAAACTTCTAGGGCCTGTAACTATGGAACTACAAGAGATAAAACACTCTAGTTTGGCTTGACAATAAGAGCAACAGGTTGTCTATCTACCTTTCAAAGGACAACTTTCTCCGACTTACGGTTCGCCGGCAATCGCGATTTGAAAAAGAGGTAAAATGGCCAAAACTTTGTCAAAATCGGCGAATTTTTATCGTTTTGGTCAGGAAAATTTTAAAAATCGACTTTTTCAATTTAAAATTTTTTTTTTTGCTTTTTTGGTCGGAATCGAAGTTTTGAGGTTCGAGGGATGTCAGAAATTCGATTCAAACTTGTTTTCGGAAATTTGGGCCAAAACTAGAGGCAAAAAAAGAAGCAAATTTGGGCCAAATTTCGGAAAAAACACAAACTTATAGGGCCTGTAACTATGGAACTACAAGAGATAAAACACTCTAGTTTGGCTTGACAATAAGAGCAACAGGTTATCTATCTACCTTCCAAAGGACAACTTTCTCCGACTTACGGTTCGCCGGCAATCGCGATTTGAAAAAGAGGTAAAATGGCCAAAACTTTGTCAAAATCGGCGAATTTTTATCGTTTTGGTCAGGAAAATTTTAAAAATCGACTTTTTCAATTTAAAATTTTTTTTTTGCTTTTTTGGTCGGAATCGAAGTTTTGAGGTTCGAGGGATGTCAGAAATTCGATTCAAACTTGTTTTCGGAAATTTGGGCCAAAACTAGAGGCAAAAAAAAGAAGCAAATTTGGGCCAAATTTCGGAAAAAACACAAACTTCTAGGGCCTGTAACTATGGAACTACAAGAGATAAAACACTCTAGTTTGGCTTGACAATAAGAGCAACAGGTTGTCTATCTACCTTCCAAAGGACAACTTTCTCCGACTTACGGTTCGCCGGCAATCGCGATTTGAAAAAGAGGTAAAATGGCCAAAACTTTGTCAAAATCGGCGAATTTTTATCGTTTTGGTCAGGAAAATTTTAAAAATCGACTTTTTCAATTTAAAATTTTTTTTTTGCTTTTTTGGTCGGAATCGAAGTTTTGAGGTTCGAGGGATGTCAGAAATTCGATTCAAACTTGTTTTCGGAAATTTGGGCCAAAACTAGAGGCAAAAAAAGAAGCAAATTTGGGCCAAATTTCGGAAAAAACACAAACTTCTAGGGCCTGTAACTATGGAACTACAAGAGATAAAACACTCTAGTTTGGCTTGACAATAAGAGCAACAGGTTGTCTATCTACCTTTCAAAGGACAACTTTCTCCGACTTACGGTTCGCCGGCAATCGCGATTTGAAAAAGAGGTAAAATGGCCAAAACTTTGTCAAAATCGGCGAATTTTTATCGTTTTGGTCAAAAAATTTAAAAAATCGACTTTTTCAATTTAAAATTTTTTTTTTGGGTTTTTTGCTTTTTTGGTCGGAATCGAAGTTTTGAGGTTCGAGGGATGTCAGAAATTCGATTCAAACTTGTTTTCGGAAATTTGGGCCAAAACTAGAGGCAAAAAAAAGAAGCAAATTTGGGCCAAATTTCGGAAAAAACACAAACTTCTAGGGCCTGTAACTATTAAACTACAAGAGATAAAACACTCTAGTTTGGCTTGACAATAAGAGCAACAGGTTGTCTATCTACCTTTCAAAGGACAACTTTCTCCGACTTACGGTTCGCCGGCAATCGCGATTTGAAAAAGAGGTAAAATGGCCAAAACTTTGTCAAAATCGGCGAATTTTTATCGTTTTGGTCAGGAAAATTTTAAAAATCGACTTTTTCAATTTAAAATTTTTTTTTTTGCTTTTTTGGTCGGAATCGAAGTTTTGAGGTTCGAGGGATGTCAGAAATTCGATTCAAACTTGTTTTCGGAAATTTGGGCCAAAACTAGAGGCAAAAAAAGAAGCAAATTTGGGCCAAATTTCGGAAAAAACACAAACTTCTAGGGCCTGTAACTATGGAACTACAAGAGATAAAACACTCTAGTTTGGCTTGACAATAAGAGCAACAGGTTGTCTATCTACCTTTCAAAGGACAACTTTCTCCGACTTACGGTTCGCCGGCAATCGCGATTTGAAAAAGAGGTAAAATGGCCAAAACTTTGTCAAAATCGGCGAATTTTTATCGTTTTGGTCAGGAAAATTTTAAAAATCGACTTTTTCAATTTAAAATTTTTTTTTTGCTTTTTTGGTCGGAATCGAAGTTTTGAGGTTCGAGGGATGTCAGAAATTCGATTCAAACTTGTTTTCGGAAATTTGGGCCAAAACTAGAGGCAAAAAAAGAAGCAAATTTGGGCCAAATTTCGGAAAAAACACAAACTTCTAGGGCCTGTAACTATGGAACTACAAGAGATAAAACACTCTAGTTTGGCTTGACAATAAGAGCAACAGGTTGTCTATCTTCATTTCAAAGGACAACTTTCTCCGACTTACGGTTCGCCGGCAATCGCGATTTGAAAAAGAGGTAAAATGGCCAAAACTTTGTCAAAATCGGCGAATTTTTATCGTTTTGCTCAGGAAAATTTTAAAAATCGACTTTTTCAATTTAAAATTTTTTTTTTGCTTTTTTGGTCGGAATCGAAGTTTTGAGGTTCGAGGGATGTCAGAAATTCGATTCAAACTTGTTTTCGGAAATTTGGGCCAAAACTAGAGGCAAAAAAAGAAGCAAATTTGGGCCAAATTTCGGAAAAAACACAAACTTCTAGGGCCTGTAACTATGGAACTACAAGAGATAAAACACTCTAGTTTGGCTTGACAATAAGAGCAACAGGTTGTCTATCTACCTTTCAAAGGACAACTTTCTCCGACTTACGGTTCGCCGGCAATCGCGATTTGAAAAAGAGGTAAAATGGCCAAAACTTTGTCAAAATCGGCGAATTTTTATCGTTTTGCTCAGGAAAATTTTAAAAATCGACTTTTTCAATTTAAAATTTTTTTTTTTGCTTTTTTGGTCGGAATCGAAGTTTTGAGGTTCGAGGGATGTCAGAAATTCGATTCAAACTTGTTTTCGGAAATTTGGGCCAAAACTAGAGGCAAAAAAAGAAGCAAATTTGGGCCAAATTTCGGAAAAAACACAAACTTCTAGGGCCTGTAACTATGGAACTACAAGAGATAAAACACTCTAGTTTGGCTTGACAATAAGAGCAACAGGTTGTCTATCTACCTTTCAAAGGACAACTTTCTCCGACTTACGGTTCGCCGGCAATCCCGATTTGAAAAAGAGGTAAAATGGCCAAAACTTTGTCAAAATCGGCGAATTTTTATCGTTTTGGTCAGGAAAATTTTAAAAATCGACTTTTTCAATTTAAAATTTTTTTTTTGCTTTTTTGGTCGGAATCGAAGTTTTGAGGTTCGAGGGATGTCAGAAATTCGATTCAAACTTGTTTTCGGAAATTTGGGCCAAAACTAGAGGCAAAAAAAGAAGCAAATTTGGGCCAAATTTCGGAAAAACACAAACTTCTAGGGCCTGTAACTATGGAACTACAAGCAGATAAAACACTCTAGTTTGGCTTGACAATAAGAGCAACAGGTTGTCTATCTACCTTTCAAAGGACAACTTTCTCCGACTTACGGTTCGCCGGCAATCGCGATTTGAAAAAGAGGTAAAAATGGCCAAAACTTTGTCAAAAATCGGCGAATTTTTATCGTTTTGGTCAGGAAAATTTTAAAAATCGACTTTTTCAATTTAAAATTTTTTTTTTGCTTTTTTGGTCGGAATCGAAGTTTTGAGGTTCGAGGGATGTCAGAAATTCGATTCAAACTTGTTTTCGGAAATTTGGGCCAAAACTAGAGGCAAAAAAAGAAGCAAATTTGGGCCAAATTTCGGAAAAAAACACAAACTTCTAGGGCCTGGTAACTATGGAACTACAAGAGATAAAACACTCTAGTTTGGCTTGACAATAAGAGCAACAGGTTGTCTATCTACCTTTCAAAGGACAACTTTCTCCGACTTACGGTTCGCCGGCAATCGCGATTTGAAAAAGAGGTAAAATGGCCAAAAACTTTGTCAAAATCGGCGAATTTTTTATCGTTTTGGTCAGGAAAATTTTAAAAATCGACTTTTTCAATTTAAAATTTTTTTTTTGCTTTTTTGGTCGGAATCGAAGTTTTGAGGTTCGAGGGATGTCAGAAATTCGATTCAAACTTGTTTTCGGAAATTTGGGCCAAAACTAGAGGCAAAAAAAGAAGCAAATTTGGGCCAAATTTCGGAAAAAACACAAACTTCTAGGGCCTGTAACTATGGAACTACAAGAGATAAAACACTCTAGTTTGGCTTGACAATAAGAGCAACAGATTGTCTATCTACCTTTCAAAGGACAACTTTCTCCGACTTACGGTTCGCCGGCAATCGCGATTTGAAAAAGAGGTAAAATGGCCAAAACTTGTCAAAATCGGCGAATTTTTATCGTTTTGGTCAGGAAAATTTTAAAAATCGACTTTTTCAATTTAAAATTTTTTTTTTGCTTTTTTGGTCGGAATCGAAGTTTTGAGGTTCGAGGGATGTCAGAAATTCGATTCAAACTTGTTTTCGGAAATTTGGGCCAAAACTAGAGGCAAAAAAAGAAGCAAATTTGGGCCAAATTTCGGAAAAAAACACAAACTTCTAGGGCCTGTAACTATGGAACTACAAGAGATAAAACACTCTAGTTTGGCTTGAGAATAAGAGCAACAGGTTGTCTATCTTCCTTTCAAAGGACAACTTTCTCCGACTTACGGTTCGCCGGCAATCGCGATTTGAAAAAGAGGTAAAATGGCCAAAACTTTGTCAAAATCGGCGAATTTTTATCGTTTTGCTCAGGAAAATTTTAAAAATCGACTTTTTCAATTTAAAATTTTTTTTTTGCTTTTTTGGTCGGAATCGAAGTTTTGAGGTTCGAGGGATGTCAGAAATTCGATTCAAACTTGTTTTCGGAAATTTGGGCCAAAACTAGAGGCAAAAAAAGAAGCAAATTTGGGCCAAATTTCGGAAAAAAACACAAACTTCTAGGGCCTGTAACTATGGAACTACAAGAGATAAAACACTCTAGTTTGGCTTGACAATAAGAGCAACAGGTTGTCTATCTACCTTTCAAAGGACAACTTTCTCCGACTTACGGTTCGCCGGCAATCGCGATTTGAAAAAGAGGATAAAATGGCCAAAACTTTGTCAAAATCGGCGAATTTTTATCGTTTTGCTCAGAAAATTTTAAAAATCGACTTTTTCAATTTAAATTTTTTTTTTTTGCTTTTTTGGTCGGAATCGAAGTTTTGAGGTTCGAGGGATGTCAGAAATTCGATTCAAACTTGTTTTCGGAAATTTGGCCAAAACTAGAGGCAAAAAAAGAAGCAAATTTGGGCCAAATTTCGGAAAAAACACAAACTTCTAGGGCCTGTAAACTATGGAAACTACAAGAGATAAAACACTCTAGTTTGGCTTGACAATAAGAGCAACAGGTTGTCTATCTACCTTTCAAAGGACAACTTTCCCTCCGACTTACGGTTCGCCGGCAATCGCGATTTGAAAAAGAGGTAAAATGGCCAAAACTTTGTCAAAATCGGCGAATTTTTATCGTTTTGGTCAGGAAAATTTTAAAAATCGACTTTTTCAATTTAAAATTTTTTTTTTGCTTTTTTGGTCGGAATCGAAGTTTTGAGGTTCGAGGGATGTCAGAAATTCGATTCAAACTTGTTTTCGGAAATTTGGGCCAAAACTAGAGGCAAAAAAAGAAGCAAATTTGGGCCAAATTTCGGAAAAAAACACAAACTTCTAGGGCCTGTAACTATGAACTACAAGAGATAAAAACACTCTAGTTTGGCTTGACAATAAGAGCAACAGGTTGTCTATCTACCTTTCAAAGGACAACTTTCTCCGACTTACGGTTTCGCCGGCAATCGCGATTTTGAAAAGAGGTAAAATGGCCAAAAACTTTGTCAAAATCGGCGAATTTTTATCGTTTTGGTCAGGAAAATTTTAAAAATCGACTTTTTCAATTTAAAATTTTTTTTTTGCTTTTTTGGTCGGAATCGAAGTTTTGAGGTTCGAGGGATGTCAGAAATTCGATTCAAACTTGTTTTCGGAAATTTGGGCCAAAACTAGAGGCAAAAAAAAGAAGCAAATTTGGGCCAAATTTCGGAAAAAACACAAACTTCTAGGGCCTGTAACTATGGAACTACAAGAGATAAAACACTCTAGTTTGGCTTGACAATAAGAGCAACAGGTTGTCTATCTACCTTTCAAAGGACAACTTTCTCCGACTTACGGTTCGCCGGCAATCGCGATTTGAAAAAGAGGTAAAATGGCCCAAAACTTTGTCAAAATCGGCGAATTTTTATCGTTTTGCTCAGGAAAATTTTAAAAATCGACTTTTTTCAATTTAAAATTTTTTTTTTGCTTTTTTGGTCGGAATCGAAGTTTTGAGGTTCGAGGGATGTCAGAAATTCGATTCAAACTTGTTTTCGGAAATTTGGGCCAAAACTAGAGGCAAAAAAAGAAGCAAATTTGGGGCCAAATTTCGGAAAAAAACACAAACTTCTAGGGCCTGTAACTATGGAACTACAAGAGATAAAACACTCTAGTTTGGCTTGACAATAAGAGCAACAGGTTGTCTATCTTCATTTCAAAGGACAACTTTCTCCGACTTACGGTTCGCCGGCAATCGCGATTTGAAAAAGAGGTAAAATGGCCAAAACTTTGTCAAAATCGGCGAATTTTTATCGTTTTGCTCAGGAAAATTTTAAAATCGACTTTTTCAATTTAAAATTTTTTTTTTGCTTTTTTGGTCGGAATCGAAGTTTTGAGGTTCGAGGGATGTCAGAAATTCGATTCAAACTTGTTTTCGGAAATTTGGGCCAAAACTAGAGGCAAAAAAAGAAGCAAATTTGGGCCAAATTTCGGAAAAAACACAAACTTCTAGGGCCTGTAACTATGGAACTACAAGAGATAAAACACTCTAGTTTGGCTTGACAATAAGAGCAACAGGTTGTCTATCTACCTTTCAAAGGACAACTTTCTCCGACTTACGGTTCGCCGGCAATCGCGATTTGAAAAAGAGGTAAAATGGCCAAAACTTTGTCAAAATCGGCGAATTTTTATCGTTTTGCTCAGGAAAATTTTAAAAATCGACTTTTTCAATTTAAAATTTTTTTTTTGCTTTTTTGGTCGGAATCGAAGTTTTGAGGTTCGAGGGATGTCAGAAATTCGATTCAAACTTGTTTTCGGAAATTTGGGCCAAAACTAGAGGCAAAAAAAGAAGCAAATTTGGGCCAAATTTCGGAAAAAACACAAACTTCTAGGGCCTGTAACTATGGAACTACAAGAGATAAAACACTCTAGTTTGGCTTGACAATAAGAGGCAACAGGTTGTCTATCTACCTTTCAAAGGACAACTTTCTCCGACTTACGGGTTCGCCGGCAATCGCGATTTGAAAAAGAGGTAAAAATGGCCAAAACTTTGTCAAAATCGGCGAATTTTTTATCGTTTTGCTCAGGAAAATTTTAAAAATCGACTTTTTCAATTTAAAATTTTTTTTTTGCTTTTTTGGTCGGAATCGAAGTTTTGAGGTTCGAGGGATGTCAGAAATTCGATTCAAACTTGTTTTCGGAAATTTGGGCCAAAACTAGAGGCAAAAAAAGAAGCAAATTTGGGGCCAAATTTCGGAAAAAAACACAAACTTCTAGGGCCTGTAACTATGGAACTACAAGAGATAAAACACTCTAGTTTGGCTTGACAATAAGAGCAACAGGTTGTCTATCTACCTTTCAAAGGACAACTTTCTCCGACTTACGGTTCGCCGGCAATCCCGATTTGAAAAAGAGGTAAAATGGCCAAAACTTTGTCAAAATCGGCGAATTTTTATCGTTTTGGTCAGGAAAATTTTAAAAATCGACTTTTTCAATTTAAAATTTTTTTTTTTGCTTTTTTGGTCGGAATCGAAGTTTTGAGGTTCGAGGGATGTCAGAAATTCGATTCAAACTTGTTTTCGGAAATTTGGGCCAAAACTAGAGGCAAAAAAAGAAGCAAATTTGGGCCAAATTTCGGAAAAAAACACAAACTCTCTAGGGCCTGTAACTATGGAACTACAAGAGATAAAACACTCTAGTTTGGCTTGACAATAAGAGCAACAGGTTGTCTATCTACCTTTCAAAGGGACAACTTTCTCCGACTTACGGTTCGCCGGCAATCGCGATTTGAAAAAGAGGTAAAATGGCCAAAACTTTGTCAAAAATCGGCGAATTTTTATCGTTTTGGTCAGGAAAATTTTAAAAATCGACTTTTTCAATTTAAAATTTTTTTTTTGCTTTTTTGGTCGGAATCGAAGTTTTGAGGTTCGAGGGATGTCAGGAAATTCGATTCAAACTTGTTTTCGGAAATTTGGGCCAAAACTAGAGGCAAAAAAAAGAAGCAAAATTTGGGCCAAATTTCGGAAAAAACACAAACTTCTAGGGCCTGTAACTATGGAACTACAAGAGATAAAACACTCTAGTTTGGCTTGACAATAAGAGCAACAGGTTGTCTATCTACCTTTCAAAGGAACAACTTTCTCCGACTTACGGTTCGCCCGGCAATCGCGATTTGAAAAAGAGGTAAAATGGCCAAAACTTTGTCAAAATCGGCGAATTTTTATCGTTTTGCTCAGGAAAATTTTAAAAATCGACTTTTTCAATTTAAAAATTTTTTTTTTGCTTTTTTTGGTCGGAATCGAAGTTTTGAGGTTCGAGGGATGTCAGAAATTCGATTCAAACTTGTTTTCGGAAATTTGGGCCAAAACTAGAGGCAAAAAAAAGAAGCAAATTTGGGCCAAATTTCGGAAAAAACACAAACTTCTAGGGCCTGTAACTATGGAACTACAAGAGATAAAAACACTCTAGTTTGGCTTGACAATAAGAGCAACAGATTGTCTATCTACCTTTCAAAGGACAACTTTCTCCGACTTACGGTTCGCCGGCAATCGCGATTTGAAAAAGAGGTAAAATGGCCAAAACTTTGTCAAAATCGGCGAATTTTTATCGTTTTGGTCAGGAAAATTTTAAAAATCGACTTTTTCAATTTAAAATTTTTTTTTTGCTTTTTTGGTCGGAATCGAAGTTTTGAGGTTCGAGGGATGTCAGAAATTCGATTCAAACTTGTTTTCGGAAATTTGGGCCAAAACTAGAGGCAAAAAAAGAAGCAAATTTGGGCCAAATTTCGGAAAAAAACACAAACTTCTAGGGCCTGTAACTATGGAACTACAAGAGATAAAACACTCTAGTTTGGCTTGACAATAAGAGCAACAGGTTGTCTATCTACCTTTCAAAGGACAACTTTCTCCGACTTACGGTTCGCCGGCAATCGCGATTTGAAAAAGAGGTAAAATGGCCAAAACTTTGTCAAAATCGGCGAATTTTTATCGTTTTGGTCAGGAAAATTTTAAAAATCGACTTTTTCAATTTAAAATTTTTTTTTTGCTTTTTTGGTCGGAATCGAAGTTTTGAGGTTCGAGGGATGTCAGAAATTCGATTCAAACTTGTTTTCGGAAATTTGGGCCAAAACTAGAGGCAAAAAAAGAAGCAAATTTGGGCCAAATTTCGGAAAAAAACACAAACTTCTAGGGCCTGTAACTATGGAACTACAAGAGATAAAACACTCTAGTTTGGCTTGACAATAAGAGCAACAGGTTGTCTATCTACCTTTCAAAGGACAACTTTCTCCGACTTACGGTTCGCCGGCAATCGCGATTTGAAAAAGAGGTAAAATGGCCAAAACTTTGTCAAAATCGGCGAATTTTTATCGTTTTGCTACAGGAAAATTTTAAAAAATCGACTTTTTCAATTTAAAATTTTTTTTTTGCTTTTTTGGTCGGAATCGAAGTTTTGAGGTTCGAGGGATGTCAGAAATTCGATTCAAACTTGTTTTCGGAAATTTGGGCCAAAACTAGAGGCAAAAAAAGAAGCAAATTTGGGCCAAATTTCGGAAAAAAACACAAACTTCTAGGGCCTGTAACTATGGAACTACAAGAGATAAAACACTCCTAGTTTGGCTTGACAATAAGAGCAACAGATTGTCTATCTTACCTTTCAAAGGACAACTTTCTCCGACTTACGGTTCGCCGCAATCGCGATTTGAAAAAGAGGTAAAATGGCCAAAACTTTGTCAAAATCGGCGAATTTTTATCGTTTTGGTCAGGAAAATTTTAAAAATCGACTTTTTCAATTTAAAATTTTTTTTTTTGCTTTTTTGGTCGGAATCGAAGTTTGAGGTTCGAGGGATGTCAGAAATTCGATTCAAACTTGTTTTCGGAAATTTGGGCCAAAACTAGAGGCAAAAAAAAGAAGCAAATTTGGGCCAAATTTCGGAAAAAACACAAACTTCTAGGGCCTGTAACTATGGAACTACAAGAGATAAAACACTCTAGTTTGGCTTGACAATAAGAGCAACAGGTTGTCTATCTACCTTTCAAAGGACAACTTTCTCCGACTTACGGTTCGCCGGCAATCGCGATTTGAAAAAGAGGTAAAATGGCCAAAACTTTGTCAAAATCGCGAATTTTTATCGTTTTGCTCAGGAAAATTTTAAAAATCGACTTTTTTCAATTTAAAATTTTTTTTTTGCTTTTTTTGGTCGGAATCGAAGTTTTGAGGTTCGAGGGATGTCAGAAATTCGATTCAAACTTGTTTTCGGAAATTTGGGCCAAAACTAGAGGCAAAAAAAGAAGCAAATTTGGGCCAAATTTCGGAAAAAACACAAACTTCTAGGGCCTGTAACTATGGAACTACAAGAGATAAAACACTCTAGTTTGGCTTGACAATAAGGAGCAACAGGTTGTCTATCTTCATTTCAAAGGACAACTTTCTCCGACTTACGGTTCGCCGGCAATCGCGATTTGAAAAAGAGGTAAAATGGCCAAAACTTTGTCAAAATCGGCGAATTTTTATCGTTTTGCTCAGGAAAATTTTAAAAATCGACTTTTTCAATTTAAAATTTTTTTTTTGCTTTTTTGGTCGGAATCGAAGTTTTGAGGTTCGAGGGATGTCAGAAATTCGATTCAAACTTGTTTTCGGAAATTTGGGCCAAAACTAGAGGCAAAAAAAGAAGCAAATTTGGGCCAAATTTCGGAAAAAACACAAACTTCTAGGGCCTGTAAACTATGGAACTACAAGAGATAAAACACTCTAGTTTGGCTTGACAATAAGAGCAACAGGTTGTCTATCTACCTTTCAAAGGACAACTTTCTCCGACTTACGGTTCGCCGGCAATCGCGATTTGAAAAAGAGGTAAAATGGCCAAAACTTTGTCAAAATCGGCGAATTTTTATCGTTTTGCTCAGGAAAATTTTAAAAATCGGACTTTTTCAATTTAAAATTTTTTTTTTGCTTTTTTGGTCGGAATCGAAGTTTTGAGGTTCGAGGGATGTCAGAAATTCGATTCAAACTTGTTTTCGGAAATTTGGGCCAAAACTAGAGGCAAAAAAAAGAAGCAAATTTGGGCCAAATTTCGGAAAAAACACAAACTTCTAGGGCCTGTAACTATGGAACTACAAGAGATAAAACACTCTAGTTTGGCTTGACAATAAGAGCAACAGGTGTCTATCTACCTTTCAAAGGACAACTTTCTCCGACTTACGGTTCGCCGGCAATCCCCGATTTGAAAAAGAGGTAAAATGGCCAAAACTTTGTCAAAATCGGCGAATTTTTATCGTTTTGGTCAGGAAAATTTTAAAAATCGACTTTTTCAATTTAAAATTTTTTTTTTGCTTTTTTGGTCGGAATCGAAGTTTTGAGGTTCGAGGGATGTCAGAAATTCGATTCAAACTTGTTTTTCGGAAATTTGGGCCAAAACTAGAGGCAAAAAAAGAAGCAAATTTGGGCCAAATTTCGGAAAAAAACACAAACTTCTAGGGCCTGTAACTATGGAACTACAAGAGATAAAACACTCTAGTTTGGCTTGACAATAAGAGCAACAGGTTGTCTATCTACCTTTCAAAGGACAACTTTCTCCGACTTACGGTTCGCCGGCAATCGCGATTTGAAAAAGAGGTAAAATGGCCAAAACTTTGTCCAAAAATCGGCGAATTTTTTATCGTTTTGGTCAGGAAAATTTTAAAAATCGACTTTTTCAATTTAAAATTTTTTTTTTTGCTTTTTTGGTCGGAATCGAGTTTTGAGGTTCGAGGGATGTCAGAAATTCGATTCAAACTTGTTTTCGGAAATTTGGGCCAAAACTAGAGGCAAAAAAAGAAGCAAATTTGGGCCAAATTTCGGAAAAAAACACAAACCTTCTAGGGCCTGTAACTATGGAACTACAAGAGATAAAACACTCTAGTTTGGCTTGACAATAAGAGCAACAGGTTGTCTATCTACCTTTCAAAGGACAACTTTCTCCGACTTACGGTTCGCCGGCAATCGCGATTTGAAAAAGAGGTAAAATGGCCAAAACTTTGTCAAAATCGGCGAATTTTTATCGTTTTGCTCAGGAAAATTTTAAAAATCGACTTTTTTCAATTTAAAATTTTTTTTTTGCTTTTTTTGGTCGGAATCGAAGTTTTGAGGTTCGAGGGATGTCAGAAATTCGATTCAAACTTGTTTTCGGAAATTTGGGCCAAAACTAGAGGCAAAAAAAAGAAGCAAATTTGGGCCAAATTTCGGAAAAAACACAAACTTCTAGGGCCTGTAACTATGGAACTACAAGAGATAAAACACTCTAGTTTGGCTTGACAATAAGAGCAACAGATTGTCTATCTACCTTTCAAAGGACAACTTTCTCTCCGACTTACGGTTCGCCCCCGGCAATCGCGATTTGAAAAGAGAGTAAAATGGCCAAAACTTTGTCAAAATCGGCGAATTTTTATCGTTTTGCTCAGGAAAATTTTAAAAATCGACTTTTTCAATTTAAAATTTTTTTTTTGCTTTTTTGGTCGGAATCGAAGTTTTGAGGTTCGAGGGATGTCAGAAATTCGATTCAAACTTGTTTTCGGAAATTTGGGCCAAAACTAGAGGCAAAAAAGAAGCAAATTTGGGCCAAATTTCGGAAAAAAACACAAAACTTCTAGGGCCTGTAACTATGGAACTACAAGAGATAAAACACTCTAGTTTGGCTTGACAATAAGAGCAACAGGTTGTCTATCTACCTTTCAAAGGACAACTTTCTCCGACTTACGGTTCGCCGGCAATCGCGATTTGAAAAAGAGGTAAAATGGCCAAAACTTTGTCAAAATCGGCGAATTTTTATCGTTTTGCTCAGGAAAATTTTAAAAAATCGACTTTTTCAATTTAAAATTTTTTTTTTGCTTTTTGGTCGGAATCGAAGTTTTTGAGGTTCGAGGGATGTCAGAAATTCGATTCAAACTTGTTTTCGGAAATTTGGGCCAAAACTAGAGGCAAAAAAAGAAGCAAATTTGGGCCAAATTTCGGAAAAAACACAAACTTCTAGGGCCTGTAACTATGGAACTACAAGAGATAAAACACTCTAGTTTGGCTTGACAATAAGAGCAACAGGTTGTCTATCTACCTTTCAAAGGACAACTTTCTCCGACTTACGGTTCGCCGGCAATCCCGATTTGAAAAAGAGGTAAAATGGCCAAAACTTTGTCAAAATCGGCGAATTTTTATCGTTTTGGTCAGGAAAATTTTAAAAATCGACTTTTTCAATTTAAAATTTTTTTTTTTGCTTTTTTGGTCGGAATCGAAGTTTTGAGGTTCGAGGGATGTCAGAAATTCGATTCAAACTTGTTTTCGGAAATTTGGGCCAAAACTAGAGGCCAAAAAAAGAAGCAAATTTGGGCCAAATTTCGGAAAAAAACACAAACTTCTAGGGCCCTGTAAACTATGGAACTACAAGAGATAAAAACACTCTAGTTTGGCTTGACAATAAGAGCAACAGGTTGTCTATCTACCTTTCAAAGGACAACTTTCTCCGACTTACGGTTCGCCGGCAATCGCGATTTGAAAAAGAGGTAAAATGGCCAAAACTTTGTCAAAAATCGGCGAATTTTTATCGTTTTGGTCAGGAAAATTTTAAAAATCGACTTTTTCAATTTAAAATTTTTTTTTTGCTTTTTTGGTCGGAATCGAAGTTTTGAGGTTCGAGGGATGTCAGAAATTCGATTCAAACTTGTTTTTCGGAAATTTGGGCCAAAACTAGAGGCAAAAAAGAAGCAAATTTGGGCCAAATTTCGGAAAAAACACAAACTTCTAGGGCCTGTAACTATGGAACTACAAGAGATAAAACACTCTAGTTTGGCTTGACAATAAGAGCAACAGGTTGTCTATCTACCTTTCAAAGGACAACTTTCTCCGACTTACGGTTCGCCGGCAATCGCGATTTGAAAAAGAGGTAAAATGGCCAAAACTTTGTCAAAATCGGCGAATTTTTATCGTTTTGCTCAGGAAAATTTTAAAAATCGACTTTTTCAATTTAAAATTTTTTTTTTGCTTTTTGGTCGGAATCGAAGTTTTGAGGTTCGAGGGATGTCAGAAATTCGATTCAAACTTGTTTTCGGAAATTTTGGGCCAAAACTAGAGGCAAAAAAAGAAGCAAATTTGGGCCAAATTTTCGGGAAAAAACACAAACTTCTAGGGCCTGTAACTATGGAACTACAAGAGATAAAACACTCTAGTTTGGCTTGACAATAAGAGCAACAGATTGTCTATCTACCTTTCAAAGGACAACTTTCTCCGACTTACGGTTCGCCGGCAATCGCGATTTGAAAAAGAGGTAAAATGGCCAAAACTTTGTCAAAATCGGCGAATTTTTATCGTTTTGGTCAGGAAAATTTTAAAAATCGACTTTTTCAATTTAAAATTTTTTTTTTGCTTTTTTGGTCGGAATCGAAGTTTTGAGGTTCGAGGGATGTCAGAAATTCGATTCAAACTTGTTTTTCGGAAATTTGGGCCAAAACTAGAGGCAAAAAAAGAAGCAAATTTGGGCCAAATTTCGGAAAAAACACAAACTTCTAGGGCCTGTAACTATGGAACTACAAGAGATAAAACACTCTAGTTTGGCTTGACAATAAGAGCAACAGGTTGTCTATCTACCTTTCAAAGGACAACTTTCTCCGACTTACGGTTCGCCCGGCAATCGCGATTTGAAAAAGAGGTAAAATGGCCAAAACTTTGTCAAAATCGGCGAATTTTTATCGTTTTGCTCAGGAAAATTTTAAAAATCGACTTTTTCAATTTAAAATTTTTTTTTTGCTTTTTTGGTCGGAATCGAAGTTTTGAGGTTCGAGGGATGTCAGAAATTCGATTCAAACTTGTTTTCGGAAATTTGGGCCAAAACTAGAGGCAAAAAAAGAAGCAAATTTGGGCCAAATTTCGGAAAAAACACAAACTTCTAGGGCCTGTAACTATGGAACTACAAGAGATAAAACACTCTAGTTTGGCTTGAACAATAAGAGCAACAGATTGTCTATCTACCTTTCAAAGGACAACTTTCCTCCGACTTACGGTTCGCCGGCAATCGCGATTTGAAAAGAGGTAAAATGGCCAAAACTTTGTCAAAATCGGCGAATTTTTATCGTTTTGGTCAGGAAAATTTTAAAAATCGACTTTTTCAATTTAAAATTTTTTTTTTGCTTTTTTGGTCGGAATCGAAGTTTTGAGGTTCGAGGGATGTCAGAAATTCGATTCAAACTGTTTTCGGAAATTTGGGCCAAAACTAGAGGCAAAAAAAGAAGCAAATTTGGGCCAAATTTCGGAAAAAACACAAACTTCTAGGGCCTGTAACTATGGAACTACAAGAGATAAAACACTCTAGTTTGGCTTGAGAATAAGAGCAACAGGTTGTCTATCTTCCTTTCAAAGGACAACTTTCTCCGACTTACGGTTCGCCGGCAATCGCGATTTGAAAAAGAGGTAAAATGGCCAAAACTTTGTCAAAATCGGCGAATTTTTATCGTTTTGCTCAGGAAAATTTTAAAAATCGACTTTTTCAATTAAAATTTTTTTTTTGCTTTTTTGGTCGGAATCGAAGTTTTGAGGTTCGAGGGATGTCAGAAATTCGATTCAAACTTGTTTTCGGAAATTTGGGCCAAAACTAGAGGCAAAAAAAAGAAGCAAATTTGGGCCAAATTTCGGAAAAAACACAAACTTCTAGGGGCCTGTAACTATGGAACTACAAGAGATAAAACACTCTAGTTTGGCTTGACCAATAAGAGCAACAGGTTGTCTATCTACCTTTCAAAGGACAACTTTCTCCGACTTACGGTTCGCCGGCAATCGCGATTTGAAAAAGAGGTAAAATGGCCAAAACTTTGTCAAAAATCGGCGAATTTTTATCGTTTTGCTCAGGAAAATTTTAAAAATCGACTTTTTCAATTTAAAATTTTTTTTTTTGCTTTTTTGGTCGGAATCGAAGTTTGAGGTTCGAGGGATGTCAGAAATTCGATTCAAACTTGTTTTCGGAAATTTGGGCCAAAACTAGAGGCAAAAAAAGAAGCAAATTTGGGGCCAAAATTTCGGAAAAAACACAAACTTCTAGGGCCTGTAACTATGGAACTACAAGAGATAAAACACTCTAGTTTGGCTTGACAATAAGAGCAACAGGTTGTCTATCTACCTTTCAAAGGACAACTTTCTCCGACTTACGGTTCGCCGGCAATCGCGATTTGAAAAAGAGGTAAAAATGGCCAAAACTTTGTCAAAATCGGCGAATTTTTATCGTTTTGCTCAGGGAAAATTTTAAAAATCGACTTTTTCAATTTAAAATTTTTTTTTTTGCTTTTTTGGTCGGAATCGAAGTTTTGAGGTTCGAGGGATGTCAGAAATTCGATTCAAACTTGTTTTCCGGAAATTTGGGCCAAAACTAGAGGCAAAAAAAGAAGCAAATTTGGGCCAAATTTCGGGAAAAAACACAAACTTCTAGGGCCTGTAACTATGGAACTACAAGAGATAAAACACTCTAGTTTGGCTTGACAATAAGAGCAACAGGTTT